>JAODKM010000040.1:1794057-1805783 GCA_026780845.1 Petrocephalus sullivani
GGGCCCGGACTCCGGTGTTGCTGTCTTTCAGGGGGACGGGCCCGGACTCCGGTGTTGCTGTCTTTCAGGGGGACGGGCCCGGACTCCGGTGTTGCTGTCTTTCAGGGGGACGGGTCCGGACTCCGGTGTTGCTGTCTTTCAGGGGGACGGGCCCGGACTCCAGTGTTGCTGACGTTCAGGGGGATGGGCAGGCGTGGGATTTGGTGCCAGTATCCCTTCATGGCACCAGCCTTTTCACTGATGCTGTGGTTACCTTTGAGCACTTGGACACAAACGTGGGCCTTTGCCGCTTCTTTCGGTGAATGCTTGTTTGCTTTCGTCTTGTCATCTGTTCACTTTTATTCAGTCTGCCCCCCCCCCCCCCCCCCCACCAAACGGCGCAGTCCCCAGGCGGGTCCCGCGGAGGAACTCCCTGGTTTTGGGGAGGGGGGGGGTGACTGTCCCGTTTCCACTGCATTGCTTGGGTCTGGATTTCATTTCTCTGTCTTGCAGTGGTGGCAGAAGGAGGTAACAGAGCAGAGCCAGTGGACTGGGAGTTAGGCCAAGCGTGGCGCGTGTGTATGTGTGTGTGAGTGTGTGTGTGTGTGTGTGTGGGGGGGGGGTGATCTGTTTCTTTAACCCCGCTCCTCACCTTGTAGTGGCCGGCTGTAATTCGGGCCGGCAGGCATCCAGCGATGTAACCTAATCTGCCCAGCAACGTCGACGCCAGCGTTGCTAACAGCTGTGCTGACTGGGGAGGCCGCATGACAAGTCACTCAGAGGGCTTTCACCTGTACATTCACACCCAGACCCGGCTCCGGGGGGAGGACACAGTGCCACCTGCAGGCCTGGAGGAGGATTTGTCTGCTATCAGCATTTATGATCTGTTACACAGAAATTCACGGGCCCACACCTTTCTGTGCCTTGTCCTTGGTGGTGGCTGTAAAGGGTCACCAAATTTTGGGGGTTTCTTCTGCCTTTCCCTGTATGTGGCTGTACAGCTGGAATGCAGTACGTCCACGCAGAGCTGTTTACACAAATACGTTGGGGGTGGGCAGCATGCAGCTGGACTTTGCTCATCTGCGTCTCCAGATTCCTTCCTGCCTTGGCGTCTTTGGAGCTGGAGGCTTCAGATGCTTCCCTGCAGGACTTCTGAGGTCCTGGCCTTTCGGCCTTGATGAGCAGAGTCCCCTGCTTGACCTCCTGAGCGGTCTCCTCCGATGAAGGTCCCCACCTGTCTCTGACTTCCCACTCTGGGCTGTCGGGGCGGAAGCATAGGCCACCACAGCGGGCCGCCAGGAAGCTGCACCCCTCCGCACACCTGTGGTCTAGCCTCTCACCCCTCCCCTCCCATCTCTTGGTGTGGCCAGGCGGAGGGAGAGGACAGCCTGAAGAAGATGCAGCTGATGGAGCTGGCCATCCTCAACGGAACCTATCGTGATGCCAACATCAAGTCCCGTAAGATGTGACCTCCGACCTCTGCAGGGGGTGGGGTTGGGGGGGAATGCAAGGATTTCTGAAATTTCAAGAAGTATTACGTCATTATCCCAGGCCTGAAAGTTAAATGAACTCCCTTTCTTCTGGATGAGTGAGAACTGGTGAAAGGAATCAGGTTTATTAACCAACCTCGCGTGTCCATTCATTTTCTACCCATAAGGCTTAGCACATGCGTCACTACAGCAAATTCCCTTAAACCTATTTGTTTGCCTTTGCCTTCTCTTAAAGGACTATGGTACATGGACAGATAAATGAGTTTCAGGATTAGCATATCGGCATTAAAACTTTCCAACTTCTGTTTCTGGACAACAATCAATGGCTTCTTCAATGATGATGAAGTCTACTTATGAATTCCATTAAGCCACCTTAGATGTAGTTTCAGTAGCCCTGATGGTGCTGGTCACCAGACACCGACAGACACCACTATGTCCGCCATAACCCGTCAGGGACCAGCAGGCAGGATGGCGCGTCTACGTGCACGCTGACCTGCTGCTGACCTTAACCACGGCAACGAGTCACCAAGCCTCGTGGATGAAGGACGCTGCTTAAGAGCGACAGAGGTAATGCGGAATACACTGAAAGACAAGATACTCTCTCCTCCTGGCACGTGCAGAGCACGTAGACTTGGTGCAGTCAGGGGACAGATATGAGCGCATTACCATACACATCCATCTTTCTGACTTGAGCTTATGAAGGCTGCATTTTATTGTTTTAAAGTATTATATTAAGTATTATAAAAAGCAGGAAGCCTCCTAAAATATTTGGATATTAATACTGGACATCATTAGATAACAATAATGACTTTGAAATGAAATTATGCTTTATTGGCCATTTGCAAGGGTAAGGGTCCAAGGGTAAATCTGAAAATTTGTGAATAATACTTGGGCACCCCATAACAGTTTGCTAGTGTGAATCATAACATAAGAGGTCTATTTATATGTACTGTATTGTACACTTTGTAGGTCAAATTTCTTGGTGATTTCTTATCTAGACCTTTTTATATAATGTACAAACAATATTAAATTATGTGCCTGTATGTACAAAGTTACTGGGAGCAATACATTTTGACCCATTATTAAAAATAATTAATGGCACTGAAAAGTTAAAGTTATTGCAAGAAACACAAGATTGCATGTCAGAAAAAATGCTATATAAATGTAACATTCATTCATTCATGTAAGAGAAGTGTATAACTTTTACTGGATGAAGCCCCTACTGGTTCAAAAAATATAAGCACTAGCGTGCGGTATGAACATATCTGAATTTGCATCCATCAGCCATGTGACTGCATCCACCAATGGGTCCAATTGCTTCACCCAGCAATGAGAAGCACCCAGTTGAATCTGTACTCTATCCTTGGCTGGCCTCCATTCTCACATGATCACCCCTGCAGTGATACTCTGGAAGGTCTCAAGACCTGTCAGTCAGATCTCTCACCACCTGCCGTACCAGCCTTACAAGTTGGCATGACGGTCAAGGGGGGAGATGCAATTCATCCAACTTCCAGAAATAAACCAAAAAAACTGGCTGGGGACAAGAGACTGAGAGAAGCGGTCATGTGTCATCGTGACTTCATGCATCGCAAGACTTTCCCAAGGATGAGTGAAGCAAGAGACAGCAGCAGCAAAGCTCAGGTTAAAGACCAGTCTGAAATCAAATAACCTTGGTTTGGGTTTGGCCAAGGATAATGGTACCCATCAATAAACACACGATACCTGGGCAGGGAAAACACCTTCTGGCTTCGTATGACAGGGCTTTTCCGGGTCCAGATTCATGCATTTCCAGAAAACTCATTTTCACTCATCAAATAAAACAACCCGAAAAAAAACACGAATAATAGCTGCAAACATCTTTGGCTTTAGCACTCAGTGGAATAGAACTGGCAAGTTTACAAATGAGCACTAAGCCCCAGCTTTCACGGACAACTGTGCAAAAAGGTATAATGCACCTTACCAAGTCTTCAATAACCTCCTTGACGGCGGCCACCACTAGTATGAAAAGGAGAGGCACCAGGGTGGTCCAGCGGCCAGTAGGGGACACATCTGGGATTTGCTATGAGGGAAGACAAAAAAGCATCAATATAAGGCTGTAAAACACAAGCTCCTAGGCACTTACTCCATATTTGGTGGCTAGCTGAACTGAATGATTGTCTGTACTGAATGGTACATTGATTCCCCAGTTACTGGATCAGAACATCCAGCGATGTCTGGATATTAAACAGCGAATGGTCGGAGAAAACGTGAGACTGATACTTGATAGCACACCAGGAGGGCAGGAAGTATCAAAGCCACTCCAGCCAGGGTGCGTCATGTGAAGTTAGGGTACCTTTCCACTGTGCACTGGGAAAGCCCTTCGAATGTGAGCATGGATGACTAGTCACACTGCGGGGTAAAAGCTAAGAGTCTGGAAATGCAAATCTGCGCACAGCTGCCGAAAGAAAAAGCTGCGTATGTATCCGGATTGTCATCCTGTTTACGATTCAGCATTTAAATCATGACGAAAAAACAGCTCTCTTCAGGATGCTTGAGATATTTGCATTTGACTAGGCGATGGCTCCTCTAACTAGGTTTTGAGAGGGCAAAAAAGAAAAAAAAAGATCAGTCTGAAGAGTTTTAGAGTGTAAAGCAGTTGGCACATTTCGAATGGTGGAGGGTTTGGTGTTCAGGTGTATGCCTGGGGAGTTCGCTTGACTGCTCCCTGAACCTAAAAAGAGAATACACATTGGCACAGTATTTTTTTCTGCCAGAGATGCCTGTAGGATCCATCTCTGCGAAAAATGTGACCCCCCAAAAAAATGGCCATCCAAAGAAACAAAGAACTAATTAAATACTTCTTAGTAATTAAATGAAGAGCTTGGTTCCAAAACGTGATAAGCACCATTTTCAAAAAAATCTAGTTCGTACCAAAAGCAAAATGTAATTTTTCCCGTTTCTCTACCTTGAATATACACTTTCTTTCCAAACCACAACAAACGCCAATCCTGATTTTCAGCGGAACCCGATATCTCCGCTCGACAAATCACAGCACACCATTCCTATTAATGACAGGGCCCAGTGATTGTCAGAATTGCAGAGAGTCCCCATCCTTAAGTGAGAGCTGAATGAAACAAATGAATGCTTTTGATAGGATTCAGGAGCCAGTGCTTGTTTCTCCCGTGGGGTAGAAACATAAGCCCTCATAAGAGAATCAGTGAACAGTGAAGAAAATGCGACACTCAGGCAGGGGAAAAATATCGGCGATTGCCTGCTCACACACTAGAGAGACTTCAGACTTTTCCCATGCTGCCATGCTAACTGCTGGTGATCTTGCTAAAATCTTCGAGTCTTTCTACTCTAATACGATTAAAGCAGAACAGGATCAAGCCATTTTGCATCTCATAAGTTAAAATGGTGCAACAACGACGTCCTGAAGTGGAAAACGAAGATGTCCAGAAGGATAGGGACATCACCAGTGATAAGCTTTCCTCTTGTTTATAGTCACATTTTGTGCAGTTTCACACAGAAATTGTTTTATTATTTATGTAATCAATTTAAAGCATGTACAAGCCACCAAGATTAATGGAATTTTGGGAAAATTGTCCAATATAAGATATTGAAATGATTAATTGTTATTGCTGACACACCACAATGAAAAGGGTCCTCTGCATTTAACCCATTTGTGACTTTGTGACATAGCAGTGGGCAGCTATTTCAGCACACGGAGAGCAGTGTTTGGGGCTGGTATCTCATTCAGAGTACCTCAGTGGTACCATGCAGATCTGGGATTCAAACCAGCAACCTTTCAATCACAGGTATACTTCCCTAATCATTAGGCCATCACCGCGCCATTGTCCAAGTTCCAAGGCTGTCATGTGTGTAGATCAGTTTTGCTTCTTATTTTTGGTTATAGGTTATATAATTACACACAGAAAAATCATTTTTATTGATGCAAGGGATGTATAAGATTTTGGGAAAAAAAATCTGTTTTTGTAATAATTTTTTTTAAATCAAAATCTGGATTTGAACTCTTAATCTGATTACACCCTCATAGTTTGAAACAGAAAATAACGGTTTTCATGCAACCACTTTTCTGGTAAAGAATTTTTTTTTTTTCTTAAGTTAATTACAATTCATAGCATTTTGGAACCAAACTCTTCAAATACATTTCAAGTTTCTGTTTTAGTTTTCAGGTATATATTACTATTTATTGAATTTTAAGTAAAAAAAAAATCTCTTTAATATATCTAAAACAGTTATATTTTTGTTAATAAAAATGAAATACAAAATTTGTTGAGAGTGCAGTCTTGTGGGCAAAAGTTACAAGTTCAGTAGACGTTCGCTTCTTCAACATGTGACACATTCTTACCATTGGGACCATGCAACCTCAATGTGTTTCACCCTACTGACCTATAAAGTTACTGCGCAGTAAAAACCAGCTGAGAACCCATAGCCAATTAACCCCTCCCACAATTCCCCAGATTATTGTAATTGGGTCTCCCGGTGGCGGAATGGTGCCAGTTTTCCACAGAAAGTGAATGACGGCAGCTGAGATATACCAGTGGGCCGTTGCACTCTGTGGGTGATCCACAGTGCCCAGGCAGTCAGGGTGCCTCCTCAGACGACAGGACGCCACCGACCTGGCCTTTGGAGCTTACCTGCAGGAGCGCGATGAAGAGGAAGAAGGAGTTGGCTGCCCTCCGGAACTGGGAGTAGAGGAAGCGTGGCAGAAATGTGAGCATGTTGTACTTTGCGGTGCTAGAAAATGAAAGGGACAATCTGTTAGACCCATATGACAGGCATCCACATCTAATAGAGCGGCACAGAGCCCAGAACATAAACCCATGTCAGGGCGTGAGCTGTGCTGTGGGCCATACTTTCTCCAGACATATACGCAGCTTTTTCAGACATTAACATTACAGAATATTGCACAGTGAATCAAAAAAACACAAGTACAAAAAAAAAAAAACTGTCAAAAATAGTGTTCTGTGCATAATTAATTATTAATTGCTTAAATGTTGCTGTCGAGAAAATATGTATTTCACCATTCATGACATATTGATTTTGACATTTTCCGAGGTTGAAGTCGGATTTTTCCGAGACGTCATTTCAACATGGCAGCTTACACAGTCAATAATAAGTGCTTTACTGCATCTCTATTTTATAGATATTTCAAAATGTTTATATTATTAAATGTATTACTAGTTATGAACATGGTCTTTTATGTGAAGTAATAAATGTCTTTCCATGAGCTTTCATGCTCAGATCACGACAATTACAGCGTGTTCATGGAGGCAGCCATGTTTGTTCCGAGCTCGAACAGGAAATTGGTCGGTTGTGACGTGTCACACCTCGGACTTCGTCGGGATAATCGAACGCACCATAACGCAGGTAATCCGTTGCATGCATGTTCAGCGGTGTACCAGTAAAAATGGTCCTCCCTTAAACAGTTTCCACTGCACCACGTTCCGGATGTTGTTTAGGCTATTTACACCGGTATTACAGTATAAATAAATAAATAAATAAATAGATAAATAAATAAATAAATAAATAAATAAATACACAGATGAACATACAGGACTACAGGCAATAAATGATAAGCAAGTAGACCTGGGAGGCAGAGAACAGTTTACTGTAGAATTAGGAGGGGCTGCGGTTGATAGTCTTTGATTTATAATGGCCTGGCTTACAAAGAAACACACATAGATCTCTTTCAATTCATGCCGAGCACCTGCCAGCTCTGATCCGGCCAGAGTGATCCTGGGGCGATCTTGTGAAACTAGGGTCCCACAAAGGCGGAAGGAGGCCTCCGTAGGGCATACATTGACAGCGGGATGGTCATAATGCATGGGTGAACGAGCAGAAGCGTGTGCACATACATACATACATACATCACTGGGGGGGGGGGGGGGGTAACAACAGCAGCAACAGCAATTTATTATTTATATGCCACCCCATTTCATACACGCTCGTATCCATATCCTTCCTCAACCGTCTGAGAAAAACCCTAATCCCGACAATGACGACCTTAACCCAGCCCTTACCGTAACCATAAGTAACCAAACAAAATAACACTTTTGGCATTTTTAGTTTTGTTTGGGTGGGTTCCCCACAATGTCAAAATAACAGGTAATCATCATCATCATCATCATCATCATTATTGTGGACACCACAGGTCTGACAACATGACCACACATATACAAACACCAACAGACACACACCCACACAGACACAGATGAACTTGTCATTGACACTCAGCGAGGGAGCACTCAGGCATTTGGGGATCCCTCCCCCTCATCCCCTGCTGGGAACGGCACACCCCGGGGCTTCCCTGGACGGCCAAAAGGCACGTGCTGCAGATGACTCACCGCTCCTCCTGAAAGCAGGCTGCTATGACAGGCAGGATGCATGTTATCATACATCGGGGTAGCATATCGCACTAAGGCTAACTGACGGTGATCATTATCGGTGTCACGTCGTCGGGGGCGGGGCAGTGACGCTCTTAACGCAAGCTAGCAGGCACCGTTATCACTTCCTATCTTTAATTAGAACGATAGGAGGGTCCTCCATTATTCAGATGCACTTTGTGTGATGGCTCGGCCGCGGAAGCGTCAGCGGCATGCCGGAATCGAGCATCCGGGAGTGGCGTGGCCGTGTGGGGAGGCCACAGCTGGTCGCCAATCGAGGCTACGGGTGAACAGTTCAGTGTGATGTGAGAGAGGGAGACAGAGAGGGAGAGAGGAGGGAAAGGTCCCGACCGGTGGACTTGAGAGCATTATCCTGAGACTGCTGTGTGTTTATGTTTACCTTAACTTGAAAATAAAGGATCTTAGGAAGGGAGAAAGGGAGGCAAAGGCAGGGATGGTGTCCACAGTGATGTTTATTTTCCGGTACAGTGCAAAAATTGGAAAATCGCAAGAAGCAAAAAAAATTATAATAGTAATAATAATAATAATAATAAGAAGAAGAAATGATAATAAAATAAAGAATAATGATAATAAAAAAGAAAACCTCTCTCAAACAAATAAAATCCTATATCAAAATGATATTCTACAAAAACAGTAATACGAAATTGTGCTATCCAAAAACACACCGGACTGCACAAACCTGCCCTGCAAATATGAAGGCTTCAAACATCCAACCACTCTCTACTAAATTCTCACTCTCTCCAGAAGCCTTCTTACTTACATAAGGCGAGCACCAACCATGGCTAAACCATTGACAAAATGGTGCAAAAAATTTATTACAGAAATAAACATTCAAACAAATACAACATTCTTATTATCAAACATTACCACGTTAAAAGGAATACCAATTGTACCTCACTCCCTTTTAGTCATTTTACAATGAACCAAAATGGTAATGGCTCACTTCCTACCAAACAGAGTGTGCATCCTGACCTCCTGCTTTAAGGAAAAAAACCACAGAACAAGGTAAGGTACCTACATTCAATAAAGCCTTACAACCTTAGAATATTCATCACAGCTTGACCTGTGACGAAAATAAAATATGTACCCGCTCTCTGAGTAGAGTCAGATTATATGGGGGTGTCTGTGTCAGAAGGTTGTTGGTTCAAATCCCGGCATCAGCAGAGTAATTTCACCATTGGGCCCTAGGGAAGGGCCCTAAATCTCCAGTTGCTTTGCTCCAGGCACTGACTGACCCTGTTTTCTCAAAACATAGAATGTCACACTTGCATGCCAGATAAACGACCTAATTCACTTGAACCTGTTTACTGTTTAAACCTGAACTGATACCACAGCAATGCATGTACACATTTGTTTATCAAATTCATAATTGATACTGGTTCCTAGAAGTATAGTATTATATTAATGGTTCTCTGAAGGATGCCACAGTTAGTAGAAATGGATGAATAGATGAATCTCATCAGCCTCTTCTCCTAACTTAATGCCTCTCCTGTAATCCACACGTGGCCCCCATTTCACGGCGTCCAAATCCACGTTTTGCCTGGGCCAAATTTGTTCAAAACATATGGCTGCAATATTATAAAAATGCATAGCACTGAGGCTATGAAGTGCTATGAAGTGTCACTGCTAGCTCCGACTGACCACACATTTTACTACGGTGGGCTGCTAGACCTATGGAGTTATGGTGCAGAAAATACTCTTGAAAAGGACTACGGTGTTCCTTTAAACACTGCATGCTCTCACCCTAAGACATGATGTGCTGTGAGAGGGTGTATAGCTCAGCAGGTCAGCAATGCGCGTTCGTGTCCAGAAGGTCATAGGTTCATATCCTGTGGCCAAATGCCTTCATGTACAGTAATCCCATCACTGTTGGGTCCTGGAGCAAAGCCCTTAACCCCAACTACCCCAGGGGTGCTGCCTGCACCCTACACTGCACCTACAAGCTAACGCGTAGGATTCTAACACTGATTAGTATGTCCGTGCTGTCCTCTTAACCAGTCTTACACAGCAATGAAAAGTCGCTGACCTTGGCCCCTTTCACGTAAATCATGACCCAATTTGCTAATACAGTACTCACAGAAAATCTTGGAATGCTTCCTTAATTCTGTAAAAATGTTTATTTTTTATTAGTTTCAAAGTCCATCAACAAGCAATATTTAACATTCGCATATATCTTCTACAAATGCTTTCTATTTATTATTAATTTTCTTTGAGTGACTCAATCAGTTCTGTTCTTGTTATTTTGTTATTAATTACAATTGTAGTCACTGGCTCCCAAAGGCATATTAAACATAAAATGTTTGGTGTTCTATGTTATTCCACGGGTGTTACTAATTAAAAAGCATCCAATCAGACTGCTTGTCAATGAACACAGAACAGCTCTTTATTTGGGTGTCAGTTTATTATCATATTATATATAATTGTAAACAAAAGAATAAAGTAATGATCTGTTTTATCAATAAATTAGCAATATTTTTTACAGAATTAACCAAGCGTCCCAAGACTTTGTTAGCACTGACTATCTTTGCAGATAATAATACATTGATTGATTAATACATTGAAATTGAGTATGTGTATTAATGCATATTGAAGTTTGCTGATGCATGGTGACTATCTTTACAGAGAAAAAGAAAAAGTTATCATGCAAGGTCAAATTGAATTGCTGTATCATTGTATCAGCATGCTGCACAGACATCCTTACAAGTCTATCATTTAAGCCCCTAGGTATAAACACGTCTTGCACTGGAAACCAAAACAAATCTTCACTGCACATATTTTAGGTGGAGCAAATCGCTTTTATATGCAGGGAACTGACAGTCTCTCTGTTACTATGAAGGATTAAGTCAAAGCTGCGCTTTGAAAGTCAGCCTGCGAGCTAACAGCAGGAATCTGGGGACCTGTGTACAAACATCACCCTGTATCCATCACCTGACCTCAGAACACTACTGCCAGCCAATAGAGAGGGAGCAATGCAGTCATGTGACCACAGGGATGCAATTCATTGTGACTACATAAAGGCTTATACTGTATAGCTAAATTTCCACACAAAAGTACACCACTAATCAAATCAGGAATGTTGCAATTATAAAGTCACCTGCCTAGCATGATGAATGCATGTGGAGTGTGACCTCACTGACAAAAAAAGACAAAAAAAATAAAAATAAAAAAAAAATTCTGGTGAGCGACAGCCTCACCGTCCCAGAAGTTGTTCAGGATGCCCAAGAGTACAGACAGTACCACAGCTACAGAACAGGCTTCCCATTCCCGTGAGGCCGGTGCCCCGGGGTACGACTTGAGTGATAACAGCAAAGATGGGCCTCATCTTTCTGTGTTAGAGCTTAAACACTTGTAGTGTAATTACAGTTGCTTGTCAGCATTGGCATAACAAGCTGAGCCTCACAGATTCAAGGGGAAAAAAATGCTAAGGCACACGTGAGTGGAAAAGAAAATATTAAAAAAATAAAACTGCATCCCTAAAGGGGATTATGCTTTTGATACACAGCACTTTGTATTCAGTTTCATAAACTGTTTTCATTGTCCATACTCTAAATGTGCCTGCTATGAGCTCATAAACTACTCTGGGTTTGCCTGAAAGTGCTATTTACACTGCAAAGCAATAAGCGTCCACTAAAACAGAGCTTGAATGACACAGGCTAGATTCAGACGCACAACATATCCGGCAGCCTCCATTACCATTAACGTTTTAAACCGGTTTATCTGATTCTGTACTAGTGCGGGGCGGTATACCTGTTCATACCGAAAACCGCTATTTATGATATGGATTTTTCTTATACCGTAATACCGGTTTAAATAGCCTAAACAACGTCCGGAACGTGGTGCAGTGGAA
>JAODKM010000040.1:1823655-1840357 GCA_026780845.1 Petrocephalus sullivani
TAGAGAAAGAGGGAGGAAGAAGAGGGTTTGGGGCTAGAGAGAGAGGGAGGAAGAAGAGGGTTTGGGGTTAGAGAGAGGGAGGAAGAGGAGGGTTTGGGGTTAGTGAGAGGAGGAAGAGGAGGGTTTGGGGTTAGAGAGAGGGAGGAAGAGGAGGGTTTGGGGTTAGTGAGAGGAGGAAGAGGAGGGTTTGGTTTACACAAGGAGTGAGAATACAGTTCAGATGAAAGGGGGGTATTTCAGAAAGAATGAGAATAAGGAGGTTTGTTGGAATTGAAGGGGTCCTGGGACAGAGGGGGGTGCGGGGAGCTTTGCATGCGCTCAGTCACTCACCGAGGTGAAGGATTCCCTGTCGCTGGTACCCGGGGCTGGAGCATTGTGAGGCGGGCAGCAGCAGAGCAAGGCTCAGCAGCATCCAGGTGGCCATGGTCCCAGGTCCAAGTGCGTAGCCGGGTGCCGGGGGAGTCGCTTTATCCACTCACACGCAGGTAAACAATGGGGCCCCACAAAGGGCCCGCTGCACTGCAGGGCTCTGGCCTCCCTGCTCCCCATCAGCACTTTTAAGGCTGGCCCGGCCTGGAAAGTGCTGGGCCATCGCGGCCAACCCAGACCCCGCCCCCTGCCTGCAATCACACCACCCTCCTCACTCGTGGAGGATGGGGGCAGGTGCACATTACTGAGGCCGCAGATAAATTCCTGTCATTCGCTGCTACATTTCCATCTTCTCTGATCATTATTTGGAAGGTCAATTGAAATTGTTCAATAATTATTATCTTATTATTGTTATAAAATCTCAGCTTCATATCTCCTGCAGATGTGTCCAGCAGGGGGTAGGACAACATGTGGTACAGACTGTAGCAGATTCTTTGCCCACACTATGGGTCATTGCATTGAATTGCAGCGGAGATGCTGATGTTTTTAAAGCATCTGCTGTTTCGCTGAGCTGCTGTTTGGTATTTACTTTCCAGGGCAAGCCCCTCGTCACGCGTGTTTCTGACGCCAGCACGTGTGGGCGGTCGGTGCAGCTCTCCTGACATCAGCATTCCAGTCCTGGGGGGGCCAGCACTCTTCACGCAGAGAGGCCTGCTGGGATGCCTGCAGGCTCAACTCCAAATGGCCCGACAGCATTTCCTGTCTGTCGTTTGGGGAGGCCTGTCGATCAGGAGAGCTGCCGGGTCGGAGAGCATCAAACAGCAGGCTACTAGCTGGCTTTTATGAGTGCAGTTGGCAGATTAGGGACTGGGTGCCCACTGTTGTATCATTTAGTGTTTCATCTTTTAGTGTTTATTATTATTATTATTATTATTATTATTATAATTATTACTACTACGACTTATTGTTATTATTGTGTCATTATTATTACTACTATGCGCCATCTAAGCTTACCTTATCTTATCTTATCATTTTATCTTATCTTATCTTAGCTCAACTTATCTTAGCTGATCCCCTCTTTTCTTATCTTGTCTTGTCTCAACCGGACCCGGGTTCGGTGCAACACCAGGCTTCCGTTATCTGGTAAGGTGATTAATAAATGATGTCTGGCAGTATGATATGTGATTGTGATGTGCTGATTGGATTGACTCGGTTTCGTGAGAAATCGGAATGGAGCCCCTCTGGGGCTGGGGTCTCCTTATTCTGTGTTACCCTTAAGGACACTTGTAAGTTGGATGTAAAAAAAACGCACAGAGTGAGCTAATACATGTCATTTCCCCAAGGGCAGAGGCAGGTATAGGTATAGTTTTGGGGCATTTTTTTCCAGATGTAGTTGCACTTTTTGATTTTGCAAGTTAACAGTTCCCTGATTGCGCTGGTGGGAAAGCCAATCAGAGCAGTGCATCACCATCACATGCCCCATCTCCTGAGGTCAGTCCCGGTGGGATAACCAATCAGGGCAGTGCATCGCAATAACATGTCCAGGCTCCTGGCAATGCTACAGGTGGGAACACCAATCGGAGCAATGTGCTGCCATGATGCGCCCCGCCTCCTAATGACCCTCCAGGTGGGAAATCCAGTCAGAACAGTGCATCGCCATGACATCGCTCGCTTCCTGGCGACACTCCTGGTTGTCTCTGCATATTTGTCACCTTGTGAGCAGACGGGTGGGTTCCCCCCTCTCAGTCTGTCATCGTGCTGGTTCGGATGCAGCAGACAGCCAGCTTCAGCCATTTCCCCTTCCTCCGAGACCCGGCCTGTGTGGGTGCCGGTGTTTCCTGGCCGTCAGGATCAGCCTCACAGCTGTCGGTGGCCTCAGCGACCCGCAGCTCCAGATGGTTCTGGATGGCCTGGCTCAGCTCCATGGAGTCCAGTGAGACAGCATGCTCATCCCATGCCCCATCCCTCACCGAGATCCCCCAGCCTGCAGCCCCCCCATTGGGGCTCTCAGTCTGTACCCCCACATCCCTCAGCTCTGCGCAGGTGGTCATGGTTTCGGCCTCCTTGTGTGTGCGGCCCGGTCCCAGGTCGGGGGACCCGGCACGGTGATGGTGGTAGTCCCTCAACCTGGTGTCCAGTGCAGGGTCGCTGATAGAAGAGACATGGGGGGCGCCGGGTATGGGTCTATAGCAGGGCCATGCCCTCATGGCCTGCTGCTGAGCATAGCCTGGGCCTTGCCTGGTGGCACAGCCCATCTTGGAGCACGTGGAGACCTCTGGTCCTCCAGAACTGCTTCCTTGGTCCGGCGTTCCTGGGTCTCCACAGCGGAGGGTCATGGTCCTCCCATCAGTACCGGGGAGGGCATTCCCCTCACAGGTGTGGGGTGTGCAGGCCCTGCCCCTTGGGGGAGTATAAGTATCTGCCCCACTGGCCCCGTGGGAGCAGACAGCGGTGCTGACGCTCTTAGGCAACTCCAGCCCAGAAGGTATCAGCTCTGCCCGACGGTAGCGGCTGGCCGCCACCTCCATGGAGCTTTTGGACAGGGGAAGAATCGGGAGCCAGCTCTCATCTGCAGAGCTGTCAGACTCCATGCGCTGCTCACCGGTCAAGTGCTCCAATGCGGGCTGCCTACCATCAGCCATGTGGCCTGTTGGAACATGGCAGACATGCTGACTGGAGGCCTGGGTGGGGCTTCAGCCGCATGTCCAATCAGAGCACTGGGCTTATTTAAGGCCGGACTTTGCTCAGCATTCAGCATCTTCAGCCTCGACTAGGCTACAGGGCATCAGCATTTATTCCATGCCACCCAAGCTGTCAGCTCCCCAACTTGTCCTCTTATGCTCCTGGGAGGATGGTGTCAGGTACCATTATACCCAATCTCATTGCTCCCAGCGCTGATCTGATCAGATTGGATTTCAACCCTTGGGATTATGGGATTGTTCTCCCCTGGCCTATCGGACCGGGCCATTTTAGATTGCTGCAATACTTAGAGTAGTGTTTTCCTAAACATGCTAACTTTTCAAGTCATAGTGAAAGGGGCTTCAGCTGTTACACTTTTTGGCTGGGTTCTATCCATGATGTGTTCTGCTGACCTAATGGCTGAAGCAGTCAGCGTGAGGCTGTTAGTGTGAAGCTGTCAGCATTGCCCCTCTGGGACAAATAAAGATTTTTTAATTGAAATTGAATTGAAGCTGTAAGAGTGAAGCAGTCAGTGCGAAGCAGTCAGCATGAAGCTGTGAGGGTGAAGCAGTCAGTGCGAAGCAGTCAGCATGAAGCTGTGAGGGTGAAGCAGTCAGTGCGAAGCAGTCAGCATGAAGCTGTGAGGGTGAAGCAGTCAGTGTAAGGCAGTAAGCATGAAGCTGTGAGGGTGAAGCAGTCAGCATGAAGCTATGAGGGTGAAGCATTCAGCATGAAGCTGTGAGAGTGAAGCAGTGTGTGGTTTTTCTCTGAATTGTTTTCCTGTACCAGCAGGTAAGCAAGAGAACTGAGGCTGTTACTCAGATACTCAAGGTAACAAAACAATACTGAACAAATTAATAAGAAATTTATTTCTAGACATTAGAACACTGAATATATAATGTAATATAATTAGCAGTATCATTTTTATATTGCATTGTTGAAGTATGTGCATCAACAAATCAAATATTTTAATTCTTTAAATAAAGGTCCCTGGTTTTATATCAGTAAGGCAGGCAGTGGCGGAACTGCTGTCCAAGTTTATTTTAAATATGCCCCTCCTCACCGTGCCAAGCTCACCTGCCTTACCTTAAGCGTGTGCCAGCAGTACCTGCCAAGTGCAGCGCTGGATCGCTCTCTCCTTTGCTTGTCCTTGTCCTTCGCCTTGCACGATGTTCCGTCTTTGCCTCAGGGTTGGGGATGCCCTTTTCCTCTGATAGGAAGCTGCCTCTCTGTCCCCCCCGATATGACCACACCCCCTCCTGTATGCTCTACCTGCTGCTTGACCTTCTGGTGCCCACACTGAAGCTCCTATGGGGTCAGTTTAAGCCGCTGTCATCCGATTATCAGCTTGGAGATGTCTTCAAGTGGGTGGGGTCGCCCAAAGGTGGGTGGTGGTGGGGGGTGGGGCAGCAAGCAAAGGGTAGAAACCTGAGGGGGAGAGGGACAGGAAGAGGGAGAGAGAGGGTGAGAGGGACAGGAAGAGGGAGAGAGAGGGTGAGAGGGACAGGAAGAGGGAGAGACAGGGAAAGAGGAACAGGAAGAGGGAGAGAGAGGGTGAGAGGGACAGGAAGAGGGAGAGAGAGGGTGAGAGGGACAGGAAGAGGGAGAGACAGGGAAAGAGGAACAGGAAGAGGGAGAGAGAGGGTGAGAGGGACAGGAAGAGGGAGAGAGAGGGTGAGAGGGACAGGAAGAGGGAGAGAGAGGGTGAGAGGGACAAGAAGAGGGAGAGAGAGTGAGAGGGACAGGAAGAGGGAGAGACAGAGAGAAAGAGGAACAGGAAGAGAGCCAGACAGAGGGAGAAAGAGACAAGAAGAGGGAGATGAAACAGTATATGCTGTTGAAGGTCCATTGATTGCTATTCATGCCGTGCTGGTGCTCAGGGATTTTGCCCCTATCAGCTCTGCTTACAGGGTGCAAGTTCCCGTCCCGGGGAGGGGGGCTGTTTTGTTGTGTCCTTGAGCTGATTTACATAACCTCAATATCTTTTGTCGATGGCCAGCTTTACAGAGAGCAGTAACTGTAGCCTTGTACTCATATAAATCGCTCTATAATAAGACGTGAGCTGATTTTATATGACTGTTATAATAGGGTGATCCCATGTCCTCTTTTTCCTGGACTTGCCCTCTTTTTTGGAACCTAAAATGCCTGAAATGGCCAGGATGTCAATTTGTTTCCTGTGTCACTTTGATGCCTGTCTTCGTAAAAACAGGTGTTCAAATTAAATTAAAAAAGCTGCTCTGGTCACAGACCTATGAAAGTTTGGCCCTGACAAGGTCCGTGGGAGTCCTACACCTGCGGGTGATGTGGGGGCGGTTCGGAGAGCCGTCCGCTGGCAAACAAACACACTGGCTTGCCCAGACTAAGGCAGCCAGGCAGGCTCACAGTAACCTCCCACAGGGGTTTCCAGAAGGTTCCAGAAGGGCTACAGCTACAATTGAACTGGCAGGGAATGTTAAAGAAACTTATGGAAGGGTAGTGACAGCATGTTAAAGATCCAGGAAGACCACAACAACTTTATGCCTCAGACAAAATCGAGCAACTGAAGAACTTGAACTCTCAAGGCAGGGTCATATCTGTGGAGGACCTAGTCCAGAAGATTCCAGCTGTCTTTCACAGGAAGACAACCCCTCTGGACACAAGTTAAGCTGTGCTCCCCGTCCATTCAGTGCTTGAGGCAGTGAGGGAAACACATGCTTTGATGGCTGGTAAGAACAGATCTATAAAAACGGTCTAATGAGGTCTGTCGTGCTCTATGGGAAACAATTTCGTCCCCTTGTGGTCAGTCCCCATAGCACTGGCTGGTGGCCTGGTAGCAGGAATGTTTCTCCTGTTGATCCTGGGAGTCGCAGCTTACATTCTGAGGAGGAGACTGCGAGTCCAGGGGTGCTATCAAGAGCTACTCCCACCGGGGCCCACCATCCCAAGATGCATCACTCCAGTTCTGCTGGGGACGCAGTTCTCCAGACACAGGTGAGCATTGGGCTGTGGTTGTGTGTTCTGTCATTTCACAATGCAGACCTTAGATTCCTTCACTGTTGTACCGCATGAATTTTTGTTTTCTGGGGCAGTGTGGAGCTATTGGCTTTTAACTGCCAATTTGCTGATACCCCTACCCGCCTCCATTTGGCCCATTCATGACACTTTATTGATTTTGAAATCAATGAGTATGAATTAATAGGCCAAAAAGCATGAAGGTAGAACTAGCCACCGTGTGACTAAAGAAGCACGGCTTGAAGCAGGATGAGAGGGAGACGGAGAGGTTTGTGACATCTCAGCATCTTAAACAGACCTACAGCATCTGTTCCTTCAAGCCACTTATGCCCCACGCTTGATTCTGTTGTGGCCCTCAGCCGGCTGAGGGACATCCCCTTCCAGATACCTCGCAGCTTTAAGGGATGCAGGCATTCCAGCACGGAGGGGCAGATGGGGAATGAGGGGGCAGAAAGAAGCTGGCCAGGCACCATCAGACAGCACGGCTCCTTTGCCGGAGGGGGTAGGTGCAGTGGGTGTCTGTCTGGGCTTCATCTGGCTGCTCTGGGTTCCTCCCGTGGTCCTAGACCATGCCATTAGCAGGCTGTGCTGGCCATGTGCTTGCACAAGATGACGGTTGGCTTTATTGTTCACTGCGATGCTGATGTTTGTGAATTTCCTGCTTCACCTTCCCGTGTTCGTCATTCTCACTCACCTGCTTCCTGTTGTCCGCAGCCTGCTTCCCGTTGGGGAGATTGCAGCCGCACCTGTACCGCGTACCGGAGCCCAGCAAAGGGCCGCCCCCTGCTGGTGGATCGGTGCAGCTGTGCTTCGGCATAGAGTACCGGCCCGACGCAGAGCAGATCCTGGTGTCTCTACTTGGCGCTGCCAACCTGCCGTCCCGCTGCCAGTCCGGTGCCGTGCTGGTCAAGCTGCAGCTGCTTCCCGAGGGCCGGCTTCGGCACCAGACCAAGGCACGGCGGAGGGGATGTGATCCCAGCTTCGGGGACAGCTTCATCTTCCAGGCGAGTCCCTGTCCTGTGGGAACCGGGCCCACCTGGGACTTAAACCAGCCACCCTGGCGTAACAAAGGCTGGAGGCCTTTACAGTCACTGACACCTCAGCCAGTGCGGGGGGGTGGTTGAAACCCGAGAGCCGTGTTTGCTGGACACGTGGACCCCTACAGGAGGATTTCTCAGCTTGGTCCTCGGGGATTCCCAGACAGTCACGTTTTTGCTCCCTCCCAGTTCCCAGTATGGACTGTCTGCCAGAGAGCTGGGAGGGAGCGAAAACGTGGACGAGGAGAAACACTTCTCTACAGCGTGAAGTCGCCACCTGCAGCAGTTCTCACTATTGGAACCGTTCAAGTGTCTGGGACATATAGCCAATTAAGTCGTGTGCCCAGGGACCAACTGAGACTTGTCTCCATCTAGTGGTCAAAACAGACAGCGACCGTATACTTATCCATTATACATTTTGGTAACATTCACTGGTATTTTTATAATAATATATATAATGATAAACATATTATGCATGGGATAGTGCATATTATGCAGATTGCTAAAGTGTTAGATATGATGCTTCTCAAGAATCCAGAATGGCTTGGAGACTCACACAGCTAAAGTGTGGTAGGTTGGGATAGACTATGGTGAGCCGATAGGGTTAGGGTATGGTAGGTAGTTATTAGGAGCCTGTCACACCATGCCTCCGCAGGTGTCGAGCGAGCGCCTGGAACAGTGTACGCTGTGCCTGTCACTATTCAGTGTGGACAACCTGAAGAAGCACCACCTGGAGGGCAGGGTCCTGTACCCCCTGAAAGAATGGGCTCTGCAGGACCACACAGGCCGGGCCCTGTGGAGGGATGTGGAGGCAGACAGTGATCAGGTACAGCCAGCAGACAGCAGAGGGCGACACCGGCCCCGGAGGGGTTACAGGATGGGGTTTACAGAAAGGCTGTGCCCTCATGCAGCCCTGCTCAGAACACGGTGACCTTCAGGTGTCTCTGAACTACAGCCCACCCCTGCAGCGGCTGACGGTGATGGTGCTGAGAGCACGGGGACTGCGCGGGTTACAAGGCGATCCAGGTGGGGAACCGGGCTTCTCGGGGTCCGGAGACGGATCGGGGAGTTCTTAGGGTTTAGGTTACTGGGTTTTTTTCATGGACCCACCTAACCAGAAGCTCAGTAGGTGGCCCTGGCTGCCCTGTACTTCTGGCACTGATCTGGGGCCCGTGTGCTCCGGACAGGCGTGTGCGTTCAGGTGATGCTGCAGATACACACTCAGGTAATAACCCGCAAGAGGACTGTGGCCGTGAGGGCGGGTGCAGACCCCACCTTCTGCGAGAGGCTATCCTTCAAACTCCCCCCCAAGCACCTGGATGAGACCTGTCTGAGTCTGGAGGTGCTACAGGCCTCCATGGGGGGGTTCTGTAAGTATCACATGACACTCTGACATCACATGACATGGTGACATCACATACGGCGCCCTTTGCATAATGTGTGACATCACACACTGGCATCAAATCAGAAATTGTCATTCCCAAAATACAGTACCACAAAATGCAGTAATGTCAATAGCACAGTAACACTTTGTATAATAAACATTTATTATACAAATGTACATTATACATTATTTATATGTGTCTTTTCCTAAGACATACAGTCACCTTTCAGGTGTGGCCTGGTCCACAGCTTTCCTATCACACACCTCCTATCCCTCCGACAGGCTCCATGGGCCGGGTGCTGATTGGGCCCTTCATGTACGCACGCGGTAGAGAACTGGAGCACTGGAGCGACATGGTCAGCAAGCCCCAGGAGCTGCTCAGGCACTGGCATGGTCTCAGCCCCGCCCCCAACCAGAGGCCACACCCCCTGACTGCAGATACCACTCCCACCCCTACATCAAAGAGCACGGAGAAAGAGATGGAAATGTCAGAGTAATGCCACCCCTCACAGAACAGGCATATGGCACAATATGGCTGCTTGTTCACTGAGAGAAGTTTGCAGTTACGAATGAAATCATCAGGCCCTGAGACTTGAGTGTGTTACTTTATTAGATTTTAAAATGCTGTGTGTGCTAGGGTTATGATATAAATTACAAACTAACTTTTCAACAAGCTGTATAGTGTTTAACCAAACAGCTAGGTTAAAATAATTGTAAAAAGGAAAACACACAAAAGCAGTATGTTTGTCCTGGTGCTCGCCCCATGTCCTCTAGGATTAACCTGTTTTCAGCAATAAAGTTTTCACCAGTAGTTTAAAAAATTGTGAACTGAAGTACAGTTGACAGTGTAATATATTTTTTAGAACTAACAATTACTATACAAAATCATAAACTGTTAAAACTGTTTTAAAATTAAATGCAACTAAAACCAGCCCAGCCGGCTTCCTGCCTGCTGACCCCGTCCGGTCTTTGCGGCTTTGTGGTGCCAGTTCCCCATCAACTTCATGTGGGAATTTCAGTGGACGTGTTAAATAAAGACCAGGCTTTCTGGCCTGAAGTTTGGAGTCTTTATGCCATGGAGCAGCGCGGGCCTTCTCTCTTCGACTCTGGTACTACGTTAGCACGGGCCTTCTCTCTTCCACTCTGGTACTACGTTAACGTGGGCCTTCTCTCTTCCACTCTGGTACTACGTTAGCATGGGCCTTCTCTCTTCCACTCTGGTACTACGTTAGCACAGGCCTTCTCTCTTCCACTCTGGTACTACGTTAGCGCGGGCCTTCTTTCTTCCACTCTGGTACTACGTTAGCGCGGGCCTTCTTTCTTCCACTCTGGTACTACGTTAGCATGGGCCTTCTCTCTTCCACTCTGGTACTACATTAGCACAGGCCTTCTCTCTTCCACTCTGGTACTACGTTAGCACGGGCCTTCTTTCTTCCACTCTGGTACTACTTTAGCGCGGGCCTTCTCTCTTCCACTCTGGTACTACTTTAGCGCGGGCCTTCTCTCTTCCACTCTGGTACTACGTTAACATGGGCCTTCTGTCTTCCACTCTGGTACTACGTTAGCGCGGGCCTTCTCTCTTCCACTCTGGTACTACGTTAACGTGGACCTTCTTTCTTCCACTCCGGTACTACGTTAGCGCGGGCCTTCTCTTTTCCACTGGTACCATGTTAGTGCGGCCCTTCTCTCTTCCACAACGTTAGGGAGATCCTGTCCCCAGCAGCTGGGGATGTGGTCAAAGTGAATTTCCACACAAAATGCCGCCATGTTGACCATGTGACAGGTCACTCGGTTACAGATTCTGTAGGAATGTGGAAGATGGTCCCCACAAACACCTGATGATCTGCTTTCAGACCGTTATCTGGATGTAATGCCATTTTTTTTCTGTTTTCGGCTGATTATACACTATTTCCTCACCTCCAGTTGATGGTAAGTGATTCCAACCTACTGAAACTGCATCGTAACCTCTGGCCATCTCCCAGCCATCTAGGTCACAGTAAGGTGTGGAACACTCTGGCCCTCAGGCTGCTGAACCTGGGAATGTTCTGAGCACTGTGCTTGATCACCCTGCAGAACCTGGAACAGACGCCTATGGGCATAAAAGAAGAGCATGGGGCAGTTCTCCTGCTGGGCTGGGAGCTCCAGAGCATGGCCGAGCATCGCTGTATCGTTTCCACGGCAACTGAGTAGTGACCCCGTGGACCCTGGTTTAGCCTCACAACCGTCACCATGGACAGCAGGACGTACGGGCTGCATTGTGTACTCCGGTACACACACTCACCATCGCCAAGGCCACTGACCCTGTTCCAACCCGTCACCGAGCCCTCATCCTCACTCATACCCGCCAGGCTGCACAGCGCTTGCAGGCACGCCTCCACCAGCAGGGAGTGCTCTGGGAATTTCTGCAAGGCCTCCACCACCAAGAGGAGCGCTCCACCCCGGAGCAGATGCTCCTGCTGGGCATCTGCGAGATGCGGGCAAAATGGCTTCAGCTGGATGGATTAATGCTGAGCTTCAGAAATATAAGCATCATTTTAACCTCAGTCAAAACACTAATGCAATGTTTCTCAGCTCAGGGGACCCCCGACAAGCCACGTTCTTGCAAGAAACATTTTCAGCAAAAATGTGCACTGTCTAGCAGGGATTTTGGAGGGAGCAAAAATGTGGACCATCTGGGGGTCCCTGAGTATTTAATACAAATGTGATTTAGCTTAATACCAGTTAGCCATGCAAGATACACATGTAAATTTACAATTTTTTACAGTGACCAATTCATTAAAAACCCTTTTCCTGAGGGGAAGCATGTCACTGTTACAGAGGTGAAATGCAGAAATATATTTAGGTGAGACAGTGAAGCCTAATTATTCCTTTGAGGTGGCATACAGAATAACATTAATAACATTATACTGGTTATACTAGTAGTGGTTTGTTTTTTCACTGGCAGATATATTTGGTCGCTAACTGCGGGGGATTACACTGAACCACATCTGGACCCTCCCAGTCCTGGGGGTCCCTGCCCGGCCTGATGACCCAGTGCCAGCCGTGGGTTAGTCCTTAGGGACTCACAGTCACCCATGCAGATCCTGCCCAGAGCCCGGATGGTGTGCAGTAGCAGCTCCTGGTCTCTGCATCCCAGCAGCCCCAGCAGCGTAGGTGCCAGTCCCGCCTGGATGCACTGCTCTCTCACAGAGGCTGCGGGGGACGGGTAACACTGCTATTCAATCAGCATCCACCAAGGAGAGCCCACCTACCCGCGCTGACAGCCACTGGCCTCTGCAATGTCCCTGCTAAGTTGCTTAGCACTTGTGGGATTTGAACATATGACCTTTTAGATTAAAAGGCACTGAACCCATATCCACCTGGCCATGCTTTGTTCAATGGTGATCTATGCTGGTCCCTCCCCTTACCATGCCCGCTCAGGTCAGCGACTAGCCGGGCTGCCTGTAGCGTGAGGGGGCCCCTTGTCCTCAGCATCTGCGCAAACGTGCACAGGATCCCACTTGCTGCGATCCGCTCAGCGGCTCCCTCTGCTGGAGACGAACACAAACACACATGCACAAACTCGCTTACGTGCCGACAGTGACAGACACAGGTGTGGGGGTCTCAGCTATGCTAATATTCATAGCCTGGCAGAAATCTCTGAAGGATCTTCAGCTGACCGTGGTGCGTGAATGATTATCTGTAGGAGCGGGGTTGGGAGGGGCAGGGGGCCAAATATGGCTGAAGTTAATCTGTCCTGTGGCTAAAATAGGGATTAGCGTTCCTATGTCTTTCCAGGCTGCTGACCTTCGAGATTCTCCCAGGCCGCCTCAGTCAAAACCCAAGCAGATGCCACGTTATCGACGACTGCAGTGACCGAGGGGCCCAAAGCGAATGGGACTTTCCGAGACCCCGTGTGTACGGACCTAGAGGTGGGTTATCCTGTCTACTTCCTGTCCTGCAGCTGATGGTCAGGAAGCCTTGTGCTCCATCCAAATCAAAGCCCAAAAGACTGCCATAGGATTCATGACTCAGCAGCTGGTATCTTTGTATACAGAGTTTATAGAGTTTGTGGCATAACAACCATCTCATGACGGTGTTCAGCTAGGCTAACTGTTCATATGTAGATCCATGCAATTCCACAGCAGACCATAGGGTGGCGCTCCACTCACTCCCTTCCTGCAGGGCTGTCAGCAGTGTGTCCAGGTGGGGCGTTAGCTCTTCCACCACCAGCTCGGTGCTGACACTGATGGCCTCCAGCGCCTCAGTGAGAGATCCTGGGAAACATCCCCCATCGAATGTTTTACTACTGACGAAGCTCACACGAGCGCCTTAACAGCATGATTGAAGGCATTGTCTTAGCTACCCAGTTGCTGCATCATTTGGCACTATAATAAGCAGGTGCTGATGCATTGTGGGAAATGCTGGTGTGACACTGCTTTGCTTAGAAATATGCTCCCACCTACGCCCATACAAGAACATATTTTCCTCTGATTTCCTTGTGGGACCCCCCCCCCACCCACCCTCAGAAACAGACTCACCCATGGCCTTGGCCTGAGGCTCCTTCCTTTGGCTGTGAGTGCTCCAAAACCCGAGTCCTCTCCTGACCTCTCTCTACACTCCCAGTGTTCCTGCCCTTGGGCCTCAGCTGATGGTGAGGGCAGCCTGTCAGATACTCAGCAAAATGCTCCTTTGGAAAATAACACCCCCCTCAGGTCTCTCAGCCGCCCCTCCCCCCTCTGCTCCTCTCACTCGCTCTCTCTCTTACCGCCTCTCTTTCTCCCTTTCTCTCCCACACACTCTTTCTGTCTCCCTCTCCCTCGCTCTCTTTCATCTCCCTCCCTCCCTCTCTCTCTGTCCCCCACAGCCCACACTAACGCCGTCTTAACGTCAAATCTCTGCAGGGCTGCAGCCGTGACTATAACCCACTCAGAGAGCCAGGCTGTGGCCGTTCAAATGACTGAGAGAGAAGACATTAGGGATGCATCAGTCTAGCTGGCATTTCGGTTTCCTCAGCAGATCACGTTTAACCGCAGAGGCACTATTTTGTTTCATTTTATGAAACAAGGCAGTACATTCAGGAAAGGGTTTGGCTCTGGCATGGACAAGATCCTTTGTTCTGACTGAGCCCTTGGAGAGAAGTGCAGATTATGAGAGGACTAAAGAGCACACACGCCTTCAAACAGCTTTATTCAGCACAGCTTCTCGCAGACGACCTTCTGAAATACCCCCCCCAGATCACAGCACTGAGGAAAAACAATATTTCAGCACATCATCCCCCCCCCCTGCCCCCATCACTGATTAATTTGCGAATAAGCATTCAACTGGCCTCTCAGTCTGGGATGAGCCAGCTCTGCCAACATTGTTTGCCACGTATCCCTGCTTCAAAAATCACACGGTCCTCAACCTAACTAACTGGCCCTGCACACATGCGACTCAAAACACTAGATTAAGAGGTTACCCAGAACTAACCAGAGCTGTTCAGGTCTTTTTACAACCAGAAACATGATTTACAATCAGTATTTGAGTATTTGTTAAGAAAAATCACATCCATGGTCAAAGACATATTTAGCTGGGACCCGTTTAGATCCGGCTTATTCATTATCAGTCTTGTGGGAGTTTCTTGCTGGCTGGAACGTTAGATACCTGAAGATACAATGCAAGATTGAGGGTTTAAATTACAGATGTTACAGATGTTTGTGAGGTTCCAGAATCAGCTGGGCATCACAGATGCATGATTTAATGCATGAAGATGCCATCCACTAAGGCAGCAACGCTACCTGAGCGTTGCCAATACGACACGGACCTGGCCACATTACTGACGGAAGCCAAAACGCCCCATTCTGGTGAAAGCCAGCATTAGAAAACAAGTAAAACCAGCCATTAGAAAAACAAATGTGGCATTACAAAAAGACAGTATGTGAATTCAGCTTGGCTAGAAACCGCTTGCCATTTACCGTCCATGAGCCGAAAAATAAAATGAAGATTTTTTTTTTCCTTTACAAAAGTGTCCATGCCACCAGCAAGGAGAGGGAGCGCGTGGCCCAGGGTGACTCGCTAGGCCACGCCGGCGGTGCCAGGTTCCAGACCGCTAGAGATGGTCTCGTAACCCACGGAGACCAGAGTCAAAACGTTGCTCTCCATCTCTGGCTGCACCTCGGGGACCGCCTCCGGCTCCTTGGGCCGCTTCCGGCTTGCCGTCTTGGCTTTCGTCTTCCTGTCGCCCTGACTCTCCTCCCTCTTGACCTTGGCGCATCTGGCCTTGGCCTTGACGTCGCCCTTGGTCCTGGCCCGCCGCTTCCTCACCCTGGAGTCCCCGCCCTGGGCCTCCTTGGGATCCACCTCCCCCGAGAGGATCCGGATCTGCTTGTCGATGACGCGCTCGATCATCTCGAATGCCACGTCTATCATGCCGGCCCCGAAGCCGTGCGTCGCGTTGTTAAACGTCCTGCTGTTCACCGGGTCATGGAAGGTCTTCCTCATTTCCTCGAGATAGTTCCTAAACGAAAAAAAGAGAGACTGATACTGACTAACTCGGTGGAGCACACGAGACCTTCGAGAAGCTTGGAAAGGGCGTTCATTAGCACTTCAACTGTCTTAAAATCTTATGAATCTCATATAGAACAAAGAAAACGGCGGCGCACCTTGTTTCGATGATTTTGGACCAGTGCTGCACCTGGTTGGTCTCGGGAAGCAGCTGCTTCGCCACGTTGTCATAATCCATGTACTGGGAAGCAAACTCCTTCACGTCCTTACAAAGGGCAGCCGTGTCCCCTGGAGGTACGAGGTCACACTCCATCATTACATGTGTAATGTAGAGGAAAGGCTGATAGCATGCAAGCATGTGAGCATGTGGGTAATCTATGCACTTAAAGCCTTGCAAGAAGCTCAGTCATTTCAAGACGGTAATACCAGTCTCCAGATCACCGGTGAAAAGATATTACCACTGTCACTGTCAACAGTGAGGTTGTGGAAATTTCTCAAACACTTTAACCCACTTATTGGTAGCTCAGTGTCTGAAACTCGTCTCTGCCGTTTCCGCTGCGTGGTTGCACAGGTTAGGACCGTGTCCCTGTGATCATAAAATGACCGCTTCAAGTCTCATGGCCGGCAAACTGATGCCAGTGTTGGGCCCTTGATCAAGGACCTGAACCCTAATTGCTCCAAAGATGCCAATCACAGGCCAACAGGCTAAAAGGAGAAAATACAATTTGCCCACGAGGACGAATAAAGTCTCTCTATTCTGGTGATGCCGTACGAAGCTCTTGATTCCCTGGGACGCCTACCTTCCGTCAGTTTGGAGAAGGAGCTGGACACGGCGGTGGTGGTGCTGGGCGACAGCCCGAAGGAGCTGAGTGCCTCCAGCAGTGCCTTCCTGCTGGCCGGGCCGCGGCTGACACGCGTGTAGGCCGCCAGCGAGCGCAGGGACATCTTCTCGGGCGCCTCCAGCCGCCTCTTCACCTCCTCGTAGTGGATCTGGTACTTGAGCGCCTTGGAGCTCTTCATGTTAGGGTCTAGGAGGGAGGCGACCTGAGCAAAGGGCATCTTCAGGACTGGGCCGGTCCCGTCGGCGCTCACCATCGTCTGCTCCACCATCGTCTGCTCCACCATCTGCCCGTTGGCTACCACCTCCACCTGGCTCACGGCCTCCACCTGCGCCTGGCTCACCCCAGCAACAAGTGCCTGGCCCAGCCCTTCCACCGTCGCCTGGCCCAGAGCCACCACCGTCGCCTGGCCCAGTCCCGAGCTCTGGGCTTTGTGCAGAACCTCCACGATCTCGACCAGTGGTGCCTCTAGGGCAACCTCCATCATCTGCACCTCGTGCAGGCCCTCGCTGTCCTTGCAGGGGTCGCCCTCCATCCCTCCTTCTTCCTGGTCAGTGACGCTCCTGACAGTCACTGTTTATTCTCTGTTTTTCTGATGACATGCTGGCATTTTCTCCCCTGAAGAATTAGCACTTTGACTGAAAGGCCTCTCTCCGTTTTGGTTCTACATTGATCAAGAAAAAAAACAAAAAAAGCAAAAACAGACATGAACAAGTATCTATATCTATATATGCGGTATCTGGTCTGGGGCGGTGACGTCATTGCGCAAGGCATCGTGGGTATTATTTGTTATGGTTCACTGCAGATCCAGCCAAGCGCTGGCCGGCACCCCCACCCCCCCCGAGGCCCCCCCCCCTCCCTCCCTCACACCACCATCCCCAAGGTGATTAGGAGGGGGGTCATTCCCTCCTAAAAAAAAAAAAGCCAAACCAACCCCC
>JAODKM010000040.1:1846650-1861135 GCA_026780845.1 Petrocephalus sullivani
TCCCCCAACTGCCCCAGGAGGATTCCCCTATCAACCTGCCCCTGGTTCTGCTCCTCCCCCAACTGCCCCAGGAGGATTCCCCCATCAACCTGTCCCTGGTTCTGCTCCACCCCCAACTGCCACAGGAGGATCCCCCTATCGACCTACCCCTGGGTCGGCTCCACCCTCAACTGCCCCAGGAGCATTTCCATATCAAACCCCCCCAGGTGAACCTTATACATTTCTATCCTATCACAATCCAGATGCACCTCCAGCTTATGATGTATTGGGTCAACATTTACCCCAGTCTCTTCCAAGCGCCCCTCCAGTCTACAGTGACATAATTAACTGTCCACCCCCAACTTCTTCTCCATCTCAGCTGCCCCAGGGTACACATCCACTTGCGAATGCCCCAGATTCAACCTTGGATACATTCAAAAGCTTAAAGATTAACTAAGGATAATGCTTTTAATTTGTATGTGTGCAAGCTTTAAAACATTTACTGTCGATACATATTTTTGACATGACTTTTTGATTCTGTGGAGAATCGCAATCCCACTTTCAGGGGATTTTTTTTTCATTCACATTTATTCTGCAGCAAGCTGTCACAGAGGCCGCACAGCACCAGTGGAGCTGCTAAGCTCCTTCCCGGGAACTACTCTCAGTATATCGGCATATATAAACGCATTAATGCATGGGATTGTTTTTAAATGAATGTGTTATTTTTTATCCTGTTAATGCATACTAACGTACAACCACTTTTTCCTGTAGGCGAACGAAATGGCCATGTGACTGAATATGTAATTATGCAGTTATTAAAGGAAAATATATTGACTGACAGCCTTACGTAATACAGTAACCCTTTCACAAAAATTCACAAATAATACTTCGGCACCCCAAACCTCAACCCAAACATTCTGCTAGTTTGAAAGAGTCTATTACTATTTCTAAACAAACAGTACTGTGCCATAGACTTCGCAAATCAAGTTACTTTGTCTTTTTCCATCTAGGCCTTTGACGCAATATTCAAACCATGTAAATTATGCCCAAAAGTTATTGCTCTTTGCACTGGGAGCAGTATATTTTGGACCAGTTTTAAAAAATGCTCAATTAAAGGCATAGTTTGCAAGATTGTACAGTCATGAAGAAGGCCGACATGTAAGTGAGGCTAGTTGATGCTAGTCCAGCCATAGACTATAAAAGTGGAGATGAAACAAACCTGGTGTATTTTTTGACAGTAAAAAGCTAGCCATTCACCATTGAGCCAGCCAGCCAGCCAGCTACATCAATTGTGCAACTATGCAGGTAGTAGCTACCATCAGCATGTATAACAACAGTAAAATATGGCCCAACGTCTTCATTTAAGCATGTAGATAATGTGTGCTTAGTCAGACGTTGCATGACTCAGTGTGTTAAAGCTTGATTCCGCTCCCAGCAGATCAGTCACACCACCATTGGGCCATTGAGGGGGGCGAGACTGGGGACAATTTACATGGGCAGTTGTTGAACGCACTTCTGACACACATAAAAAGACCATATCAAAGACATGAATTGCGCACATATACAATAACTCGGGCAAGGCAAGCAAGTCATTGGAGGGGAAACTCTCAGACTGGGGTGGACCCTAAGTGATGTCTGCTGAATCCCACACCGGATTTTTTGGATGGGCATCCACTGGGTCTTGCCCAGTTGCGCTTGCTGGTGGATCCATGAATGGATCCAGTGACACAGCTGGGGAGTCAGGCAAGGGCGAAGTGGGTGGAAAATTCAGTGCTGAGGAACCATGGTTTGGGCTGGTAACGTGGGACTCCATCACAGTCTCCTCTGGGTCCGGCTCTGGGGATGCTGCTTCTCCTGGACTTGGTGCTCAGGACTTGAAAAGGGCCCCTTTTGGGCATGGAACAAGGGAAGAGGCCTCTCTGGGGCTGGGCACGTGGGACACTTATGAGGCCTTTTCTGTACCTGGTACTAGGTGTGTGGCTTCTTCTAGGCTGGGAACTTAGGATCTACACCCCACCTCCAATTAACACATACTGTAAATGGCAAGGTGGAGATTTTCATTGTATATTCATTTTAATTTTGTTTTTTTGCAGAAAATACCTCCCATGTAAGATTAACGCAACATATGGATACTACAGTATAAATTTCTCAGCCCTGTAAATTAGTGTAACCTGAAGAATTCATAATGTTTTGACCATTGTAAAATCCAGACTGTGCTTTTTGGGTTTTTTGAGTTGTTACATTGCTGCATAATTCTTCAGATTCACACATTAATTCACTGCTTGTCTTGCTGACAAGTTTCACCCATTTTTAACCCTGGGGAACCCACAGGGTCATATTTGTCCTTTTATTTCTGCCTGACATTAAACCCACTCATCAAAGTAAAGTAAAATATACATTTTTTTTTGTTTCATTTTTACGGTTCGTATATTTTTTTCGTATCATATACACCTCAAAAACAAAAGTTAAATCTTTACTTTGATGACTGAGTTGACTATAAGGCAGAAATAAAAGGTAGGGTCATATATGACCCTGTGGGTTCCCCAGGGATAAAATTTTACATCATTTTACATCACTTCATTTAAATTTAATTTTTGGTAGGATCTGATATTGAATTAATGGTTACCGGCTAATTATATATCACATAATTTTACATCTCTTGTTGTGATATTTATGAGTTCAGCATTCAATAATTTGTGTAAACCACTCTAGAAAGGATCATTGTGCTGTACCTACCAATGAGGACAAGTCCTCTGTATTTTTCCTGTAACCCTAATAACTAATGATCCATCATGGGGCACACTTAGGAAGGGCTGACCTTGGTATTTTAAAAATCCTGGCTATGGCCCTGAGGACCATATTTACTTAATGGCAAGCCATACTTACTTACTGTTATTTACTGTCACACTAACAAAGGAAAATGATACATTAAATTTTGCCCCCAGTATTTTGTTATTATATTCATGGTATGTTTACAAGGAACACACATAATATGGCAAACAGGACAAACTGTATTCCATGTGGTCGTGTATATTGGGCTTTTTTTCAGGGTTGATTGCTCCAGCTAGCTTTTTGGGCTTGTTTTCAGAGGTGATGGTGTTTCTTTGTCTTGTGAGACTTGACAACACTCTATGGTAGGTATTCCCATCTGACAAACGCATAATACAAAAAGACAAGCTGTGAGCATTTTGTCCTAATTGTTTTTTTTAGGTCATTTGAATACATTATTAGGTATTTCAACTATCACCTAACCTGCTGACCTACATGCAAAAAAGCAAACCATAAAATTGTCCCTTAGGAGCATCACGGGGCATCTAGAACGTTGCATATAATACATGTATTTGTTGGAAACCAAGTAGTCTGCAAATACAGTGAAGCAAATCCCAAGACCTATGATAATAATCACCTGTAATTTTAACCCAAATTATATCGCCTTGGACTTGTGTAGCATACAATAAGATAAGTGGTTTGCAGGTTTGCATGGCACCGTTATAAATTAGTTCCTCATAGCTATAGGGATAGCGTCGGTGTAATATCTTAAACACTTTTTTTTTTAAGAATTGAAGAAAGCGTTAGAATCATCGGGAATTAGTAAACACAACTTTTCCGACCATGCCGTGACGTGATATAGTTTCTGACATTTCTGTTTCAAGCTGCTTACCTTAAGTGTTATACATATTGAAATCCAAAGGTGGGTAATCCTGGTCCAAAGAGTAAAAATTCAGACCAGGATTTTGTTTCAACCAACTAGTTGAGCACTGTGACTGAGACTCTTAATACTCAACTGGTTGGTTGAAACAAAATCCTGGTTTGAATTTTTACTCTTTGTACAGAATCCTTGGGTTCTCGATTCGAGTGCCCCTATTGGTTTTAAATTTAGCCTTATTGGATTTTCTAGTGCTTTTGCAAACTAGTGAAGATTTAATGATGTATCGAATTTTATGTTATTGCAATAAAAAAGTCTTGATACCATTGTGGGACTGGCACAATATCAGGCACATGTGAGATTAGAATTGTTTACAACTGACATGGAAAAACACTTTGATCCTGAACATTTAACATATACATTCTTACTTTTTATCTCAGTGAGGGAAAAGTAATGTCTTTTCTCTGGACTCTCAACTGCTGTATGTCTCTTGGTAGTTTGTGTGTGCGACTGTGCATGTGCGTTTGAGTGTGAACACCTGCCCAACTCTGCCTCTGGTTGGCTTACTGTGAAATTTTACTCATTCCTCATTACTTTACTAATTATCAGTTACTGGAAAAAAAAGGATTAGTAACGCCATTTATTTTAGGCTGCTATTCCTATCAGGATCTTCAGGCAAAGCCTCAAGAAAGTTATCAGATGGATTTGTTATTTTCGGTCATTGCAGCCTATTAAATTTAGCAGGAAAGCCACCAGATAGGAAATGAGCTCATATCTTGCCAAATCTTTTGTCAATTGACATGAAATTAGCTGCAAGTGCATAGAGTTATACCCCTGACAAAATGAATAGAGTTATACCCCTGACAAAGTGCATAGAGTTATACCCCTGACAAAGTGGATGCTCCCTTCGCCTCTGACCCAGAGATCAAGTTTCCGTTGGTCATTCTTCCAGCTGAACTAACCAGAGGAGGACCCCTGTATCAACCTGTCCCTGGGGCTGCTATACCACCAACTGCCCCAGGAGGATTCCCCTATCGACCTGCCCCTGGGGCTGCTCCACCCCCAACTGCATCAGGAGGATTCCCCTATCAACCTGCCCCTGGTTCTGCTCCTCCCCCAACTGCCCCAGGAGGATTCCCCTATCAACCTGCCTCTGGTTCTGCTCTACCACCAACTGCCCCAGGAGGATTCCCCTATCGACCTGCCCCTGGGGCTGCTCCACCCCCAACTGCACCAGGAGGATCCCCCTATCGACCTGCCCCTGGGGCTGCTCCACCCCCATCTGCCCCTGGAAGATTTCCATATCAACCTGCCCCTGGTTCTGTTCCACCCCCAACTGCCGCAGGAGGATCCCCCTATCGACCTACCCCTGGGGCTGCTCCTCCCCCATCTGCCCCTGGAGCATTTCCATATCAAACCCCCCCAGGTGAACCGTTTCTATCCTGTTCTAATCCAGATGCACCTCCACCTTATGATGTTTTGGGTCAGCATTCACTCCAGTCTATTCCAAATCCCCCTCCAGCCTACAGTGACATAATTATCTGTCCACCCCTAACTGCCCCAGGTCCCTCTCCATCCCAAATGCTTTAGGAAACATATCCACTTCAGGGCACCCCAGATTCAACCCTGGATACATTCAAAATCTTAAAGATTAACTAAGGAAAGGGCTTTTACCTTTGTATGTGTGCTAAGCTTCATTAACTAAAAACCAAACTAAATATGTTTGTAAAACGACTTGTCTTTTTAATTTCAGAGGAAGCTCCTTCCTGAGAACTATTCTCAGCATCTTGGCATCTTGGCATATATAAACACATAAATGCATGATTAATTTTTAAATAATGTGCTATTTTTAAACGCATTAAGGCACACTCTCACAGCTTACCATAGAGCCCCTTTTCCATGTAGGTGAACAAAATCACTATGTATTTTCAACAAATTATAACATCATTGAATATGGGATTAATTGTATATTCATGTAATTATTCATAATTAAGAAAATGAATTGACTGACAGCCCTCATTAAGTAATCCCTTCATGAAAATTCACAAATAATACTTTGGCACAGATAACCTCAACCCAAATAGTCTGCTAGTCTTAATGAAGATAAGTCTATTTGTTACCATTTCTACACAGACAATACTGTACCATACACTTTCATATTGAGTTACTTTATAATTCCCCATCAATACCTTTTATGCAATATTCAAACCACTTAAATTACACCTATGTATGGTCAAAGTTACTGCTCTTCTCACTTGGAGCAGTACATTTTGGACCAATTATTAGAACTGCAAAACTAATAACATTTTAAAAGATCTTGCAAGAAACCAGAGATTGTGACTGTACAAAGAAGGTTATCACGTGAATTACGCTCGTTGCTGCCAGAGACTCCAGACAAAGAGTATAAAAACAGATGAAATTGTGGTGTATTTTTGACATTCGCCGCTAGATGGTGCTGTGGGGGCACTGCCGTCATTTTGGACTGAAAACGGCAACGGGAACAGCGCAGAACCTACAGACATGATCGAGAAGGAAGAGTGCAATCAAAGAAAATAATATTCAGCAATAAACTGCAAAAATGACCAGTGTAGCTCTTCGCCCCAGAGACCCTGCCAGGTAATTAAGACCTGCTGACCTCTTTCAGAAGTACTTCGGATTCTTTAAAAAAATAAAACATTTAAATGAAGATTAAGAGGTGCCACAGTATCATGTCTAGATGAAGAGGAGACAAAAACACAGACAGGAAGACAAAACAATTACTAACAAAGTCTAGAATTACAACGCAACCAAATGCAGCTTGAAACATGGGCATGAAACGGGAGACGGCAAGGAAAAGCTAACAGCCCATATTCAGGCTCCACAAACAGGAAATGTATTCAGATAACACGGCCAAGAGAGGCACAGGATAAGGGCAGGCAAATATATTAAAAGATAACGAGGGCTGGATTAGGGACAGGTGTGGCCTATTACTGATCACACATACTAAGGACATAGAGATAACGGGAGCTGGTGAAGGTTATTAATAAGCACTAAGGACTCAAACACTAGGCCATTCTAGGTTCAAGGATTACAGGACAATACTACGAAACTAGACAGGCAGGGATAACCAAGAATGAAAACTCAAAAGCAAGCACCAATACTGAACTACATGATCACAGGAGCATAATTAACATGGGGCTAAAGATGATAAAATATAGGAGCTGGGCCTAGGGGGACACAGGGAAAAGTGGGATGACCAGTGACACCCACTGGCCGAACAGGGAAACGACGGGCAGAAGAGGACAAGACTGGGACTGATCCTGCCATCAATGAAAATCTATGCTCATATTGTTTCTGTTGTGTTGGAGGTGGGATGAACGACCCATGATGCAGGCTGCGGTTACGAAGCCCTTCACAGGGGTGTTTATTCTCGGAACGGGAAAAACGGGACCGCAAAGCCACAGGTAACATTGACAAGGGGAACAGGACGCAGACTGACTAATATAGGGCAGGACATCAAGGAGTAAACGTAAGGCAGGTGTGCTGGGTTAACAATGGGATTGAAACACAAGGTAAAGCTAAACAAGACTCAGGTGTGGGTAATTAAGCCACGCCTGAGGGAAACACAGCAGAAACAGACACGCAGGGCAGGGCTGAGCGTGACAGTTTCCCATTTGAGTAACAAAATACTGCATGCATTACCACAATCAAAGAAGTGATAATACTTTCATCACTTTAAGATTATGAGGCTTTTTTGCGGGGTTTGAGCTCGTTAGGACACACATGGTCCACATTGCAGGAGAAATGCATTGAATCCACTTCAGTTGGTTGAATCGAGGCAAGTGTGAAAACGCCCTAAAAATAAATACACTCTGGGTTAGGCTAGATATAATACTATGGCACCTTAATCGTTTAGTAACGATTTCAGGCCAGCTTTTGTATGAATAATATTGCGTTTGTTAGGCTACTCCCCCCTGTATGTGCAGACACTGTTTAACACCATGTGTTAAAACGATACAGTTAACGTGATCTCTAAAAGACATGGTAAACGGTGTTGAACATTTATATGTTATGTGTTCTCATCTTACAATTGTATAATGCAAAAATAGATGTGATGCTAGGTGTTTGTGTTTTGTCTTAATTGTTTTTCAGGCTGTTTAATACATTAATTTGGTATTTGAACCATCAGCCGGCAACCTGCTGCGATACCTGTAAAAGCAAACCCTACAGATTGTCTTTAACAGACAAATCCTTTAGGAGTGTTCTGGGGCATCAAGAATGTTGCAGATATGTAAATGTATGCATTTATTTGTTGGAAACCAAGTAACCTGCATACATAGTGAAGAAAAATCCAAGACCTACTATAATTTAAAAATCTAATGTTATGTTTTAATCACCTATAATTCTAGCTCTAAATTATATTGTCTTGGACTTATGTAACATACAATAAAAATCAGTAGTTTGCAGAAGTTCATATAATAAAATATATACAGAGACATATACAGGGAATATCTTTCTCAGGATTGTATGTTACTGTTATGGATAAGTTTCTCATAGGGGATGGGGCAGATATTTTAAACAAGCTTTTTAAAGAATTGAAGAAAGTGTTAAGATTGTGAGACATAAGCAAATGCAACTTTTTTGACCGTATCATGAAACGATATGGTTTCTGGCATACAGGGAGTGTCACATGAACGTAAGCAGCAGACCACTCCCTTACACTCCCACATCAAACAACGGTGCTTCTCAGAGAAGCGAACATAAAGTCTATGGGCTAGTAAAATCAGGTGTTTGCAGGACCCAGAGTTTGACCAATCACTACCTTTGATTCTTCTACCCAAAAGCAACTTGGAAAATGCTGAGCTCAATTAAAAGCATCACGGTGAATTACGACGCGGTGAATGAAGGGAAGACTTTCACCACCGGGGATATGCTGTCGGGCCGCGTACTGCTGGTGCTGTCGAAGGAGACCAAGGTAGAAGGTCTCCGGGTGAAAGCGAAAGGAAAAGCTTCCGTGCACTGGAGCGAGAGACGCTCAACCCATGATACTCGATACTACAGCTCCAAAGAAGAGTACTTTAAGCTGGAGGAGCTGCTCACTGGTCAGAAGAAGGGTAATGGTGATTCTATTGTTGGTTGTTGTTGTCGTTGTTCTAAAATGTTATTACCAATATATATTGTGTTATAGGAATTAAGAGTGTTTTTATATGCAGCACCTACATATAGTATAATGCCAAACCTAGTGGTCTGGCACCATACAATTTTACTGCAGTGGGAACCACTGTTGGGGATCGAGTCTCACCATAGCCCTGTTTGTTCTGAATTTGCATGTTACCCTCTGTATATGTTGCATTTTATTTATTGTGATCTATTTAGCATGTGTTGTGTAAATAGTGATACCAATGTTGGTTCAAGGCTTCTATTTTTGAACATTCTGAAAACACTGATTCTGGGAACACGTCCCTTTTATAATGTAGATGTCGCATGAATGTAGATGCAGACATCTTGTTAAGACAGATACAAACGTCACGTGTATTGATGCAAGTGTGTTACTGTCTCTGAATTAAGGGGCTGCATCTTTTGAAGGGCACAGTCAATGAAGGTGTAGCCTTAGTAGGCTGCATTCTTCGAAGGTTGAACAGGAAGCACTTGCTGTGTCCAAATTCAAGAGTTGCAACCTTCAAAGGGTGCAGTCAATGTAGCCTTTGTAGGCTGCGTCCTTCGAAGGAGCCTTTGAAATGGGATGACCTTGTCACATCGTTGACATATTTGGTCTTCAAATGCAGCCTTTAAAGGATGCAGCCCCTGAATTCGGAAACGGACATTGTCAAATGGGATGGTCTGGACTACGGATAATTTCCTATGTCCATCCCCAGCTGTTCCCGCCCTTACCCTTCATGAAGCACCACTCTTATCGCCTAGCTGAGACACACCCACTTACTTCTGCACAATGAATCTTGGGATATGTTGGGCTGCCAAGGATCCATCAGGTGCATTCTTAGTGGAGCAGGAAAAGGCGGCTTTTTTATACTGTATTTGAAGGATTCAGACATAGCCACTGTAGCAAGAACATAGTTTTGGACCACGCAACCAAAGATTTTCTAGTTTTTGGAAGTTTTTTGGAAGTTCTCTTCAATAATTACTTTTTACTTTTGTGATAATGATTTTTAGTTTTTCTATCAGAATATGACATGTCTTTTAGTGGACTTGAGTTATTTGGCAAAAGCTCATTTAAACTTAAACCAGACACCTAAAAAAAATTTAATTATTGCCTTCGGAAATTATTTTCACTGAGAAAAATTGTTGTGTTATCTGCGAACTGACATATGGACAACTGCTCTCCAAGTACCTTGAGTTTTTTCATAATGACATCTTGTTTTATTAAAATGGCTAATGACTCCACTGATAAGATAAGAGAGTCATGTGTCACTGTTGCGTAACTCCTTGATTGTCAAAACGTTATGAAGTATACCTATAGGGAGTGAAGCAAAACCAGTCTATAAAAATCTTCTTACTTATTACTAACTTATTACTAAAACCAAACTGTTCAAAATGTCTAAAAATAATGTTCAATCATATCAAAGGCCTTCTGAAAATCTAAAAAAAAAACATCCTCTTTAATCCACCCATTGTAATCACACCCATAATCAATCTAACCTTATTCTGAGTTGATCTACTTTCCATGAAACCTGACTGGGTATTACTAATTATATATGGGGGAAAAAAACCTTTTAGCAAGAACAAGAGCAATGTAATAAGTCAAAAATTTTCTACATAATGGGAGTCTATTAGATTTAGGTTTGCGCATCATCAATCCTTGTGTCATTGAGGTAGTTAGAGTTTGGTCATGAATATATATTCCAAAATTACCTTATGAGTTTAAGAGAGCGGGGTTTATTATGACAACGGACAGAGGAGAACTGAACATGACAGGGGAACCTACAAAATACACATACCACAAGGGGTTGAAAACCAAACAGGTAGAAATAAGCAATGCTAGAAACTAAAACACAACAAGTAAAGTAAAGACTGGGAACCAGATTATACAGATAAGGGGAAAACTGACCAAAAGCACCAACATAGCTCGCACAACACAATACATTTAGCTGAGGAACAAGAGCAGGGGCAGGCACTTAAATACACACATGACTAAAACTAATGAGGAGGGACAGGTGCAGAACATAAGACAAACAATCATAGACAGTGCAGAGCAACTAGCAGATGGAATAATTAACACAAGTGGCAGATAACAAATAAGATACAGGTGACAGATTTAAATTTCAGATCTAATTCATTTAAGTGTAGCTATAACTTAACTCTGTCAAAGCAACAAGATGACTTTACTGAGTCAAGTTGGGTCAACAAATCCTTTTTTACAGTGTATACTGCTGTATATACCAGGCGTACTCCTCATTTAATTATAACCATTAGAGTTATAATAAAACGAATAGTATTAGTATATTAAGTTTTATGTATTGTAAAAATGAACATTTTGCCATTTCATTTTCAGATGTTGTCCTTGCTGCTGGGAACCATGTTTACCCGTTTACATTTCAGATTCCTCAAGGGTAAGAACTACACTGTGGATTTGGGGTTTATGATCGAAATCTTCTCTATAAACATCTCAGTTTTTTTTCTTTGACAGAAACATGCCGTCTTCCTTTAAAGGAGACCATGGGAAAATAGAATACAAACTGGAAGCAAAGCTGAGCAGGTCTTGGAGGTTACCAAGTAACGCGGCATCCATGTTCTCCTTTGTTTCGAAGGCTGACACGAGCATGGCCCAGATAAAGGTGTGTAGTACTCTATGTCCACTAGGTTGTGCTGTAAACCCGCTCCTTTTGGCTCCTTTCGAACTACAGTTTCCCCATCGCATTTGCAAACCTGAATGACAAAAAAAAATCACAATTTTGCTAAATAAAAGGATCTGGCTTGCATCAGTCACATGATGACCGGTAACCAATGCCATCAGTCACATGATGACCAGTAACCAATGCTCACTCTTTCGTTTTAAAGTGAGTTACAGCACTTTTCCCCGCCTTTCTGGAGGGCTTATATTTCACAAAAATCTAATATGCATATCCACATAATTATGGATTAGGCCTATTATAATTACGATATAAAAAAAACTGTATTTTAAAGAAAATGCATTAAGAAACAGATTATATTAGATTTATATTTCAAATATGACAAAATGCTGATTTTACAGCAGCAACCCCTCAACAGCAACATTGTGCCCCATCAGGCAAAACAATGCATTGCATTGTCTCCACCCGATGACAGGGATATAGTATGATGCGATTCCATATTAGATTCTTGATGAATATGGGTTGCTGTTATTCAGCCTGGTTCTATGTGCCCCTTTTTAACTTTGAGCACCCGCCCCTTCAAACATTTCTGTACGGCCCTGCTGCAGTGACTCATCAGAAACCAACATATTTATACTGGCTATATTAAAACCTAATGAGAACTAAACTTCCAGGTTTCTAGCCATTTGTTCCTATAATTTTCCCAGTTAAAATGTATTTTTTGCTTATGTAAGTAAGAGTTTTTTGTGTCTTGTGACCTACAGTCACCCCAGCATGGCACTGTCACAAAGAAGATGAATCTCTTCACCTCTGGAAATGCCTCCATCAATGTGACTGTGGAACAGATGGCTTACCGGCCAGGTAGACATTGGAAAAACCTCAGAAATATTATCTATTTACCAAAATATGCCTTTCCCTAAAAGTGACTTTGATCTTTTTAGAAATTGTATGATCATAATGTTTCATTCTGGTATGTTCTTTTTTGCTGTCAGTAATACCACGGGCCAAAAGCGATATTTTCCCAGAAGTTAGAATGCAGGCTTACCAGGGAAACAAGTGACCATAAGAACAGAACTCCAGCAGAGAATACTGCCAAGAGTCCGGTGTGGATCAGCTTGACCCATAGAAAGGGCCGGTCATAAAGGCTTATGGCACCGTGCTTTAGATCAGGCCGTTGTTTCAGTTCCAATGGTCAACAGAGTGGTTTGACCTTTGGGTCCTTGAGCAAGCTCCATATCACTGCTTTCTAAATTCTACATTAGAGCTGTCTCTGTCGATTATATCAATATTTGAGTAATCTACCGAATAATTTAACAATTTATAGAGTAATCGTTGACAACATAATATAATAGACAATATAATAGACTACAATGCATTTGGCGGAAGGCAGGAACCAACCAACCTTTACTGTGTCACGCATAGAGTCAGTTTAAGTTGCATTTTTCTAGACAGTGGAAGGAAGCTGGAGACTGTGAAATCGTCATGCCAACATGGGGTGAACAAGCAAACTCCACACACACAAAGTGGTAGTGTGCAGTGACAGTGTTACCCGCTGCACCACTGTGTCGCCGTCATAGGCTTGCAAGATACGGGATGTTAATATCGACATGGCTTGTCATACACATGCGATTGTCACATCGCACGGATCGCGATAGTTTGTTGGGTTCAAAACATCAGTAAGCTGCCCCTTCCTTATACTCTACGCTGTGTTTTTATGCAACACAAAGTTTTACTGAAACCACTCATTCAGGTGTTTCATACTTGGATTCCACTGCAGGAGAAAGACTAAAGGTGACAATGGATATTCAGAACAACTCTTCTCGTGACCTTACACCCAAGGTCGCCGTGGACCAAATTCAGTCTTTTTTTGCTGAAAGAAAGGGCAAAATCTGTACACATCAAATGTTGAAGCTTGTGGGGAAGCCGATTCCCGCTAACACCAAGAAGACGCTGACACAAATGCTGAAGCTCCCTCTAAAGCTTCCGGCCTCCATACAGAACTGCAGAATCATCAGAGTGGAGTATTTCCTCAAGGTGCGTATCCTCAAAGTGCTGACTCCTCATCAGAGTAACAGAAAGCAAGGCCAACCAGCCGTGTGTATTTTTCTGATATTCTTCAGTTTTGTTCAGGTTCTTACCCGGATCAGATTATTTTCTGTTTCATTGTAGGTTTACTTGGATGTTCCCTTCGGCTCAGACCCAGAGGTCATGTTACCGTTGGTCATTCTTCCTGCTGATCTTGTTCCGGGAGGATCTCCACATAAACCTGCCCCTGGTTCTGCTCCACCCTCAAATGCCTCGGGAACAGTTTCATCTAAACCTGCCCCTGGTTCTGCTCCACCCTCAAATGCCTCGGGAGCAGTTTCATCTAAACCTGCCCCTGGTTCTGCTCCACCCTCAAATGCCTCAGGAACAGTTTCATCTAAGCCTGCCCCTGAAGCATTTCTCTATCAACCTGTCCCTAGGGCTGCACCACCCCCAACTGCCCCAGGAGCATTTCTCTATCAACCTGTCCCTGGGGCTGCACCACCCCCAACTGCCCCTGGAACATTTCTGTATCAAGGTACACCTTGGGCTGCTCTACCCCCAACTGTCCCAGGAGGATTTCCATATCAAACCCCCTCAGGTGAACCATACATGTTTCTATCTTATTCTACTCTGGATGCACCTCCAGCTTATGAGGTACTGGATGAACATTCATCCCAGTCTTTTGAATGTCCCCCTCCAACCTACAGTGATGCAATGAACTGTCCACCCCCAACTGCCCCAGGTTCCTCTCCACCTCAACTGCCCCAGGGTACACATCCACTTCAGGATACCCCAGATTCAACCCTGGATACATTCAAAAGCTTAAAAGATTAAGTAAGGAAATCTTTTGGATAGATACCAAGCATTTACTATCAATATATATTTGCTGTGTTTGGGAAAAAAAAACATAAATTCCATGGAGTAGATGTAATGTAGAGCGCGAGCGCGGCCGCCTTGCCCGCCCAAACGCTTTTGTGGTTCGCTTTTGAATGCACTTATGGCTCGGCCTAACAGTGAGCAGTGCCCTAGCCACGCTTACACAAGC
>JAODKM010000040.1:1895926-1911689 GCA_026780845.1 Petrocephalus sullivani
GCCTGGTCCACCCCATCCACCCCGTGTGTGACTGTCCTCCATCTCGTGTTCATTTGTGTACCCCATTTCTCAGTACGTCAGTCTCTCTGGGTGCCTTCGCTGCTGCTGCAATCCCACGCTCCTCCTGCAGAGGGCCCACCTTGTTTCATTACTACACAGGCTGGACTTCCTTATGGAAGAGGCCGTCTGCCTGGGTCTCCGCATGCCACTCGCTCTCCCGCTGTGGCATCCCCGCCTGCCTTTGACCAGGCCGTTTCTCCTCGTTGCAGGTGCGGCCCGGTTGGCAGGTGGCTCCTCCCCCAGGAGCGGGCGTCTGGAGGTGTACCTGAATGGCCAGTGGGGGGCGGTGTGTGACACACACCTGACGGACCGCGACGCCAGCGTCGTCTGCAGCCAGCTGGGCCTGGGGTGAGAGAGGCTGTGCCGTAAATGACCCTCTTAAGTGGGAGGGACCTGATTCTCACAGTGCGAGTGTGACCCAGTGTCCTCACAATGAAGTAAAAGGATATCCTCAATTTTATGAAAATCCGTGGCTGCAATAAAAAACTAAAAGTGCCAAAAGTCTTGGGTTGGGTTGGTTTTAAGCCTGTCATTGTTGGGATTATAGTTTTTCGCATGGCAATGAATGGACAGTCCTCATAAAAATATGAGTGCAAGCATATGTGTGTGTGTGTGTGTGTGTGTGTGTGTGTGTGTATCGGCCTGATGTGTGTGTGTGTCTGTGTGTGTGTCTGTGTGTGTCAGCCTGGAGTGTGTGTGTGTGTGTGTTTGTTGGCCTGGTGTGTGGGTTTGCATAGATCACATTTGAAGACCAAAATGTGCCCAAAGTGTGGTAAAACTTAAAAGTCTTGTATTTGGGTTGGTTACTTATGGTTAAGGTTAGGGCTGGGTAGAGGTTAAGGATGTCGTGATTGGGATTCCCATAGAAATGAATTGAAGGTCCCCATTTAGATAGGTACGTGATTCCATGTGTGTGTGTGTGTCTCTCTCTCTGTGCTGCGGCCTGGTGTGTGTGTCTCTGTATGTCGGCTTGGTGTGTGTGTGTGTCTCTGTGTGTTGGTCTGGTGTGTGTGTCTCTGTATGTCTGCCTGGTGTGTGTGTGTGTGTGTGTGTGTGTGTGTCTGTGTGTGTGTGTCGGCCTGGTGTGTGTGTATGTGTTTGTCGGCCTAGAGTGTGTCTGTGTGTGTTTCTGTGTGTCGGCCTGGTGTGTGTGTCTCTGTGTGTCGGCCTGGTGTGAGCCCGTAGGTGTGTCGATGGAGCCCCGGTGCTGACAGCTGGCAGCAGTGCTCTGCTTACACAGTAACTGTGCTCTCCCTCCGTCTGCATGCGCAGAGACATTGGCACGGCCCTCCAGCACTCCTATTTCGGGCCTGGCACTGGCCTCTTCCACTATGAGCGGCTGGGCTGCCGTGGCAACGAGAACTCGCTGCTGGAGTGCCGGAGCCGGAAGTTTGTCACAGGAGACTGTAACCATGGGAACGAGGCCGGCGTGGTGTGCGCCCCGCCTGAAGGTGAGGATGGTTGGAGCTGTCATGCGACCGCAGACACCCAATTTAACCACCTTCCATAATTCAACACATACACCTGACGGAAACTGAGATAGGTCACATGTTGAGGTGCGGAGATCAGACAATGAGATGTGGAGGTCACACGGTGAGGTGAGGAAGTCACAGTGAGGTGAGGAAGTCACACGGTGAAATGTAGAGGTCACACGGTGAGGTGAGGAAGTCACACGGTGAGGTGAGGAAGTCACACAGTGAGGTGAGGAAGTCACACAGTGAGGTGAGGAAGTCACAGTGAGGTGAGGAAGTCACACGGTGAGGTGTAAAGGTTAGCGGCAGTCACGGCGCACAATCACAGGGGATGGGACTCAGAGGACAGGGCTTGGGAAATGGGACTCGGGGGAAGGGACTCAGAGGAATGGGATACGGGGACCTGCACATGGGAAATGGGACTCGGAGGAAGGAACTTGGGGGAATGGCATAGGGGGAACTGCACTCGGGAAATGGGACTTGGGGGAAGGGACTCAGTGGAATGGGATACGGAGAACTGCACTTGGGAAATGGGACTCAGGGAATGGGATACGGGGAACTGCACTCGGGAAATGGGACACGGGGAACTGCACTTGGGAAATGGGATATGGAGAATGGGACATCAGGAATGGGATATGGTGAATGGGACTCAGGGAATGGGATACGGGGAACTGCCCTCGGGAAATGGGACACGGGGAACTGCACTTGGGAAATGGGACTCCGGGAATGGGATATGGAGAATGGGACTCCGGGAATGGGATATGGCGAATGGGACATAGGGAATGGAATATGGAGAATGGGACATAGGGAATGGAATATGGAGAATGGGACATAGGGAATGGGATATGGAGAATGGGACATAGGGAATGGAATATGGAGAATGGGACATAGGGAATGGAATACGGAGAATGGGACATAGGGAATGGGATAAGGAGAATGGGACATAGGGAATGGGATAAGGAGAATGGGACATAGGGAATGGAATACGGAGAATGGGACATAGGGAATGGGATATGGAGAATGGGACATAGGGAATGGAATACGGAGAATGGGACATAGGGAATGGAATACGGAGAATGGAACATGCTCCGACTTAATGTTGCTTCTCCTGTGGACTGCTCACCTTCTGCTGTGCTGTTCCTGCATGTGCCGAGCATGGGTATCATTTGAGGGTCTTTAGCAGAAGCCGCCTGTGTGAGAGCAGGGAGCTCCGATGGAATGTGCTGGCCTGCCATTTACACTGTCAGATATGTTACATTAGGCTGTGCATTCATTATTCAATACTCCTATCAAAATGTATTCTAATAAATTAGTCCAACATTTAAAAATCATTTACTGTAAATTTTAATAAGGCAGCTAAATAAATCACTCATGAGATATTAGTCGGAAGTGGTCAATCTGTTCAGTCTTTTTTGTTGTTCATTGGACTAAACTGCCCATGTGGTTTGATCTTGCCTTAGGTAACGGCGCCCCCCTGAGGCTGGTGGGAGGCCTGGAGGAGTTCGAGGGCCGCGTGGAGGTGTACTACAACGGCAGGTGGGGCACCGTCTGCGATGACAAGTGGGACGACGTCGACGCAGAGGTGGTGTGCAGGCAGCTCGGTCTGGGGTAAGCAGAAGGCGCGCTTATTCTGGTGCGTCGGTAGCTCTCCAGCCTCTCCACTCCAGTACAGGGCCACAGGATAGGAGTGTACTGTACTTATACAGGCCTCCAGAGGGCGCTGTGTATGCCGGTGCAGGAATAGGCGGCTGTGTGGATATTTCTATGCACTATATATATTGTATGGAAGGAAGCCCTTCTTGGACTTGATCAGGTGTGGTGTCTAGGTTGCATAGCCAGGGGGCGCTCTAACATATATGGTCATGTGCCTGTGCCTGTCTCTGTGTGTGATCCAGGGGCATCCCGAAGGCCTGGTCCTGGGCGCACTTTGGCCAGGGTTCGGGCCCCATTCTGCTGGATGCAGTGCAGTGCTCAGGGAATGAGCTCTCCCTTGATGAGTGTGCCCATGGAGGCTGGGCACAGCACAACTGCGACCACATGGAAGACGCTGGGGTGTCCTGCAGCCCCTACACCGGTGAGCACAACACACACCACACACATGCACACGCACACACCCACACTCCCCTTGGATAAAGGGTGTCATTGTGAGAGGATGCTCTCTCCCTGATCGGCCATCTGTCGTGCCGCTGCGTCTGCAGACGGGGTGGTGCGGCTGGTGGGAGCTGACAGCCCCTGGGAGGGCCGCCTGGAGGTGTTCCACGCCGGCGACTGGGGCACCGTCTGCAGCCGCAACTGGACCCGCCTCCAGGCCCAGGTCGTGTGCAGGCAGCTGGGCTTCAGGTAGGACGCTGGTGACCTTTGACCTCTCAGCCGTCAGCTCTAGGCCTCTGCAGCGTTGCGGGGCCTCCTGTGAGGCTGAACTTAATGACACCATTCAGACCTCTAACGCTTAAGGGTGTACCCACGACGCTGACCAGGATAAGTACTAAGTGGATGGATGGATGGATGCAGAGGTGGTGCTGACTGACCAAGTAGATTCACTCTTCCTTGGTTGCCAAATAACAAACCAATGCCTGAGTACTACCCAAGGCGTTATCCTTTAGATGAGGAGTTAGGCTGATGTTCTCCTGCGATCCTTTAAGGTCCCACGGCATTTGCTGTTAAACTCATTCGCCTGGAAGAAATTGCACCATGTAAGCATAGCATTGTATGTTAATTGGCCCGTATAATGCCAAAACACCCAAAGAGGCTGTTGCTTCTTATGGAAAATGGCCGCCAGGCATGACCCAGGAGGGTGTTTCCCACTATAGGCTGCGTAAAGCCGTCCCACCAAAGCAATGTAAATAGCTTAGGAGTCCCCTGCTACAACGGGCCGCATTACAGCAATCCAATTATTTTGTTAGTGCTAAATTTCAAAGGGCTTCATTAGGAGTTTTGTCTTTCTGAATGTCTAGGATTATAGTATCCACCAGGCAGGGGGTTTGTAAACCTCTTCTCAAATATCTTCAGTTATTCCCACGTTTGTCCCACAACGTGATTCTAATTATCGGTTTTCATTGGTTGAATTAGATATGCTGGTGAGAGAGCTTTTTTTATCATTTTCATTCATTTTAAGTGGACTCACTTCTTGAAATTTTTGTGAAATCATGCATTTGCTTCTTTTAAGAACATATATCAATGATTGGAATAATTATCAATGATTGGAAGAATTTCACTTTTCTGTTGTTGTAATACCACTGTGCTCCTGTAGAGGGCGTGCCGAGGTGGCCCCGGATGGCACATTCGGTGAGGGTGCGGGCCTGATCCTGCTGGACAATGTTAGCTGCATGGGCACAGAGCTCTCCCTGCTGGACTGCGAGCATGGTGTTTGGGGGCGGCACACCTGCGAGCATGCCCAGGATGTTGGTGTGCATTGTGAAGACGGAGCAGAGACCAATCATATCCCAGCCGGCCCACCTGTCTCGGGTACGTGGCATATGACTGTGGGTGAGTGTTTGTGGGGTGGGTGAGGGGTGGGGGCATGCTGCCCAGGTCTGGCACTGGACAGAAGGTCTGGCCTGGTGCTCCGATCCGGCCGTGGAAGCGTGAACTGCAGCAGATGTTCCGGAAAGTTCTTTAGAGAACACTGACTCGGCTGAGCTGGGTCTCATTCTTCACAGGCCCTCCGATCCGCCTGGTGGGCGGACGGAGCCGGAAGGAGGGTCGCGTGGAGGTCCTAGTGGAGGGTCAGTGGGGCACCGTGTGTGAAGATGCCTGGAGTGACCGCGCTGCAGAGGTCGTCTGCCGGCAGCTGGGGTTCGGGTGAGTGTGGCCCTACGAGCCCGTGAGCTCACCCCGTGGTCCAGGGGAGGGCGCAAGAGATGCAAGAAAGAGGACATGGGAACCAGGGCAACCAGAATTTTTCTTGGTTTATATATCAAACGCCGTACAATTTTAAATTGTCAAATGTTTATACATTTGGTTATGTAATTCCAGTGCATATTATTTATTGTAGTGGTGCACCAATGTGGAAATTTGAACTAATACCAATATATTTTTCTCTAATATTATCAATAAAGCTAACCGCTACAGATAAGCGGCTATGAGCTCCACAAATCTGTAGAGAAACCGATGTCGGTGACATTATTCCTTAAGATCCCATGAATGTGTGTAGCGACCGGATCATATAATGCAGGCAGCAAGACGTCAGCAAAGAGACACCGACTTGGGAGACTGTAGTGAGAGTCTAGGGGTGACTGCACTGGCAGAAATCCCAATACAGAAAATAGCAGTTGTGCAGTGCGGTCATCACTCTTATTTTAGCAGTTGTGTGCCTAGCTATGGGGCTGTTAGCTTTGAATATTGCATGTAGTCTAAATCAGGGTTCCCCAGTTCCAGTCCTGCAGGGCCTGTCTGCAATACAATTGACCCTGCTCAAACACACAACAGGACTGGAACTGGGGAACTTGGTCTGAATATTGGACAGTATTATTGACTTGAGATTGACACACGGAAGCATTGCTGATGTCTTGATTTTTAATTAGAACTGGTCAATACTGATATGGTAACCAATATATTGTGTGTCTTGAATTCATTATATAGCTAACCTTTCATGGGACATGATGCACCATGAAGTTCAGTGAACTTATAAATCCAGCGTTTATGATGCTGCTGATGTGAGGCGCCTGCCAGGGGGCGTAGGTCAATTTGGACTGAGCACTGCACCACATGCAGTGGACAGTGGTGCTGATTTGTAGATCTGAGGTGATCACCTCTGAGGATTTGCCGGGTTTGATGCGGTAGATTTGGGATTCTCAATTTATTTTTTTTATATGCGTGGTGAATTTTTCAAGCTTGAAATGAGATTGGAATGGGGTTTGTTGTGCAAGAATTGTCAAGCAGGGTGGGGGGATGGGTGGCCATCCTGGGAGGAGGTTGCCATGGAGAAGGAGGAATTTGAGATGAAAGAGAAAAACGTTAGAAGGAGGAGCTGCGTTTTTTGTGTCCCATGCATAGGCTGCGAAGAGGGATAGGGGAGCATTAGCAGGTAACCTTTGGGGACCCGAATCCGCAACTGTTACGACTGCCCGTCCCTGCTGCTCTCTCACTGCAGCGGCGTCTCCAAGGCACGGCCCGGGGGCTTCTTCGGGGAGGAGAGCAGGGCTGTGCGCTGGGGCCGCGTGCGTTGCTCGGGGCGAGAGGCCGCCCTGGGAGACTGCCCCGTCAGAGGGCACGGCGTCCTGGACTGCAAGGGTGTCGGAGGCCCCGGAGTGACCTGCGATCACACTCCGGGGCCGGAGGACGGCGGTGCTGAGGAGGGCCGACAGTCATGTGGCCTGAGGCCTCAGATCCTACACCGTGGGAAGAGGACTGACGCAGAGGAGGAATCCCTCGAGTCCCTGAGGTAGAAAGCACAGCCCGAAACCCCAAATTCCATTTTACACGCACATTGCTGCAGCGTGGGCATAATTCCCAGTGTCACCTGCCTTCCTGCAGCGAGTCATGGCCCTGGCAGGCCTCCCTCTGGCCGGCGTCCCAGCCTACTGGGGGCCACCCTCTCTGCAGTGCTACTCTGATAGACCCCTGCTGGGCTCTGACTGCAGCGCACTGTTTTAAGAGGTGGGTGACACCCGATGGTCAGAAACAGTACTGCAGCCATATCCTGGTCACTATTAATAATTACAATGAAATTATTGTAAGGCATGCATTTCAAATGTTTCTTATGTTTTTAAAAAGTTATGGGACATCTCTCCAGTTCCAGTCTTTTAACGCTTCAAAGGGGGAATGGATCATACACATCATAACAGGCACAAAAATTTATTTCTGTGTTACCATTTTATTCATTTTACATATTGTTTTAACTTAATTTTTTTATTATTTTAGTCCTTTATTGTATTTTATTCTTATAGTGTAAAGCACTTTGAATTTCCTAATGGTATGAAATATGCTATATATATATAAATTTGCATGCTTGCCAATTAAATCAAATGTCTTCTAATGGCAAACAGCCGTACCCCGGGTTACGACGGTCCGAGTTATGATATTTCGACTTGATGGGTATTCCCAACATATATTTATTCAGTAAATTACACGAGATATTTAGCACTTTACTATAAAATATGCCTTGTGATAATGATTTTGCCCAACTGTAGGCTAATGTAACTGTTCTAAGCATGTTTAAGGTATGCTCGGCTAGGCTATGATGTTTATTAGGTTAGGTGTGCTGTATTAAAATGCATTTTCGCCTTACGATAGGTGTATTGGAATGTAACCGCATCGTAACCTGGGCTTTGCTGTGCTTTTTTTTTAAATAAATACTTTATGTATGCGCTGTGTCACGACTCTGGAGGGACAGTGTGTATATTTCCTGGTCCCCGTTATAACGGCGACTCCCTGCAGCTTGGTGCCCGCTGCCCGCTAACCTGGCCCGTGTTGCCGCCACCTGGGTAGGTTTGGCAGGGACCCGTCCAGTTACGTGCTGCAGCTGGGTGGCCCCGGCCCCAGGGTCCGCAGCCTGACCCCCGAGCGCATCGTCATCCACGAGAAGTACCGGAGCGCCCCCGAGCAAGGCTGGGAGTACGACATCGCCCTCCTGAGGCTGCCGGGGGCAGAGGGCAGATGCGTGACCTTCGACCTCCGCACCAACGCGGCCTGCCTCCCTGCAGGCTGGATGGAGGCCGGGCACCAGCGGCCGGCCACCTGTGTGATCACGGGCCGGGCGGTCACAGGTCAGCTGACCCCCCTCTTCTCACATCTGTTTTTTCTCTCCACCACTCCATCTGGCCTGATAATTTTCTCTTCCCGCATTCCACCCTTTCCCCTCTTTCTCTCTGTCCCCCTTTCCTCAGTTGCCTGCCTGAGTTTTACACTCACATAATCAGTATTAATGTCGCCAAAGTGCTTATAACGAGAGCATTAGCAGTCAGAAGACTGTACTGCTATATTCACTCCTGGTGCCTGCAGGGGGCGATGTGCATAGGCACTGCTGTCACTGTTGACCCCTCCCATAGTTACCGTGCTCCCAGTCCCTGAGTGGTCAGATGAAGCAGTTGCATCAGTGTAGTTCCTCTCTGTTTTCCTGCCTCTCCATCAGACTCGGGACGCCCCAGTGGTCTCCTCCAATCCTGGGCGCCGCTCCTGCCCGCGTGGAAGTGCAAGGATCGCTACGGCGACCGATACTCTGGGCGTATGCTGTGTGTGGGGAGCCTGCCCGCCGGCCGGCGGGCGGAGGGCTGCCACACTGACGACGGTGGACCCCTGGCTTGCCGCGGCGAAGGCGGGCGCTGGATTCTCACGGGGGTGGTCTCCTGGGGCCGTGGCTGCGCCGATCCAGTCTTCCCGGGGGTGTACACGCCCGTAGGCCGCTTCCTGCACTGGATCGAGCAGGTCACGGGCCACCCTGCAGAGATCTGAGTGTGACAGGTGCTGGGTCATGTGACTATGTGAGGCTCTGTGATTGGGCAGAGAGTTTGTATGGCTGCTCTTAGTATTTACTCTCAGGCTTGGCCACCTGGTCTCTGACCCGGCCAGACAATCTATCTCGCTAATTCCATCCCATTGCAGGACACATCAATTCGGCCACAAACTCAGCCTGTAATATTACTATTAATATTGAGAAATAAGCATAACTAGGCCTACATGTCCACAAAAGGTCACGTAGCAGATGGGCATAACATGACGCAGTGTCAATGAACATGTCAGCCAAAAGATCTTTACTTGGTTATAACATGGATAAGATAGTTTGCAGTTTGCTAACACAAGATGACATTCACTAAAACAACTAGTAAAACGGTCTTTTACTGGGTATCCCATCTGGCAGCTGAAATGCGATGCTTTGACTGCTGCAGCAGATGCTTCAATGGTGCCCAGCCCACAGACGTCCCCAGGGGTGGTTCCTGGTCGTCCCAGAGCTTTTTCCTGCACTTGTAGAAACCCCTTTTTTTTTGGCGTTAAGCGCGTGTTTTGCAACGTCTCTGCTTCCGCCCAGTTTTCCTCAGGACGTGGGCCCCCTCCACCTCCCTGCTATGCGGTTTTCAGGCATCTGGGAATTCAATCAAGCCTGAGATCGATAATGTCTGATGCCTGCCCCTTTAGATTATTCACCCGTGCTTACACACGGAACGTTCTGGTTTATTTCTGGGGAAGGGCCAAAATCAATAGTGCAGTCAATTGTGAGAAAACCACGAAGGCGCAGAGTCCATAACATGTGCCGGGAAGATGGTACCGCGGTGGAATTCCTCGCCCCAGACCCACGTCAGCCTGTCTGCCCTCTAACTAAACGGCTGACATTCATCATGTTTTTATTTTGTTCCAACCGGAGGACACACCTCCCCGTGGCCGGTTTCGTGACACAGACTCGCGGCCAATGGTCAGAACTGATCTTTTGAGACCTTCACTGCCCTTCCAGTGACCAGCTCTAGGGGAATGCAGGCACTTCCTGTCTCCTGGGGAAGGCAGCGCGCCACCTGGCAGCTGCTCTGAGACGAGCCGCTCTGTTTCGTAAGTGATGAGCCCCCGCTGTCACAGAGGGATGCGTCCCTGTGGTTCCTGGGTGTTGTGCATTATGTCACATTAGCCAGGGTCCTGCTTGTGGTATAGAATTAGCCAAAAAAGCAACAACGCTCTCCGAGGGTTGCTTTTTTCCCCTCTAAGCCATTATTGTCTGTTTTCCAAAAATAGAACCTTTTATGATTGCACAGAAATGTATTATAGATAACACATTTGAATTAACAGTTAATTTATTCAATTCAAATATAGCTATGTTTAACATCTGTCAATCAGTACTTTAATCTGGATAGTACTTCATCTAAAGCCAATCAGTGAGTGTACTAATTTTGAAACAAATAGTTTTGTATCTGATTTCCATTTTGAATTAACTCGTATTTTCACAATTCATATTAATGTTATGTGTAAACTGATTTGTGTTTAACATTCAAACTAATATCTTTTATTGCTTTTTTCTACTTTCCTAGAATAAATAACACAAACAATGTGAATCCCCAGCAGGTGGCACTGTAATATTTGTGTTTTGAGGGGAAACTTACCGTTTTATTTAAACTTTGTGCATAATATTGTATTGTCATCCCATCAAAAGCTTTTAAAATAGTACGATGTTCATATTTCTTCTTTTGCCTGAGCAGAAAAATCTATACTACAGACTAGAATTACAAATGGTAGAAGGTAGGATGGCATTATTCCTTAAATTATTTTGTGGATACACTTACCAGGTGTTCTGTCTTCTTACGCTCCATTTTCTATTTAGTGTTTAATTTTGTGATATGTGTGTTTCAGTCTGATAAGAGGGTGGGAGTTATTGGAAGGGCTTGTATTTATTTATGAATTACTATTATTGGTGTAAAAGTAATCACCCGTCGTTGTGTTTCTGGGGATGTGTGACGTCGTATGTACCAGGAGCTGTAGGGCTGGCATAATGGGAGAAAATCCTGTGGGGGCTGAGTGACGATTATCACCTTTAGGATGGAGAGTGGATGACAGGAAACAGCTTCACAGAAGGCCTCAATATCCTAGGTGCAAATGGACCCAGGTCTCTCGCTACATCTCGGGACTTCAGAAAGAGATTTGCCCATTGCTGCCTTGCTGTTATCCCCCTGTCCTCACCGTTGCTAATGAGCCATGCTGAATGGGAAATTCAGGAATCGGACAGAGCTTTGTGATTGTGCACCAGAGGACGTGGCCCACTCTGCTCCTCGGCTTACCACATCACCTCCCAACACCCGCCGCCCGATGGATCATTATTCAGAGTCTCCTTCATCCTGAAACCTTTGGGCTGCCCCTACACGGACTCCCCAACTCCTCCAAGAGGAAGACACTTGGTTGAAGGGACTTCCAATGCCTGCTGCATGCCATGCGTAGTACGCCCCCTAGTGGTGTTCATAGTCATTGCTGTTGTGCGGCCATTTGCGCCTCAGTGGCTTTGTACAAATGCTACTTGTGTCCTCTTGTGAGAGAAGCTCTCAATAAAGTTATTCCTGCTTGTCTTTGCAAAGCTTGCCTGTAATAGAATAGAGCCTCGCTGATCCAGATCTGTAATGTGCGAGATCGTCCAATTCCACATGACTGACTTTTTTGCAGATAGAAAATAGACCTCTTCCATGTGGAATTTGTCATGTTTCAATTGTTTCAAATATGGAAAGAAAAATTGGAAACAAAGATGTAGGCAAAAACTCCCAAGGAATCGGTCGAATTTAAAGAGACTAAATCCCATGGAATTCTTACTGTGTAAATTGGAAAGAATTTCAGCTTCTTCATTTTTTTTCTTTTTATCCAAACATATCCACCTTAAAAGTTTTACTTGACTTTACAACAAGATAATGTTGTATCATCTGCAGAACCCTAAAGGGGATTAAACCAATAGTCTTGAGGGTACAAGCGTTACTTACCAATGTCACAATGCAGTCAGCAACAGCTCTTCAGTCTGGCTGCTGATACGAGAGACCAAGTTAAACATTTGTCAACACACATTCCCAAGGGTTAAAAAAAAAAATCACTTTCGGCAGATCAGAATCAGAACTCACTTTATTGGCAGCGTGTGGGAACATACCAGAATTGTTTGTGGTCCAGTGTCAAACATGAAGTAGGGGACAACGATGACATAACATACAGGAGGACACTTTATAGAGTACTATGTACAACAAACTAGGAGTACATTTAAGAGCACACAGATTAACAGAAGACTCAGTGTAAGACGTCTTATGACTTGTACTACGTACAAATTTACATGTGACTTATTTCTCTAAAATTTCATTCAAACGTTTCATAACAAACATCAGTCTACTATCTTGACATCCTTACTTCGAGAAACAGCTTATAGACCAGGGGTGGGCAATCTTATCCGCAGAGGGCCGGTGTGTACGCAGGTTGTCGGGATAACCCTAAGGTCAGCTGTTCAAACCCAGATGTGAGAATTCTTCAGCCAATCAGTCCTCTAATTAGTGATGTAATTAGGGAATTTCAGCGAAAACCAGCATAGACAGCGGCCCTTTGCGGATAAGATTTCCCACCCCTATTATAGACGCATCTTCAAATGATTATTTTACATTAGCCGCTAGATGGCACCAAATATCTATTTAGATGCGCCTCCGGCAGGTAACTAAGTAACAAGTGTTCTTAGGTAGGGCATCAAATAATTTGTGTTATCAAGTAAAAATGTTCAACATATGATCAAATGGTTCAAGATGTAAATCTTATTCGAATGTGATACCTTTTAAAAGAGTTCATAATAAACAGGCAAGCTGCTGATCCATTGTGGGAATTTTAACAGGTTTTCAGTTAGGCCTATATTTAAAATGCGTTAAACCTTCACATACAGAAATCATTGCCTAGAGTTACAGAAATACCATGCAATTGCAAAAGGTATCACAGATAATTTTTTGCAATTCCTCTTCTCAAACAGATCCTAAGTGCAGCCATTGATGCCTAAACTCGCGAAAGATCATATAATCCGTGTTCAGTAAACTGTGGATTGTGGCGTGAGATCATCGGGTGGATGATATTTAATGCCTGTCATTGTTAGAGCATCGGCTCAGCAGGAATAGTAGGGCACGGGCGGCGCTCTGCCCCCGCTCCGCCGGCTTTGGGTCACTCCTCCCGGCAGACGCGTCCGCCTGCCGGCCGAAGATGCCGGAGCCGCTCGGGGTGCCGGCTGGCTCGCTTACCGCCCGCTGAACGGGAGCCCCGGGGCCGGGGAGCCGCGTCCGCCGCCTGCGCTGGGTGAGTGCTGCATTTCCCTGCCTTCCATGCCCGGAGCCGGAGCCTGGCAGCGCGGCGGGGACGCTGCCCGCTAAGGGACCGGCGGCTGATGCGCTTTATTAGTGACGAAGTTTGGACCCGGCGGCACTTCGCCTCCGTACTGCGGGCAGGGCAGCGGCCATGAGGGGCGGAAAGCTGAGTCACGGCTCCCCCGGCGCCGCGCTCCGGGCTCCGGCTTGCCGGCTGCAGTGCGAAGTGGGAGTCGGGCAGGTTCTGCATGATAAACCTCAGTTTTCGAGAATCCGTGTTAAGTTGCCGCACAGCTGGGGATGAATGGTTATTTGTTTTGGGGGGGTTTGTGAGAATGACATGCATATCTGATTGCATGGGCAGAAGCTTGGGAGCCGATAATCTGCCCGCGATGACTGTCCGCGGCTCCCCGGCGCTGGTATCAGGTGTCAGTCCGGGGCGTGGGTTCGGGGGTCTGGTTTCTGCACCCCCGCTCCGCACCCCCCCACCAAACAAACAAACAAGCGCAGTAATTCTACAATATTGGTGATTTATATTAAAATCGCCCATCGCAATTAGTCGGGGCAGCTTATCTGCAGCACAGTGAAATCTGTCTAATAATATAGCATCTTCTCCCCAGGGCCTTTATCAGCAGGCGAGATGCGGTGGGTGGGTAGAGTGAGGTACCCCAGTTTAACTGGACTTTATCTTAGTTCACTTGCTAACTAACACACCCCGCCTCCTGGTCGGCGTGCAGTCCGTGGGGCAAATAAGCGACGTAGGGAAATGTATGTAGGATGACCAGGCGTCCTCTTTTTGGGACCTAAAATGCCTGAAATGTTCGGGAATTCGCTTTGTTCCATGTTAACATTTGTTCTCTACAGTCAGAGTACTTTCTTTGTGCTTTGACGCCTCTCTTTGCGTTCGGCCTTTTTTTTTGTACAGCAATAATAAGGTCACCATAATATAAGCCCAGTATTTACTGGCGCGCATTCAATGTTAAATTTGGCACTAGCCCATGATGAATTATCCACGCGTATTGCATTATATTGACCCTCCCCCTGTCCCGGTTGTCGTTGTGGGGAAACACTGTTACCTGCCACCGTATACCTTTTCATGGATGATATAACAATGATGCTCACTTGACTTGAGTTTATCTGAATTTGCCTTGTTAGTAATGCATTGCGAGCCAAACGTAAGGGCGTGGCGACACCTGGTGGGCAGGAACGGGATGTCCTGCCTTGTTTGTGCGATTAGAGTACACCCCGGGAGTTACGTATTTGCCAAGTGTAATAATTATGGCCCAAGGAGGAGTCATAATTATGGGATTTTCCTGATGATTTTGGCTCCTCTGTGAATGAGAGTACTTAAAAATACCAGATTTTTAACTTCTATAGATGACATAATTTCACCCTTTTATAAGTAGTTTAGTATATCCGTTCTCAATCTAATTTTTTTTCAAGTTCAGCACAAGAACGATTACCTCTCTGAGAAATGGTTTAGGCTAAGAAACCCTTTGTCTTCAACGGGAACCAGAAATTTGAATATATAATAATAAGTATATAATTATCTAGTTATTTAAAAGTCGCCCATAAAACGGTGCCAACACCCAGTGATGATACATCCTGTAGTATACAAACAACTTAATAATACAGCAATGTGGTTACTGGTATACAGTTAATAATGGCAGATGTGAAGTTTTAAACGGTGTATAGAATCAAACCCCCTAAGCCATCTTCCTCTTTATTTGAAAACACATCGTGTCTGAACTAGGCTGTTGTGATTTCTGACAAACACAGCACACTAGTGATGGAGCACTCAAAGCAGAGTCTCCAGAGCATGTATCGAATATGATGGGCAGTTTAAGATAAAGCTTCACTTTGTGGCTTGTTTCGTTGTCAGGGGATCACAAGATCCGTGACAAGTGAGGCATCGCTCCCTAAAGAGACACACTGCTTGTTGATTAGGAGTTTTGAGTTACAGAAACACAGACTTGTAAGCCCTGGGGTTGAGAGTTGTATGTTAGTAATGCACCATTTATAGCCAAACATTTGGTATGTCTGTAGAAGCCATTTGTTTGTGGTCCGACACCTAGACGTGAATCTGTAGCCTCATTTAGGGGCAGCTTTCATGGCTACCAGTTCCGCTTATCGTAAGCGAGTTTGTGCCTATTCCTTTCCAAAAAAGTTGCTAATAAGTGTTGCCACTCATGGATTGTTTTGAGGTTTTTTCCACAAGTGTAGTATTTGCTTATTTAGGCAATAACATGATAGTTGATATTGTGCTGAGTAACATCTGTAGTGATCCATCCATCCATCCATCCATAAAATGTCTGCACCCACTTGCTCTATGCAGGGTCATGTATATCCAGAGGCTGTTCCAGAAACTACAGGCCTAAGGCAGGGAATAACCCAGGACGGGATGCCAACCCATTACAGGGAACACTCATACCATTTCTCTCTTCCCCTATGGTGATGGATTTCTCTTTCGTAGAGCTGGTACCGTATGATCCTGAGTATGAGATTGAGAATTCT
>JAODKM010000040.1:1939229-1952137 GCA_026780845.1 Petrocephalus sullivani
GCGGGTGGGGGGGGAGGGGGGGGGGGCACAGAGCAATGCCTTCACTAGCAGCAAGACGCAGGAGGAACACACTCCAGTTCTCCGGAAGGTAAGGAGAACATGAAAAGCCAAGTGGTGGAGCTGAACAGCAGGGCAGCAGGAGAACATCCAGTACAGGGGATGAGCATAGTCCAAGGATCCAAAGGGACGACAAGAACCGGGAGCCCCAACATGAAGAAAGTCGAAAAGCAGGAAAGGGCGGGAACATCTTCCAGGAGATGGCCAATGTCACGACGGAGGAGTGACCGGTGGGCGGGGCTTACTGGCCAGCAGACGCTGCAGTGGCGGCTCTTCGGTGGCGCTGCACTGGCTCATCACGGCGCTGTCACAGCTGGCCCCATGCCCCGACACTGCAGCCGCCCAATCAGAAGAGAGAAACGCAGCTGGGAGGCGGGACAGGCACACTAGAGCCATTCCCCCTTCATTTTATTTCAGTGGTATACAGGTGAAACATTACAGCAAAACGTGTGAAAACTAATATGAAAGTAATAAAGTTAAAACTAAAACAAAATAGAAAAATAAATATCCTTAATACACAATATATATATGTAAAAATGTTGAGCCCCCAGTTGGTGAGTCCTGTGTTGACACGTACATTCTCTCTTTTTCCTCCTATCCCCTGTTTTGCTTATTTGCCGATTGAATGTTTTTACATTTCTGCGCATCGAGCCACAGAGTCTCCCTTTACTATACTACCAGATCCTGACTATGGCAAGAACATCAGCATCTCGGGCCGAGGGAGAACAGGATAGTGCCACATCAGTGTTCCCTGCCCCACCAGCAGGACCAGGACCAGGCTAACAGCACAGAGATAGAAACCTCATGGAGGGCAGGACCAGAGACATGCAGAGCAGGCCAACCGTGGCAAGAAAGTACCTTTACTAGCTTTCATCTCCTCCTCTTCTGTGGTGTTGGAGCTCTCAGTGGAGCCCTGAGAAAGAGGAAACAAAAACGAAAAGCGAGAAATACAAAGACACGACAGGCAGACAGAGACACACACACAGAGAATGCGTCAGCAATACTCACAAAGCTGGCCACCAAGTTCTGCCAGAAGCATCTTTACAAGTGTCAATGAAAGCATCAGCCCTTTCAGCCCCGGGCATCTGGGCCGACCAGAACGTCTCATTTGAGAGGGGAAAATAAACGAATACGGCCAAGGGTACAGGTGAGCTGGATGCAAGAGCCTACCTTGATACCATCAGCAGGGTTGTGAACAACAGTGGTTTGAGGCTCCTGGAGGAGGCAGGAGAGAGTGTTTAGTAGTGATGAACAAAATGATGCCCCGTGAACCATTTGTCATTTTTTTTACCTCACTACATAGTGTTCACGGTTTAAAAAAAAGGTTACAAAGCATGCCCCAAAGCAAACCAAGAGCACCATCTAGTGGGGTCAAAAAATACAGCAAATGGTTCATGAGGTGTCATTTTGTCCATTACTAGTGTTTAGCATGTAGGTAATACCACCCCCCGAATCCTCAGCACAAAGCACCATGAGTGTGCAGCGGAAAGCTTGAACACTGTAGGCTCCTAAACAAGATGACAAATACAGGTGAAGATGGGGGAAAAAGTCAGTTAACAATGGAGGATTCAGCCAGTGCAAATGGATGGGCACAGGAAGGTATGGGGACTAAGCAGCTACGGCATGTGAGGGTCACAAGACATAAATAAAAAATGAAAGGTGGAAGTCATGAGTAATGCCCCCCCCCAAAAGGGATTGTATCACTAAGTCACCGGTGCCCCCATTTCAGGGACCTAGCAACCAACCACAGCCATGGCACACCAACAAGGCGCAGACAGGACCGGTCCAAAGATGCAGACTCATCAAGTCCATGCAGGCCAGTGTCTCACAAAAGCTCTTATTTATTAGACGACAAGATCTCGGACATATGAAATGGTCTGCCTTGCATGGAAGCTGCATTTCATCTCATTTACAAGGAGGCTGCATCTTCAAACAGATGGTTCCTAATAATTCTGGCTCCCATCTTACATTTCATCAGACTACCATATTTTGTCAACCAATGAGAAATTTAATCCTAAGGGAATTCATGGGTTAATGTCTAATAATCACACAGACTGTGAACTTCATAACCAATTTTTTTTGTCAGCTAAATGCCATAAATGTAAATGTAATTTTTTTCATCCAAAGATCAAGATCATTCAATATGGTCAAACGCCAATAACCAATGAAAGAGGCCAATAATCCCAGCATTAATACGTCAGTTAGGCCAGAAAGTCATGAGGAATAACATCTCAGACAACTGCATAACCCATTAATATTTGGGGGCATACCAACCACAGGCCTACCCCTGTTGTGTGTAAAACAGGAGCCAGATGTGGATGCATTCGCTTTACTCAAAGCATCCACTGCTATGATGCACAGTTTGACATGGAGGTGAAGCTGAAAGCACATAACAGGCGGAACGTGGGCAATCCGACTGATGAGAGACGGAAAGCGGGTGGGGCCAAACAGAACACAGCGGAAAGGCAAAAGGACAATTGAAACCCACAGCAAAGCCACGATGGTGACAGACAGACGCGATAAACGAAAGCAAGTTCAGAGGAGGTACCATTGGGACAGACGAAGAGCTGCCGTCTTTGTTGCCGCTCACTACATTGTTTTTGTTGTTGTTTGACTGCGGCTGGACGAAACGGAGAAAGAGAAAGAACAGAATGATTCTCACTGTTAGAACACAATGCAGGCCGAGGCCTCGGCCGGAACCTGCACCCTGTAGACCTTCACCCAGCCATGACAGGCCACGACAGTACGGATCCTTAAGGTGCATTCACACCACGAGCGGCCATAGCGATCATAGCGACCAGAAGTCATTCATTCCCAATGGGAGGGCGCGTCGCCAGGCATCGATCAGGGGCGTGGCGCGATATGGGCGCTACGAGCGGCGAAATGAAGTTTTGCCCGGTCAACTTTATGCTAATGAGCTGTGGCACTGTTAGGCAGCCGCCAATGGGAATGTAGAAATGCGCCGCTAAAGACGGCTCCACAGAACACAGCCGTGTTAAACTTTTGTTCCGACCAAACAGTTCGCAAGCACTATGGAGGAGAATGATGGAATGCTGTTGGTGTATAAATCATGAGACAAAACGCGCAAAATGAGCAAATGTGCGGCGTAAACGCACGGTCAGAGTGGCGAGGACTCGGGTCCGGCCCGGGTCCGGCCCAGCTCTGGCTCTAAGCGATGCCTGCCTTCCCTTTGGAATGTTTAGACAATGTCAGCATGGGAAGTGAAGGTGGATGGAGAGGTGCTCCCATGCGTCCAGCGTACAGCTGGGCCAGACCTCAGCACTGCATCAGCTGGCAGAACAGACTACACCTTTGGCTCAGGCACAGAAACGCTCCGTCGGTGTGTACGGGAGGGATGGAGAGACATGTTCTGATCTGAATCTCAAGTTATATAACGTAATAGACGTATATGTACCACCATGACAGTAATAACTCGTATTTTAATTGGCCAAAGTAGCACTTTTGCAAAAAACACAACTTCGTAATTAGATTTTCTGTTGAATTGTTGATGCTCTGGGACTCTCTACATTAGCCATGCAAAATGACGTCTTAAACAGTCAAAAGAAAAAAAATGGCAAGGGTCAGGACAGGGTTTGGGTTCCTAATATATGCCACCCTGGCCAAAGCAAGCCAAGCCAAGCGAAGTGGCAGAGGGCGGCCTGCAGTGCTGCTGGCGACACTTCCAAGCCGGGCCTCCAGGGGATGCTGCTGCTCCATTTCAGCTCTTCATTCACTCTGATTACTTTTTTAGCCAATTCGTATTTATACTAAATGAGGCTTATTATCTGAAGACATCATTCTTCAATAATTTTGAGCTGAAATGAATGTATATTAATTGGTAAGGAGCTAAGAACCATATATTACTGAAATAGTTCTCGGTAATGAGTAAATGGATGAACATAACAGATTTCTGAAATGCTTTTTAATCCTTATAGCATTAGAACTTATCAGCACTTATCAGCCATAATAAAAGACAGCTCCATAACACCTTCAGAAATCATCTTATTTTACTTAGATTTATTCAATCTTTTTATATCTAACCTGTACGTTAGTTGCTTTTCTTTGGTTTTATTTTAACCGCACGTGAAGCACTTAGAGCCATATAAAAAAAGTTCTTTATAGATAAATTATTATCTATAATATTTATTATTACTACTACATAATCTAAGATCATGAAAATCTTGCTGTAGATGAGCGCACCGTTCAGCCCAGAAAGCCGCGTCTAACAGGTTAGCGACGTTTGCAGCACAGGAGTTACGGAGATGACAGGAACAGGCGCTATGGGCAAACGGAGCCGGGGGCAGCGTCGTGACACAGGCAAAGGGAACCTAGCCTGAGGGGGCCCAGAGTCGCTCTATCTGCAGCCTTTAGAAAGCACAAGGAAACGCGAGACCAAAGAAAGGGGAAGAGAGCGACGCGCGTCCGCTTCCTTCAGCCTCCATTTATTTAGCAAGATCTAGACTGGAAGCCAGGCCTGGCCACGCTCCAGCCGCCCGCCGCTCCGAGGGGCGTTTTAATCGCCGCTGTCAGCATGAGCTCGGGGCCACATCCCTCTCACATGTGCTCTCCACCAGCTGCCTGCTAAACAGCATGTGAATAGAGGTTCATACATATGCTTTCAAGACACATCCCTATTGAAAACCTCCTCTATTATAGCGGCTCCCTGAGCCCTTTCCTGCTCTTCCCTGAGTCAGGCACCAAAGCGCCCCCTGTATCTGCCCAGGACATGGCAACAGCAGACCATGCAAGTCCATCTCTGGCCACTAGGGGGAGTTGGTAACGCTTCACTCACAGCATGTCACCAGGACTTTACGGGTCTCTAATTAATATTTGCTTTATCGCAAGCAATTCTTGGCTGGAGACAAAAACAGAAGGCAATTTTTGGTGGTAATGTAAGGAGGGAAAATATTCATAAAAGGCAAAACCACGGAGACAGGGGTCAGCTTATGAGCAGAGCGATTTCTGAGATCCGTTCAATACGTTCTCTCCAACTCAGTAAAGTTCACAAGGTATTAGGCAAACAGAACACGACACCACTTTCTCCAGCTTCCGGGTCTGAGGCCTGAGGTTTGTTCGGATGCATGAGCAAACAGCAACGGGGACAGGCAGGGTTCGATTCTCTAAAGTGCGTTCGCCTCTGAGTAGGGTGCTGTCCAGCAGAGTTGCTAAATGACCACGGGATATAAAAAAAGAAACAGAGACAGAAGAATGTGGCTGAGGAAACATCGAGTGCGTTGACGTGCCTGTATGTGTGCGTGTGCCAGAAGGAGCAGGGCTGGGCCTGAAAACCAAAGGAAGCCCAGGCACAGGAGACGCTCACAAGCTGCTCATTTCACCAAGAGACTTAAAAGAGAGACGAGCAGATCTCATCAGAGAAACGGGAGCTGGACTTCCTGCTCCAAACAGATTACATGGAGAAGGTAATAAACATGCAAATTACAGGAGGGGGCTCAGAGGGAAGAGCCTGCCGCAGGTTCCGCAAACAGGAACGGTGTGGGGGGGGGGGGGTGACCCAGGAAGTGAAAAGAAAAGACGTCAGCTCCGACAGCTCAGGCGCAAGTGGCATAGAAACGCAAACCAGCAGGGTTTTACAGACAAAATAAGAGCCAGAATTTTCCTTCTGCTCTCTACGTGTCTATGACGCATCTTCGGTGAAGAATGCTTATCCTGAAGGAGTGTCTGCTTCACTTGCGGGTCCAGCTTAACAAGTATGACATCAAAATACGTCCTTTGTATTTTAAGCAAACCAAACCTAGTTAACAGTGACCCACGCAAAGCCACGCCCCATATACGCACTCGAGGGTTATCGCCAGCGTCACCGTCAGGAAGCATAGAGTCCCAGAGCGTCAACAAAATTTCCAACACGTCACATTAGCCCCCGGCACGTAGTAGCTGCGTGTCCTACATTGTTCTCGTAATACTGGAAACATCTATTAAGGCCGTGACCCATTCCGCAGCCTCTAGCCTTTACTGAAGACGAATTCCTCCTGGATTACTTCAGTTAAAGCAAAACCTACATCTGAAGCGACAGAAAAATTAGGACATCCAAGTTCAGCTGAAATCCAGAAAAGGGAGCAAAAATTTATAGATTTCTCAAGAACAACCCTAAGTGAATAGAACCTTCTTAAACCCAAGAGCTTTTCCCTGCCATGTTTCGAATTTCCCGACCGCTCAGGAACCAATGTGCGACCACTCGATCTTGCAAAGCACAGAACGAAACTGCTAACTAATGAACTGGAGGAGAGTCAGAGCTTTAATTTTAGGCTGAATATCAGGCTCTGAAGAGGAAAAACACACTGGACTGAGGCTTAGGCTAGCACTCGATTGGTCACTGACACAGGAGGGGCGGAGTTAGCGAACCTGAGAGAAGGAGGTGGCCCACTATGCATAAATAAATTCATCATAACATTACAATCAGTGTCAAGTAAGAGCATATTCTACACATCCCACACTCCCATCTGTATATATATTAATTTGATTTTATTGTTTTGTGGGAACTGCTTGATGTATGTAGCTATGCTTTATTTATATAACCGGCAACAACTTAAATTTGGATTTTACACAATAAAGAGCCATTTCACTTTGAGCGACTGAGTTTAAAAGTTTAAATACATGGCCAGTGAGGTCATTTTTTCGGTCCTCACTACTTCATTTTTTAACAATCTGTGAATGTAGATGCTTAGGCAGTGGTTAAGGGTAAGACTGGGTAGGGGTTAAGGGTGTCGTGATTGGGATTAGGGTTTTTCCCCATAGAAATGAATGGACGGTCCTCACTAACACAGGAATACAAACGTGTGTGTGTGTGTGTGATTAAAGGGGGGGGGGGCGGGGGGCGGGCGGTATGCTTACCTTGACCCCATCCGATTTCTTGTTGAGTAAGCTTTTGCACGCTGCAGATGAAGAGAGCAGGTAAGCATAAAAGAGCTTCACTGTACAAAGCTCCCATTCCGAAGTCAAAATACAAAACGATGAAAAGGCCGGGATGTACTTTTTTTTAAAGGGGTCGCCAACGATGTGCGAATTAAAAGCATCTACAGGAACACAAACACACACATACACATGCACAGACACACACTCAATACACAAAATCATCTTTCCAATAACCAATTCTACAGCATTCCCTTACCTTCCATCAAAAAGGGATGAAAGGACAGCAAAAAAAGATTTAAAAAAAAAAAAAAGATCAATAGCATGTCAGACGCAGAGTTATCGAGGCACGTACAAGCAGGGAGATACAGGCTCCCGGGGCTTCATGCAGCCATTAGGATGAGGGGGGCGGGGCGGAGTGTGACCAAAGGCTCGGCATGCAATAACTACACCTCCCAGAATGCAGCGCTCTCAGCAGGACACACCCAAGGAAGAATTAGACAAACGGCTGTCTTTCTACCTGGGATCCCCTGTCAGTGGATACATTAAGCAGGGATTTAACATCGCCACACCCCGCTGCTAGAATTCAGGCGGCCATGAGAGAAGGTCTACATGCCCATGAGTTAAAAAAAAAAAAAAACAACAACATTGTTCCCTTTTAAAAATAATTCAGGAATAAAGAAGTGAGGCATAGAAATTAAAAAAGACGGCACTTTTGCCCATCACTAAGCCCCACGCCTGCCTGCGATGCAATGTACCTGGGGCATGATGAGGGGGAGCTCTTCACTGCCACCTACAGGCAGAAGCTTTTTCCACAGTGACTTTAACCTTCTGCAGAGGTGTTCTGTAGCTGAAGCTGAATTATAACTGTTAGGGGTCTGGGGTCAGGGGGGTTCTTGAGGAGTGTGGTGAAAACAGCACCTTCTGTCTGTCCGCGAGGGGGCCTATTCCACGCCAGTGGGCTGACCTCTGACCTCTGTCATGTGACCCCCAGGCTGAGGAAGGCAGCAAGCCAACCCCACTCCTGCCAAACTCCGAAACGAACCCGAGCCCCACGTGGTTGACCCACACCCCATACAAAGAAGGCCATCTAGAGGGTGGGTTACAATAACGACTAACCTGAACAGGTTCTATTCATATTTTTAAAGGAAGCATTAAATAACAAATCAGGAAGCTTACTTGGAATTAAACTATTGAGTTAAATTACACATGCATGTTTGCAGCTGCGTTCACTATTGTGTATGTTTGCATCAGAATCTGCGATGTTAAGTGACCAACATTAGGAACTGCAATAAGTGTCATGTGACCAACATTAGCGCCTGTGATACATGTCATGTGACCAACATTAGCGTCTGTGATACATGTCATGTGACCAACATTAGCGTCTGTGATGTCATGTGACCAACATTAGCGTCTGTGATGTCATGTGACCAACATTAGTGCCTAGGATGAGTGTCATGTGACCAACATTAGCACCTGCGATGTCATGTGACCAACATTAGCACATGTGAGAAGTGTCATGTGACCTGCATTGCCTGCAATGTTTGGCTGTGGCCTATGGTGGGACGGCAGCGCTCTGCCTAGGTGGCATGCTGGTGGGGCAGAGGGTGGGCCGCTCACGTGGCGCTCGGGACGTACCTTCCTGTGCCAGCGCGGCAGTGCTGGTGGCGGCAGCAGCGGGGCTGGTATGCTGCCGGCCCACTATTGAACAGAGAGGCGCTGGGTTGAATGGGCCGAATGGCTATGCGAGAAAAGCGGCAGGGTGGCAACCACAAGGGGGTCTCGAAACCCGCGTGGGAAGCCCACGTGCGTCTGCCACTCAAGCCAGGAGTAAAGAAACACCTGAGGATTCCAAAGGTGGGCCTGAAGCACCCTCCAAAGTCAACCTCATAGATATACATTCACTCTTCATTCAGAAAGGAAGTCATTAAAGGATGTGGTTCACAGTTGAGGCGAGTGTCTAAGATGGGTGCCAGAGAATCGGATGGGTGCTGTGGGGGCTTAGTGGGGGGGTGGGTATACTCACAGACACACGGATTGTTTAATGAGAGGGGAAAAAAACACACCGGTACATGTAATTATCACAACCACAGTCTGTACTGCACTAACACAACAATTATTAAACAGAGTTCAGGCCAACAGACTTCACTCACTAGACTCACTTTTGTTTCAGACTAAACTACCCAAATCTATTTTGCTTTTGCTTCTTCAAACATCTAAGAACACATTATAGAGCAGTAGATTCTTCCTGTAATCACATGCTGCTGTCATGTTAATCTGGAGTAAAATCAGCGCATTGACTAAGAACAGCAGTGGCGCCAACCATCCTCTGAATCTGGACAGCTTTTGGCTCTCTGACATGGGCACACCTGGCCACACGCTCTCATCTGCAGGCATTTCACTCACCTGAGAAGTTTCTGGACACCAGCATGGTGGTCAGAATGGCCCCCTGGAACACAAAGAGCAGGAAGCCTCATGGTTTTGGGCAGTGTTTTTGAGTGTGATTCATGTAGAAGGCAAATAGAGACCGACAACCTCTTCAGAATGCATTACATCAGCATCTCTGGTTCTTTCAAAGCAGGGGTGGGGAACGACTTCCCATCGGCCGGTGCCACAACCCCTGCCGATTTTGGGTTACCCTCCCATGACCAACCGAGGACATGAAGTGTGGAAGAGGATGCACACGTTCTCGTACCTTCAACTTCCTCCGGGCGTTGAACTTGCGTAGGCACTCAACGGTCTCCTGACGATGCATCATAGAGGCCACAGTGGAGCGTTGCTACACGGGATGGAGGGTTAACAACATCAGAGACGACCAGAGTTGAGTGGACTGGCAGTAACATTTACAGTGATTAATTCACTTCCTGAAACAGGGAGGACTGAGCAGGAAGAGGTGTAAAATTCAAGAACTGCGAAGTACAGGAAGATACGGACATGAAACAGAAACGTGAACTTTAAGTGGCATGAAGAGGAAGGAAATGAGACTGGAAAGAACTGCAAGGGACAGGAAGAGGAAGGAAAAGGCAAACGGAGGAGCATGCGGAAGGGAGGAGCGACTTACACAGACCCACGGGTGTTTGAGGGCCTGCTCAGCGGTGATCCTTTTGGCCGGGTTGATGGTCAGCATCTGGTTAATGAGGTTTTTGGCCTCGGGAGTGACAGTATCCCACTCCGGGGAGGGAAACTGAGGCCAGAGGGGAGCAGAGATGCAAGTGGAGGCTGGCAGCAGGAACAGACCTTAACATCTCACGGGCATTTTGCTGCACGAGATCTCAAAAATATACAAGTAGCTGGCTCAGTAGTAGATCAACACCCAACACTTGAAAACGTAAAACTACTTATCTGTGACATTCCACTCCTCTGTAACATTCCAAATGTCTAAAGACCTTCTGGGATGCATCCTCACACACTATCTGTTGATTACTCTGTGCAGAGCACAGTAGAAACTCCTAATGCTGACCTCAGTGTCAGCCAAATCCACGACGAGCAGAGAGGAATACTCACGTCGTAAGCACCCGCTTTGATCTGCTGGTACAGTTTGTGTTGGTCCTCGTCCCAGAAAGGGGGATAACCCACCAGCAAGATGTAAAGGATCACACCTTTAAAAAGGAGGCAGTGAGAGGCAAGCATTAAACTCTGCCCCCCCCCATGGCATGCTGAGATGCATGTCGCCTAGACTGTAGGACTCACCGCAGGCCCAGATATCGACAGGCTTGCCATATGGGTCCTTTCGCAGGACCTCTGGAGAGAGGTAACCCGGAGTACCTGCAAAACCTGCGGACAGGAAAGCGAAATTAACAAAACTGCAGAGGCAACAGGACACGTCAGTGAAGGGTGCTGGAAAAACAGGTATCTGAATAAAAAGCTGAGGTAACAAAACGGTGGCTTTGCGGCAGTAACGAGAAATCGAATAAACGAGGACGAGAGAGGAATTCTGGTTTGCGGCACCACCTAGACAAACGGGGGAAGGAAAGTGACACTTCAGCCCTTACAGATAAGAGTGTGAAAAGGTAATGAAGCTGAAACTGCATATTATGAAGAGTCTAAAACGGCATTCAGGTCAATTCATACTTTAACTGAAGATGCGGAAAAGCGTGCAAGAAACACCAAGCTTGTTGGGAGTATCTGGAGGGGGCAGTGGTGAGAGTGTGTGTGTCTGTGTGTGTTTACTCACCAAACCACGCCTGCTGGTCCCCCTGCACCTCGATGGCCAGGCCGAAGTCGGCCAGCTTCACCGCGGCACCCTTCAGCTTACTGGCCAGGAGTAAATTCTCCGGCTGTGGTGGGGGACACGAGGGGTGAGTCAGGAACATGCTGATGCTTCCGTTCCACGCGATCACAAGCAGCACACTAACAGCCCTCAGCAGCTCCATAAAAAGGCAACGCCTCCCCCATCATCACCACCAGGGGTGCAGTAGGGGCATGGACACCATGGGAGATTTGGGGGGGGGGGGAGAATGAAGCTAGACCCCTAACCACCAGCATAATCAGATCCCTGCACTTGCTGAGGCCTGCCGGTCCACCGGCCAGTAGGGGGCAGTGCCGTGCGTAGCAGCCGGCCACTTTCACTGAGCGACAGGGCCGTTATAAACCACGCGCTTTTAAACATCATTTTGTGGGGAGTTTAGCCCCCATTTCCTCAGAAAGCATGCCGTTCACTTCAGGTTTCAGAAAAGACTTTCATCCCTCATCAGGACCACTCATTTTGAGATTTCTGATTTTGTACGATAGGTTAGTGCCCCATCTTGGGGTGTCTGCTGCCTTGCGCCCATGACCCTGTTGTGTCAGAGAATGGATGGATGGGTGATTTTGTATATTTAATTTCAGAAACAGTGGTTTCAATGTGTCAGTTAGCCACCCTGCCCCGTGTTACAGGCCAATCTATGAAGGTAACACCTTAATATTGGTGCAGAGCCCAGAGATGGGTGGATGGCAGATAGAATCATCAGCAAACGCCATTTTTGGAGTGAAAGCCACAGCCTTGTTGTTCTAATAACACACACTAGAGGGCACCGCAGTCCATTCATGCAACTTAGAGCGAGACCTGGACAGCACGACCGGTTGTACACAAGAAGAGGACATTGAGTGCCAGTTTCATCTGTATGACAGGACACCGGACAGAGAGAAGGCGCGCGCGCACACACACACACACACACACACACACACACACACACACACACTCGCAGGCCTGCAGTCAGAAAGCAATCAAGTCCCTAGTGAAGGAGCCAGAAAATTATGACGCAGCATCATCGCCATGGAGATCTGAGGTTGTCTTGGTGACAGATGCTCACCTTGAGGTCCCTGTGCACGATGTCATGCTGGTGGATGTGATTGACGCTCTCCAGGATCTGATTGATACACTGGCTGCGCAGGGGCACAGGAGAAGATGTACTGTTTAGTCGCAGCTGCAGCAGACACAGATTTTTCAAATGAAACCCCCCCAATAGATCCAGGGGAGTGGATGCGTTTACCACCTGGCGCAGGCTCACTCTGCTCCCGGGGGTCATGACCTCATGGGCTGTAAACAAGCTCGCCCTGAAGCAGTGCCCCCCCCATCGCCACGGCTCGGACGAGCTCGGACGCGCTGGCGAGGGACCTCGGGGCAGACATCTGCACACGGCACCGTGGTCCTGCCTCCCTGGCCACGCAGGGCCGCCATTGGCTGATCTATACAAACAGCTCCCGAGCATGTCCTGGTTACATCACAGGACAGCGGAATGGGGGTAATGGGGGAGGGGCCCGCTAAGGCTAACGGGGCGACGGTACGGAATGGGGCCTAATTCCTTCTCCCCTTAAGTAAAAAGGACAACAATCAGCCAGCCGCACCCAGTGCGAGGGGAACATGACAGCCCCATTCAGTCTGGGCAGACCAGGACACGGGACATGCGGGGGGGGGGGGGGGGACTCGGTGAATAATGGGGGGGGGAGGGGAAAAGAGGGCGAACGGGGGGGGGCGGGGGCACAACCAGGGGAAAACCGGCACC
>JAODKM010000040.1:1961514-1983490 GCA_026780845.1 Petrocephalus sullivani
TTCCACAGGGACTGGCCCGTCAAACACACAACTCTTTCTGACCAGCAATGGACTCGGCCATTCCAGATACGCAGAGCCGGGGGGGGGCGGCATTTACCGCACCTTCTAGTCCCCCGACACTTTGTTGGAGGAGTGCTGAAGAGCAATGACGAGGCAGGCTTTGGGGGGGGGGGGACCAGACACTTCGGGGCCGGGTGCCAGCGCTGCAGGACCGGCTCCCGCGCACAAACACCACCGCCTGCCCCCCGGAGTTGTCTCGTGATACCAGCCCAGTGTGGAGCTGCAGCAAGCAAAAGGATTCTTCTCCATTCGCTGTGACACCCTGAAGGCGCCTGCCCACTTGAAGAGGCGGCCAAAAGACACCCCCCCCCCACACACACACACCCAAAACCAGCCGGTGTGGATCACAGACACACAAAAACAAACGCCAGGAAGACAGAGAGCTGAACACAGCCTAGCTAAGGTCCTGCTTCCTGCTGCGGCTCAAACCCAGAGCCGCCAGACTCGCCCACCCACTCCTAAGCGGCGTTTCTATTCACGCTGCCGCGACCCACCGCGACGTGAACGTCCGGACAGCGCGAGCTGGCGGCGCAGAAGGCAGGTACCGCAGACCCGGCCGGCCAGCCGCTGCGAGAAGAGAGCCCGGTGTGAATTTTTAATAAGGAGCGTCCTGCATAATGAATCCCAGCGCTGACAGGGAGAAAAAGGCAAAGCGGCCCCCAGCGGGGAGGCCGGGAATCCCTCCAACTTCACGGCTCCGAGCAGTGCGGCACAAAAGCCAGGAAGAATCCAACTTCACAACGCTCTGAACGGCTCGAGCGAAACTGGGGGACGATGTTCTCGCGGCACGTTACAAACGTACGAAAGAGCACAGCTGTCACGATTATCACGTGGATTATCACGTGGATCTAGCCCCTCGTTTATCTGCTGTGTGCGCCGGTTCTTAAACGGCCAGATGTGTACTTACCCGACCTCAACGGCATGACAGGAATCCCCATCTGGAATATTAAGCTGCAGTCTGTCATGGGTCCATTTCTACACCACCTGCTTACCCATCGATCCCATCCTTCAGTCGATACAGAGATTGATTTACCATTAAAGTTCCGTCTTTCCACGGCACGGGAATATCGTGCCATGGTCACACCTCTGAACTATGGAACTGAGGGGGTCACTGCACCCTCTTTATAATGATAAAGACCCACCCAAAAAAACTCGATTGAACAAAAACGCAGAGGAAGCATGGCGCTGGCCGGAAGGCCCAGCCCACACAAGCGAGCTTGCATTCAGTCGGGTTTACGGGTATCTTCTCGGTATAGCACGTACCCAGTGACTGCAGAGGGGTGCAGACCACAGAGAAGTGGCCTGTACTCAATCTCAGTTATGGGTTCATTGAGGCTTTCTGTCTGTTAAAATACAATGTGGCTCATATGGGCCAGCTTCTGAAGCCGGAACACGTCTCCCCCTCCTCCTGTATGCTGAAAATGAGCTTGTATGCGTGAAATCGCTCACCTCAAAGCAGGGAAGTGGGTTTGCACGCAGCTAGTCAAGTGGCTAACTCAATACAGAGCGATAATACCGCAGCTTAACAACCACACAGTTAGTGGTGGGCGATACGATAATATTTTATCATGATACGTTGTGATGGTATCCACGATAAGCATTTCAGCGGTATCATGTGAATACTGCACTACTTAACACTATTATTATTATTATAACAGAAAAAAACAGCAACGCATGCTCGGAGACTGCAACAGTTTGGGATCAGATACAGACCGAAGCGACCAAAGCTATTTAAGCGTAAGTCAGGTTGGTTTGTTAACAAAAAACAAAACAAAAAAAAATGTGATGGATCGTCATTCTAACCAAAAGCACATCGCACAGTGCGCACTACCGGACAGGGAGACGCGTCGCACGGTGCGCACTACCGGACAGAGAGACGCGTCGCACAGTGCGCACTACTGGACAGGGAGACGCGTAGCACGGTGCGCACTACAGGACAGGGAGACGCGTCGCACAGTGCGCACTACCGGACAGGGAGATGCATGGCACGGTGTGCTTTACCAGACAGGGAAATGCATGGCACGGTGCGCATTACCGGACAGGGAGACAGGTCGCACGGTGCACAGTACCGGACAGGGAGACAGGTCGCACAGTGCACATTACCGGACAGGGAGACGCGTCGCACGGTGCACATTCCCGGACAGGGAGACTCGTCGCACGGTGCACATTCCCGGACAGGGAGACAGGTCGCACAGTGCATTTTACTCCTCCATATTTCCAATTTCAGCAGTTACCTTTACTTTTATTTCATATATTTATATTTTCTTCAGCTGTGTTTTCTGTTTTAGCCATTTCTTCTACTTCTTCTTTCTTCCATTTCATGTTGATTCTGCTTTGATGTTTCGCTTTGTGCCGTCTATCCCAGTCATGCGTTACACACGTTACTGTCTGGAATTCCTGCCATCTTGAATCCTGTGCACATTGGTTTTGCCACCTTCTGCTGCCCAGGAGGTTTCAAGAACAAAATAAATATAAAGCTGAAGCACCCCCCCACACACACCTTATAACTCTGGCTGGTGACCAGTGACATCCTCCAGAGCTCATGGAGGTATCCCTCGAGACGCACGGCCGGCCAGCCCCCCCCAAAAACCCGATAGTCACCAGCAAGCAGCCAGAGAGCAGTGTTTACCTAAAGCTCCCAGAGTCGGCATGGAGATGTTTACACGTCCCTGTTTACCTTAGGCAGGCTGGGCTGGGTGACACTACCAGTGCAACAGCTTCTAAGTAAAACATCTCCTCCTGCCTACACTGTCCAACTGCGACTAGCAATAAACACGACAAAGAGCAGCTCAATATTTATTTGCACGCCTGAGGCGTTTCTGGAAGATTCCGGCTGATGCAGCAAGTGCTTAGGGGGGATAATAAAATCCTTATTTGCTGCGTTCCACGGGAGACCTGCTCTGTGCCTCCAACTTGGGCATCTCTGCTTCCAGTTCACACTGGCATCCCCCGACCCCCCCCCTCCACCCCTTGGTAACCCTAGCAACCATCCCACCCAAGATGACAAAGAGCGAAACACCCCCCAGTCGGAACATCTCAGACTGGACTCGTTCTGCAGGGCCAAACATTTCAAAAATAAAATGCGTATCTGAGCCCGGCGATGGACTGGCATCCTGTCCAGGGCGTCCCCGGCACCTCCTACAGGCTCACCGTGACCAGGTTCTGGGTAAGGGCTCAGGGTTAAACATACAGTTAAGAGTGGGGTGGAATTAACCGAAGGGGCGGCTCAGAAGGCAGGGCCAGGTCTGCACAAGCACACGCCAGTTTGCACCTGACCCTCTAGGTACGACGATCACCAGCACAACGAGGACCTCACCTGCACCCAGGGGGCCCAGGTCCGGTCCAGGTCATCTAGAATGTTCTATGAAAACACTAGGAAAAGAATGGATGTGCTTTAAGATCCGAGAGACCCAGAATCCATGTGGCAGGACAATCCAGAAGATGCTCAGTTCAGGGAGGGGGGGGGGGTCTGTTTGCTGATCGCTCACCAGCTGTGCAGCAAGTAACCGGGCCCTAGGAGCATTCCTCCTGTAGCAGCCGTTCTGGGACACACCCTCCCCCTCCCCCCCCCAGTCATTGGGAAGGCAGGGTAAGCAGGGTGTGCATACCTTTGAGTTAGAACCCTCCCAGGGCACTTTGCGCTGCACCTCCAGCAAATAAAGCACACCCACTGGACAGCAGGCAGGAAAATACCGAGAGAAAAATACAAGGCGCGACGTCGTAACTACCTCTGACTTTTGATAAAAGATGTGTAAGATTTATAAGGAAAGTGCTGTCCCAGAAACGGCGCATCGATGATAAATCATTCGATGAAATCCACAGCTAGAGGGCGCGTTTTCCTTCACTAACCTGGGAGACCTCTCACCTCCCAGACGCACCAGAGAAGAAAACGGCCGTTTCAACCCGGAAATGGCAGCCATGGCCGAGGCCACGGGCGTCCGGCTGATTGGCCAGAGCCGCCGTGACTCAGGATTCAGGCATTCGAAGCACACGCACACCCCAAGGAGGAGCTGTGCGGGTACACCCCACCGCATGTGGGTTTGCGACACACACAGACTCCGAGGCTTTCCGGATCCGTAAACCAGCTGATAAACGGCACCACAAACTGCGAAATCACCCAGTAATTAAGCGCATTTATTTAGCTGTAGCTTTTCTCTAAAGTGAGAGTGGGGTCAGGCGGTCCCTGGAGTGACTGGGGGGGGGGGTAAAATCACTATGCCGACCCTGGGATTTCAACCCATGATTCTTGATCACATGTACCGTGCCCTAACCTGCAGAGCCCCGCAGACCAAACCCACTATGTTATTACACAATGCAGATTAGTGCAACGCCACCATCTTGAATGGCTTAACTACTGGATTCCAGAACTAAGCTGGTACCACCCCACCTAGGCAAGCCCCACTCTGCCAAGACCACAAGCATCAGACCCCAACGTCACAGATACCCAAACACACCCAGACCCATCCCATCCCCCAGTGGATCCAGGCATCCACCATCCAGTGACTGATTCATTATTTCTTGAAGGAAACACCACCACCTCCAAGATGTTTCAAAAACTAAATAAGTAGCTAGTGGTTAGAATCAGAAAATGACAGCCAGCTGGCTAGATAGTGGAACATGCTGCTTCGGTATGTCCTAAACACGGAATGCGATTATATAACATTTAGTGTAGTGACTGCTAGCGGCCAATAGGGGGCACGGTGTGCGAGGTGGCAAACTCTGCCACTGCCCCCATCCAGCTGCTACAGAAGAGAGGAGCCAAAAAGACAGAGGCAGAGGCGACAGAGAGCGCTCTGTCTGAGCGGACATTCCCGACGCGAGAGCGCGCCCGACCGGGCACACAAATCAAATTCTCCTATCCTGGGAGGGGAAATAAAAGAGGCCCACCACGCCGGCCATATGGACGGCTAATAAATGTCCTTCTGCGAGCGGTTAATAGGGTGGCGGGAGGAATGGCGGGCGCGCGGCAGCATACATCAGCGTCACGGCGGCCCGTGCGGCCTCCAGGCTCCCAGCAGCCACCGGGAGGAAGGAGACTCGGAGTCCCAGGAAGGACAAGACGCTTATCCCCACCAATCAGTGACCCATTTCCCCCAGTGGGATGTGGGCACTGCGGCCAGTGAGAGAGGGGTTAATCCAGAATAAAAGCACATTATAAAGCCGGAACGCAGGCATCAAAGACACATTCCCCACACTCCCCTGGAAAGCATGGCGTCTTTCTGCTGAAGGACATTGTATGATACTATTGCAAGGGGGGGGGGGGGGTTATTTTTTGCCCAAGTCAGCATTAGGGGCGGGTTACATGTAAGCAAAACCATACTACAAGTCATGTTTATCACAAAAAAAGGCACATTTCTATTACTGAAAAAAAAAGTATTCCGGGTTACTCAAAAGCACCATTTGGCACAGGTGGAGTTCCTTAATCGCGACGCCACCTGCTGGATTCTCTCTGCCTGTACGCCCCTGTGGGCCCCAAAGATGCTCATCACTGGTAACATGTCAAACACTTAATGCATTTTGAACTACACACATGGATACAAATCAGAAGCTTTACACGAGAAAGAGGCTTCTATCAAATGAGCGCATCTGTAACAGCGTGTCGGCTGTTTGGATTATACATGCACAGCCTAAAAGCTTGGCGCACAGGCAAAGGTCAGCTAAAGACACCCCTCCATATGGCCACTGCCCCATCACAAACCCCAAATCCCAGCTCCTGTCTCTCCCCTACCAGCCAAACTCCGCACCACAGTGTTTCCACTAAGAGCACGGCTTATCCAAAGGTCCCAGCATCACCTCAACAGCCGCTGCTGGCCGGCCTGGACGCCCCCAAGAAAGCAGCAAAATCACAGTGCCCCCAGCCACCCGGCACGGCAGCCAATCGGAAGCCTGGCCTGGAATCTGGGGTGGTGACATCACTTCTCCAGTAGACACTAATATGTACTGTAGGCGGTATAAGGGGGGGGTACACGAATTCCAAAAACATCCCCGTCTATCTTTGCAGAGGCAAGATCCTCTGCTCTCACCCCACGTAATCCACCGCGTCCATATAAGTAATCACCCAGCAGGCTGTATATTCAAAGCCCTAGACAGACTCTAAGCCTAAAGTAGTGCTGCACTTTGTAAAAATAGAATATCCAGCAAAAGGGTAAAAAGGTAACATTATAATAAAAGATTAATTTGCATTTGAGGGGCAAATGACCAAATATCATTAAAAATGTAAGACGCAGCTGAATGTCACACGCTGCCGACAGCCCCGAAGTGGCCCCCAGCAGATCCAGGGGCACGTCTCCTGTCCCCCGTGCGAGGTTCACTGTGGCTGCAGTGTCACAGGCGTGACACCAGTGGCACCCACCATCACCGGCACAGACTATCCCGGCACTGATGCAGACGCACTAAATACCGCCCAACGTCGGCCCAGTCATTCACCCGCCCGGTAACTACTCACGGGAACGGCCTCGCTGCATTAACCACCGGCACTGCACGTCAAAGACAGGAACACTTAAGTCACACACCGACCACCGACCCCCCCCCCATGCCTTACAGTAATTACAACAGCACAACCCGCTGTGCAAAGCAGGACGGGGCACTGGTCCCACAGGAGGGGGACCTGAAGGCTGCTCCTCAGCCGCGATTAGTGCCAAGGCGTTCAACTAACCCACAGTGACTGGTTACCATGCGTGGCAGCCTAAAAGCAGCGCTGTACCACCATCATCATCATCATTATGGCCAGGGGGGGCTGCCCCCCCTGCTCACTGCAATGCCCCCCCTTAGGCAGCCTTACCTCTCGCAGAAAGTTTCTTGGTGTTGATGATCTTAGCAGCATACTCTTGTGCGGTGGATTTCTTCACGCATCTGCGCACCACGGAGAAGGCACCCCTGGGGGGGAGAGCGGAGAGTAACCAGGGACTAGTTAGACATGGTTACCTGGTTAGGAGGGGGGGGGTCCAAACCTGCTTTTCCTGAGCCGGCACCATTACGAAAAGGTCGAGAGCACTTCAGAAATGCTTGTAAAAACTTAAAGGTATGGCTAGGCTGTGGCGGGGGGGGGCAGGCAGCGCGGGGGGGTCTTTGCGGGGAATGGGGTTACAAAGGAGCGACGTGACAGCGGGCTGTGCGCGCCGAGCCCCCGGTACCGGCGGAGAGAGCCCCCAAAGCCCCCGCAGCCCGCAGCCCGCAGCCCGCCCGGCGCTTACGTGTAACGGCGCTACCGACGGGGGGGTCTGACACGGACGGGGGGGGGATGGAGCCCTGGCGCCGCGGCAGGCGGGCAGGCGGGCGGCGGAGCCGCGCCGATCCCCGCGGACGGAAAGGCAAACGCGGCGCCCCCTCCCCGCCTCCCCGGCCGGGACACTTCCTCATGACGGCGGAAAGCCGCACGGATCCCGCGGCGCGACCGACATGCATGCGGGGGCCGGGGCCCGGGGGGGCCGAGGCCGGGCTCGCTTACTTCCCGAGCTCCTCGTACAGCTGGTACTCGTCCGTGAAGCGGGTGGAGGTGACGATCGTAGCCATGTTGCGTGCGGGGGGCCGGGGAGAGGGGGGGGCACGCCGGCGCTCAGGTTTCGGGTGGAGATCCGAGTCACGGTGCGCGGACGGCGAGGCGAGGGGAAGAGAGGCGGAAAGGGAGGGGAGCGGCGCTGGAGGTGGGGAGAGAGGGAGCGAGGGAGAGAGAGAGAGAGAGAGAGAGGGGGAGAGGGAGGGAGGAGGAGGGGAAGATGGCCGGCCGGCAACGCGAGACTTGCGGGCGGAGGGACGCGCTCTGGCCCGGCCCCGCTCCCTGCTCCCCGGCCGCAAACCCCGCGCTTCGGCTTCATTCCGCTTTATTTCCTGACCCTAAAGTATCACAGAAGTGCGCAGGAAAACCAGCAGAGGTGTCAATTCCATGTCCAGAAAGTAAAACTCCAGCCCAGGATTTTGTTTCAACCAATCAGTTGAGAATAAAGAGTCACAGTCGCAGAGTAGCTCAACTGGTTGGTTGAAACAAAATCCTGGACTGGATTTTTACTTTCTGGACCTGAAATTGACACCTCTGAAAACAATGTTACCCGCGCCTGAAAGCGGACCTGGCGGCGGCGGCGGTCTATAAGCCGGAGGTCTAATCATCCGGCGTGGGCCCGATATTATCGCGTTATTGCATTATATAGATTATTGCATTATATAGATTAGCGCAGTTTTGCATAGAGAGACTGCAGCTCGGCCTTGGGCGCGGGCGGAGCTCCACCGGCGTGCGTGAGGTCTGCCACCCCCTAAAGGAGCATCCGATAGCGCACACGGGGAATTACGGCGCTCCTCACTGCCCCCCAGTACATCCCGCCACCTTACTGCCAAATAACCATCATTTATTTAGATAAGGGCCATATCTTATAGGAGGAACGATGAGACCTACGGGCTCATCTTAAATCCGGATGGAACAATTCACACGTTTCTAATTGGCACCCAGATCTGCTGTTACAGTCCTCCACCCCCCAGTACCTGGCCTGCCTGATTGTGTCCCACCCCTCCTAGCAGGATGGGCAGCCTGGATCTTCTCCAAGCCCCTCCTTCCTCCGTGTTTCGCCATCAGTGACCCCAAACTCCAGAATATGTCCAGTGACATTTTTCAGGAACCTGCTCTGCAAACGTCTTCTTCCAAGGTGACTTAAATGGCTTTTTTTACACCAACTAATTATACAACTGAATATTTTTGTAATTAAGTAATTTTTTCCTCAGTGGTATTATGTATAACAACAGGACCTTCACCATTTCAAGCCTCTAACCCTAAAGATTATAATGTAAAAATAAAGTATCTATCTATCTATCTATCTATCTATCTATCTACCAACACTAACCCTTTCTAAGAATGCTCAGATGACTTTCCTGTAAAAGTCTGTAATTCATTAGCACTCATAAATTCCCCCAGTATCACAAACGGTTTTTTTTTCACCAGTTTCTGGCAGCTTTCTGATTAAATCCTGAGTTCTAAATCACACAAAACCTTGCAATTTGCCTTTTCTTCAAAATGGCCATACAAGTGCAGACTGCGTGCACATTTGCAGCTACAGTGCATCAGCAGTAAGTCATCATATCGCATTGGCCATCATTTCTCACCCACAGGACGTCGTCGGGCTCGACAAAAGTGTTTGTAAACATTCTGATCTAATCAGGACAGATGTGAGCCGTGGCCACTGGTGCCGACGGAAACATGGCGGTATGCAGTGCCGTTTGCGACCGAGCGTTAGCGAGACCCCTGCTCAACGTCGGGAAGCATCACAAGGTTTTAGCTGGACGTGTAGATGTTCAGGTCAGCCTTTGTATTATTAAACTTGGAGATGGGCTGGAGAGCAGGATCACATTAAAGGGGTGCAGTCTCCCCAAAGACATGCCTCCTCCCCACGCCGACGCGAGCCTTGATTCTGTTGAGCTTAGAGGCTGGTGCTTGTTGCTGCGGCCTGCGTCCTAAAGTGCCTCTAATGGGTTAATAATGAAGCGGCTGGCAGTGACGCCGAGCTCGGTCGGCAAGGGACTAAACCGCATTTCAGACCATCAGCCCATTCGTTCTCTGGACACGTAACGATTTTTCTTTTCCAAATAATGGAGATGATAAAAGGCCTCCGGTATGACACACGGCGAGGTGTTGTGTTTACCGTAAAGTGGGAAAATGAGGTTAGAAACGCAGAGGCAAGCGCTTACGGTCAGGGCTGGCGGTGCCCGGCGGGTCACATGACCAGGCCGAGGCCGGCGTGCTGCTTTAGAGGAAGCAGAAATGCGGCTGCAAAACAGCGGAGTGCCCAGGGGGTCAGCATGAATCTGGCCGTGTGGCCGCGTGCGGCGCTCACAGCAGGTGCTGCAGCTCATGGAGCTGATAATGGACAGCGATGACATCTCCAGCTAGTACTGCTTCTAAAAGCTTTTCCCACTTGTCAGGTTTAAGTGGATCTGCTGGTGCACATGTCTGAACACAGACCTGCCACGCTCCCTGGCCGTTTCAGACAGAATATCAGTCTCTTGCCCGTGATCATCGTCAACATCGTAAAGGCCCCCTGATTCGGCTGCAGACCTACATTTTTAATACCAGATCTTGTCATAGATCCCATCACAGGCCACTGACTCTTCTGTATTAATGCTTAGATAATGCCTTCATTTATTTGCTGGCTCATTCATTCATGTTTCTTTCTCTCTCTCGCATACCATTATTCAGTCGGTGATGTCACACGCCCACATATCTAAACAGTACAGGGCGTCTGGAAGCACGACAGAGGTAAGTTAGAACGTTCGTCTTTCTACAGGCACTGCCAGTGTTACCAGTGTGGGGTCGTATCTCCTGGATGGATGGGTAGACGTCTTCTGTAAAATATAATTGGTTAAATTCACTTTGCTGAGCCAAAGAGAGCGTGTCGTCCACATTTTTATTGAGAAATGAAATGCATTGTACAAAAGCTGCAGCTTTGCTTTACCTATTGACATTTTTACCAAGCTGCCTGTGAATTTGTGCGTGCACATGGCTGTGGAGCCCTCCTCCTGCCCTGGCTCGGGACTCTGGGAATCGCTTCTCTAGTTTAATTATAATTCTGCAGATTCTTTGTGGAATCAGGTCTTCTCTCCCTGGAGTAAAAAGCTACTCCAGTTAAAATGTTATAATAATAAAACTATGGGAAAGAAATGTTAAAATATGGAATTTTGCCCCTGTAGGTTACATATTGAAAGACCAAAATGTTTTTGGGGTGTCGGTGTAGGAATTTGAAAGGCCTGGAGGTTAAAAAAAAACAACAACTGTAATTGATAAGGTGCTGCTGGTCACACAACAGCAGTGGAGGAAGTGGAGCTCCTTCCTGCAGGAACATGGGCTCTGATTGTCTTTCCCATAAGGGCTGGAGATTCCAAGGTCCTTCAAGAAGAATAGGAGAGGGTTTCTCCTATAGGAACCAAAGATCTGAGATATTTATTGTGGAAAGAGGCTTTCCACAAGGGTTTCTTGTCACAGGCTGATATCTTTAGGATTATCACAGCATCATGAGGGTGTTGTACTGCAGGAAGGTGTGTATGAGTCTACACCCGGTACTCCCAGACTCGCCCAGGTTATTGGTATGGAGGCAGTGGGAACGTCGAGGACTGTACGAGAGGCGGTCGGGATGCATGTGCTGTCGCTGCCTTTGCGTTCCGCTTATCTGACAGCCACACCAGTGATGAGTTACAGAAGCAAAGCATATGTATATTTAGATGCTGATCAGAGCCGTTCACATGAGGGTAACAGCAGCCAGAGGACACAGAAGCTTTGCCCTGGCTTTCAATCCAGTGACTTCCAGGTGCTTGACAAAGCAGGCTTTAGGGTGAATGTTGTTATTTGAGCAAATACAGGCAGCTTTAGTCCTGGATTTTAATGAAGCCATTGTAAATGATATTACTGCATGTTTTTGTGCTACTCTCCTGGACAGCGTAAGACCAGATCACGTGCTGAGTAACTGTAGGCCATGAAATGAAATGAAAATATTAAAGGGGTGATAAAGATACATCTTTTATTGGGCACTTGCACAAATACGAATTCGAATTTGTCTCTTCATCTACCCCATCTTGCTCTCCGTAGCTTGGGATCACAGCACAGGGCCAGCCAATGTACGGCACCCCTGGAGCTGGGGGTTAAGGGTCTTGCTCAAGCGCCCACGGACACATGACCATCCAGCCAAGGCCGGGGCTCAAACCAGTGATTTTCTGACCATAAGCACAGAGCCCGCTGAGCCTTTCGCTGCCCCCATACTGTTGCCATTGACGTAGTTCCTTTGATACGTCATGACAGGTTGTGAGGTGTGTCACACAGGATCCTGCTGGACTTGTCACTCCTAATCTAACCATAAATCACCAGCGATCGATGGGTGTGTCCGCGTGTGGAATTCAGAGACGTGGTGGCCTGCACAGTCAGCAAACATGTTAAAGAGACGTATAGTGTGTTCATTTTAGTTCGTTTTTTCCTTAATAAAAAGAAAAGCGATGTAGACTCTGCCGGGGGAATCTGGGGGACCCTGAGTCATTTCCGGCTGGAAGTACACAAGTCCTGGACAGGTCAGAGAAAAAAATGGGTGCAAAGGCCGCTCCTGGCCTGAGTGCAGCTAAAACTCATTTTCTTGCAGGTCTGACTGCGATTGGAAGCACTTAAAGGGAAATTACTTAGTGTCTGTGAGAATCGTAATATATGTCCACTTCCAGCAAGTTGGAGGTGGCATCATTTTCACTCCTATTGATTATATTGAGCCTTTCCTAGCCTTGGCCGGCCCAACGTGCCTTTTTCCTTGGTATTGATACTGATATTATATTATAAAGCATGTGAGACTATGGCATGACTAGGGAAGAGATGGTGGTGCGGGTGTGGAGGCCGGGACCTTTGGCATCTGCACAATACCCCGGAATGCTGGATGTTACTGCCTGCTGGGGACACTAGGTGGCGTAGTAGTTATGGACATAGATTTGAATTTTTTAGATTTGAAGATTAATTCCACTCAGGAAACTTGCCACTCTAGAAACTTAACTTTTGCCTTGAACTTAATACTTGATCATTGATATTAATCAATCCAATGACACCACTGGTTATATAAGTGAATAAAAATCTGTGGCGCAGTCGCTTTGCTATTGCACTCTGGCCTCTGGTACCAGGGTTCGGGTCTTCCCTCTGGGTCTACATGTGTGGGGTTTCCGCTGGGTGCTCTGGTTTCTCCCAGAAGCATGTTAAGATGAACTGGAGATGTGTATGGTGTATGTGCCCTGTGATGGGTGGGCTCCTGGTCCCAGGTTACTCCCAGGCTCATCGCCATTGTTCTCGGAATAGGCACCGGAACCCTGCATTGGTCAAGCGGGTGTAGAAAATAGATGGAAGTGGCTGTAAACAAACGCGTAAGCTGCACAACTTAATGCATGTGTAGATTTCTAACATCCTGCATTACCTGTGCATTTTTCTGTAGATTCCACATTTGTGCTGACGACCTTCTTCGTTCACTTAAACCGAGCTGCCGTCAGAAAAGAATCAACTGACAAAATGTAAACGTGAACAGTCTGAATTTGAATGAGACTCCCGAGCTGTAAAGCCAGTCAACAATCACAGGCAGACAGAGGAAGAGGAGGATGTGGAAGGTGAGCGGCGAGGATGAAGGGCACTCTTCTAGAGGACATGCAGCTGTGAGATAAAAACAACTGGCTGGAGGTGGACTCTCTGGAGGTGCGACGTGGGTGAAATATAGCAGTGGCCTCTTTCACGAGCACGACTCACCACACCAGCAGACTGTCTCCGCAGCGAGGGGGGGGGTCGTGTTGCAGTGGCCACCAGGATCAACCCGGGGCTGACGGGAAGAGCACCCACTAATAAGGGTGACTGAGAAGCATTTGCAAACATCTACCTAAACACACAAATTGTCCCCCCCCCAATACATACACAGCACGATTAAGGATACATTACTACAATTAAGCAGCCTTCACAAATGACCTTTATCTACGCCCGCTGCCAGCGCCAGCCCGTCTAAGACATTAGCTAGCCCTGAAGTCCACAGCACACTTCTGCTGTTCTAGGTGGGGTCGTGACCCCATTGTTTATGGTGTGCAGGAGCGAATGGGCCTCATTAAAAATCCCTGGTGAAGCCAGGAATCTCGGTACTGCTCCATTGTGACATCATACTTGGATGGACCAATGGATTGCCCCTCTAGAGTTGTGCCTGATTAATTTTTCAGATGGCCTTAAGGGCAGGTGAGGAGGTGGCTGCTTCTGGGTATAACCCAGCGGCATTCTGGGCACATCCCCAGACAGCACTCACCCCGGCTCAGCTGTGCGGCTCGCTCTCTGTGGCCACTTTGCTGGAGTGTGTGTGTGTGTGTGTGTTTGTGGGGGGGGTGTGTTTCAAGTGGGCTCAGTTCCACTTTATTCTGCATGCTCACATCTGCCTCACGCCATGCAGAATGTGCCATGTAGCCTGAAAAAGCAGTCTTCTGCGGAACCTTCTGGGGCGGCTCTGCTTGTAAATGCGCAAAAATACCCCCCAGAACCAAATCACTGTTACACGGTAAACATTGTGTTTACTAATTACATTTCACCGGTATCTGTATTATGCTGCAAAAACACACACAATACTAATGTAGCTCAATGGAACTAAATTATAGACATAAAACATGGTACTCAACAGTTTTTCATAATAAAGCTGTATTCATTCCATTCCAGCCGGTGAGTGTAGGTATTTATTACAGCATATGTCTGGCATGTAAATCTCACAAAAAATAAACCAGCCATTTGGAAAAGCTTCTTAAAAGGAGGCCAGTGGCTTATCTGAAGTGCAGGCATAGGAACCCACACCCTGCTCTATTTTCAGCACCCAGGCGCTCCATTAACACCTGCGTATAAAGAGCAGCGAGCCGGCGGAGAGCCGACACGCTGCTGCGGATTTACCTGATTTGCTCAACCGGCCGGGAAAACGGGGAGTCATGCCCCAGGGTCATGCCCCAGAGTCACAATCCGGAGTCACGCCCCAGGGTGACGTCCCAGAGTCACGTTTTACGGTCACAATCTGGACTCACAGCCCCGGGGGGTTCACTAAGGGAATAACACTCAGTAGAAAGGATTGTAAGCAGTGTGGGAGAATGGTTTGGTAGGAACGACCGACACCAGGCCCTTACACCTGAGATGCTGTCAGATCTGAAAGCCAAGCCTGCAGAACCATCTCCTGGACAGTCAGGCAGAAATAAATAAAGTACCATTGCTCCAACTGCATATAACTGCATGTAAACTGTATGTAACTGTATGTAAACTGTGGGGAAAAAAAGCATTTTCCCAACAGAGTATTAGATAGATGGTATTCATAGCCTGGGTTTTATTAAGCTAGTATCGGGAAAAATTCATTGTAGAGTCTTAAAGCACTTATGTAAGTCGCTCTGGCTAAGGGCGTCTGCCAAATGCTGTAAATGTAAATGTAAATGAACTGCGTGGTGATACCTGTCAGTGCTGTGGATTGTAGGGTCAAAAATGTAAAGTGATGCAGTACAAACATGTTCGCTCACACACACACATACACAGACATACACCCACGCGCACAGATAGAGACCCATGGAGACACACACAAACAGCGCCTCACAGTGCTCCCACAGCTCCCTCGTCGTTTTATTTGATTGTATCCAATATCAAAACACTGCTGGACTCTCCCTGTCATGCTGCATTTCTGCTAAATAACTTGGGAGGCAGATTTGTGGAGGCAGAGCCGAAAAACTAAAGGACCACCATCCATGCCAGTGGATGAAGCCAGTGGCTGGAGGTGAGCGAGTGTGACAGCTACAGCAGCCCAGGATCCGCCCCTTGGCCCTAAGCCCTCAGTGCCATCCAACGCCATCCCATGCCAAGTCAGCCCTCAGTGCCATCCTGCACCACGCCACCCCATGCCACGGCGCTCTGCGCCCCTCGGTGCCACCTCACGCCACGCCTCCCTGCGGCCCTTAGTGCCACCCCCATGCCACGCCTCCCACACCACACCACGCCTCCCTGCGGCCCTCGGTGCCACCCCACACCACGCCGCTCTGCGGCCCTCGGTGCCATCCCGTGCCACACTGCCACCGCGGCCCTGGGCACCATCCTTCTGGCCTCGGCCGCCTTACCACGGCTTGCAAAATGACCCGCTTTCTGAAGGATGAATAAAAAAAAAAGAGGAGAAGGAGGAGAGGAAAAATCAGCTGAGATCAGCGAGGCAGGAGGACAGAAGGAGAGAGGGAAAGGAGGGATGGAGAGAAGAGGGGAGGGAGATGGAGAAAGAGGAGCATGATGCGGCTGGGAGGTGACAGTGCCTGGGGGTGGGGGGTGGGGGGGACCAGCCTGTTACATGAACGCAGAGACCCAGTTCTCTCCCTGTTCTCATTTTGCCCCCCCCCATGGCTCTCCCACTCAGATTCATCTTAGTGTCCGGTTACTGACCTGGGATCAGCCGCTGCCGGAATAAGCCCGGCGTTTCTGATATACAAAAATAAACCCTGCATGTTTTGCAGAAAATGCACCGTGCATTGGAGACGCGGACGACGTGCTGCAAAAGGCCGGAGCGTCTGTTTCTCCAGGCGTGTGCTGTAGGCGAGATACATCCGGAACACGCGAGGGCCAGGCTGCGGTGACGTGTTTGCCTGTCTGACTCATTTGTTCCTTTGACCCCCCCCGCCCCCCTTGCTATGTTATCACATAAACAATCTGTTAAATGGTCTTTTCCTTTCTGTGATCAAAGGCTAACCCTTGAAACCAAACATCCACGAGAGTTCGGGCAGTAAATAGCTCTGGACAGAAAGTCCAAGGTGCTGGTCCCAGGAGTGCCTCACTGTGACCCTCGAGCTGGTCACTTGACCCAGATTCTTTCAACAGAACCTACGGCTGTATAAAACGGGTCCTCTGCAGGGTCGGTGATGGCGGCACAGCAATCTGAGTAGCGACTCCTTATTTGTTTGGGGTCAAGCATGCTGGACACTCCTTTCCTGGACTCTCCTTTTGGGGGTGAGATGCCCCCGCAGTGACCCCCGTCCTTTCAGAACCGGAACAGATACATATGAATGAGGAATAAGTATGGCCAGCTTGCAGAGCAGTGTCATGGTAACGGCAGCGTCACGGTAACAGTGACACTGTGATTTCCCCCCCCCCTTGTCGTTTAGCAGACCCATCCTTCCAGAGAGGTCATCAGCCATAACATCACAGACTTTAAAGCCGAATGCAGTTTGGCAGAAGCTGCCAAAACACATGGGCCAGGAGCAGAGGTAGGTTTCTGGGTGATATGTGTAGCTTGGGAGAGACTGTGCCAGAAAGGCTAGATTCTGGCCTTACTTTACACAAAGGGGCTCCCAGAGCCTACAGCATGACCCACCAGCCCTCATCTTAGCAGGGATGGTTCTGGCTAAATGCTTCCCTCCGCAGCTGGACAGCTGCAGCGTTCGAATGTTCATCACAGGGACCTTTCGCTCTTCGCCAGCTGACACCAGGCGTAGAGCTCGGACTGCGGCCTCATGTTGGGATCGGAGCCCCCCCTCGGCCACTGGGGCGGGCTGTGGATCGATGCAGATGGAGAGAGTGAGAGATTCGGGCAGGCCAACCAGTGATGAGAGGGGAGCCCTTGAGGCATATGGTGGGTGTGACCTCACACTGTCAATCACAGAACAGCAGAACTTCCTATTGGCTCCCATAGTGATCCCACCCACCAGATTCCAAACTCTTTTCTGCCAGCTGTACCCTCGAACGCCTAGCAGGGCTCAGAGGAAGCCACAGACTGAGAGATCGCTGTATCATGAATTACAGATTTTCCAGTATCGGGCTGCTACTCACATTGCCTGCTGCCCGTATTATAGTTGTACATGTTCTCAAATTTCTGAAATGGGCCCCAGACAAAACAGGATGAGACTCATCGGATGAAGATGGAGATACGGCGCACAGCCTGTGTGTCTGTGCTCGTGTGTCCATCCCGTGCAGAACTGGCCAGTTCCGGACAGCACAGAATCGCTTTCCCTTCTTCTCCAAGAGACAGATCCATATCACAGAGCCAGTGCGTGGTGACGAGGTACAGCGAAAACGGGTCACACGAAAAAGGGAACGTGCAAACGGTGGCGCCGTGGGTCGTACACAAGCAGCAGCCACATGACTCCTTGTGCACGGCCCAGCGGAGGGACGAGGGACCGCACATTTAGCTTCTCAGTTTAGTCAGAAATTAATTCCTTTTTTTTTTGTTTGTATTTTTATATATATTTTTTTTTGGAAAACGAACATGGGAAGAATTTAGGGAGGAGGCTTGGATAGGAAGAGCAGGCAGGGGGCGACCCACATACCAAAGACAGGTAATGGCGGTGCCAGGCAGGTGGTCAGATTGGGGGCGGTCCAGTGATGCACGCAGATGGCGTGGGGAAAGCAGAAGAGTGGGGCCGTCACGGAGAAGCGCACCGCAGGGACAAGGCGGAGGGGCGGAGCCACGGCTTTGCCGCCATTCTCTGCCCTAGAATGAGACTGCCGCCCCCTGCTGGTGAAGTGACACATTGCAGCACTCTGATTCTTCCAGAAAAGGCAACAAACAAGGACATGAATGTGGAATTCAGGCCCAGCTGGCTACCAAACCCTTTACACACTGAATCCTTGTTAATCATCAGTATTCAGAGCTAACAGAGCTGCTTTGTCAAAGCTACCACCTCTGTAGACGCAAACAAGACGTTCCCTCTCCATGCCCTCAAAAAGCGCAAGACGGGATGTGGCACAATGAGTCAGTGGCATCGCTGTGACCTCACCCAAGGAGAAAAGCAGACATAACCACAGGCTACAGAAACCAGTGTAGTGCAGTGATGCAAATCCAGCTAAGGTCTCCTCTTCCCGGGGGACGCGGCTGAAAATGTACTCCCCTGGGTAGCACCATCCCTGTTTTTGAGTGAGTGGTGAACGAGTCACCAAGAGTGAATTGTGGGCTGAGAAATGTTAAAAATACCAGTGGAGCAAGAGCACTAGTGTTTGACCCTAACCGAAAGGCTAACGATGCAGCTTCGAAGTATTAAATCGGAAACCTGAACAGCATACGCAGAGAAAACGCAAACAGAATTCAAACCCACAACCTTGGAGCAGCTGGGCAACAGCGCCCCCTAGCGAGCAGACATGTCTGTGTTGTGCTCCTTCATTGGTGCTCTGCTGGGGGCCACAGGAGGACCTTTTCATTTCATTAGCCCTGGGTTGTCAACCTGGTGCTGCACCTCATGTCACATGACTTGGCCAGTATGACGGAGGGTGCTGCCCCATGTTTTTGTGACAATCTCATTCTTCTTTAAATAAAACTTAGCGAATCAATGAGTCACCAGTTTCCTTTTTTTCCCCAAACACACTCAGCATCTTCTCATGCAGTCACCTTCCATGGTCTGCTGCTGTGTTTGGGAACGTAAACATCCGTTTGTCAGGAAGAATCAAGGCTGGACAGACCACCGAAGGAGACTATTCCCTTATAGAAATACCGGGTCACGGTGAGCCCGTGGCTTATCCCAGGATGCACCGCACAAGCAGGGGATGCCCTGGACGGGACACTAGTCCGGCACAGAGCCCTCGCTCACATGGTAACACCATCACACACAAGACGCCAATTCACCAAACTGCAATGTATTAGGACTGCGGGTGGGAATCTGTACAAAACGTAATGAGAGCACATTGCCATACGGAACCAGCGAATGGATCGGAGTGCCTCATAACATTATCATACCCGATTCAAAAACACATTCAGGAGAACTCGAGTGCATGAAATCAAACTAGACAAATGATAAATGATGCAGAAATGGAACCAGACGGCGCGCAAAGCTGAGGTAAAACCATGGACTTGTCTCTGTGAGGACGATGGGGGTTCAGCGACAGAGGCAGGATCATCACTGTGCAGAGTGGAACTGACTGGCTGCCTGATGAACTGGGCTCTGAGAGGGCAAGACTGTCAGATAAGCCACAGATGGTCTGTTTCTGGAACGTCGGCAAGGGGTCACCACCGCCCAAAACCTACCTCTGTGCCACTTAAGTATTTTGCTGTGCAACTTCCAATACAGTTCTAATATCGAGCATAGAAAGGATGACCTCTGGAAGGTGTCCCGTGGAGGTCACCTGACCTACCAAGTTAATACACCTGATATGCAAAGAGGCCCAGCATTGGCCACCCGCTCAGGGGTGCAGAGGCTGGGATTAGTCACTGGCTAAGGCATGCAGGATGGGATTGGTCACCAGGTAAGTGGTTAAGGCTGGTCGTTGGCGACGGGATGGGGGTCAGGCTGAAAACACCACCTAAACTCTGCAATGTGTATCTGTATCTCTCCAGATACACAAGCGCCTCCCAGACTAAGCACACGCCGACGCAGTGGGGGGGGGGGGGCGCTAGTCTCCGATTAGCCTTAGCATTAAGCCACAAGATCCCAACGAGGAACGTAAAGCCGGTACATGGGTCCTAGGAAATCCGGCACACTAGCACACCTCCAAATACTCATGGCAGAAAAGGATACTGAAAGGTAAAAAAATATATATATATTAAAATAAAAATGGTAACTACAACAAAGACAGCAGGGAATAATCTCAGACTGGAAAAAAATCTGATTTATTTTTCTTACACTTTTTAATATGTTAGAGCTAGCGATTTGGAGGGAATTTCACTTTAAATCTTACAAAAGTCTGTCAATCCAGGGACCAGTGTGGTGCTTTTTTTTTTTTACATGAGATCATTCAGTGCTAGTGTTTCAGACAGAACACCCTTTATGAGCAGAGTCTGCATTTCACAGTCTCCCTAATACACCTTATCGTCACACGCATGCTCCCACCACCCGGGGGGCGCTGACGCGACTAGTGCCTAGGCTTCCGAGCCCTGATCCCGGATCACTTCCGGCTGACTGCTCCATTTGCCTGCAGAGGGGGTTAGTGGGCGCCCGCTTGATCTTGGATCAGGGCTCAGCCGGCAGCACCAGCCGGGAGGAAGCCCTCCTTCACGCACCGGCTCATTCATGCCCGCCGAGTAGTGAAATATGACCCAAGCAGTTAGTTCATAGAAACACTGGAAATCTGACGGTGCAAAATTCTTCGTATACATAGATCATCAGCTTCCTCTCAGCCTTTATAGTGGCGAAGGAGGGAGGGCGGAACATAACGGGAGAGCAATTAATCTAGCTTAATACATTGAAATAAAAAAAAAAAATGTTAAAGCGAGTCTGTGATTGGTGGGTTGGGGTGCGGGGAGGCGGGGCCTCCCCTTTAGCTGAGCAGCTGGCGGATCTCCTTGTGCATGTGACACAGGAAGTCCACGTAGGATGCGCCACCATTGCTGCTCTTGTCCTCCACCAGAAAGTGTTTGAAGAGCGGCTCCAGGCGGTCCTCCTGCTTCACAACCATCAGCTGTGGGGGGAGGGGGGCGTCACAGGTTAGCGATGTGGCCAGGGATCGGCTCAACGCACCCAATGCACTCACGCTCACTCAAGTTTCACGATTTAGATAAGAATTTAGGAATACGTGGACAATAACTGAGCAGTAAATAGGTGATGCAGTGAGGTTAGGGAAGAGCAGGCAGGTCGCAGTCCAGCAAAAACTTTTCGTAGCGACGTCAGACATCCAGGCAATGGGCACTAGTGACGTCATGAAGCGTGGGGCTCCACCCTTAAGACTAATGCTCCATTAGCTGGGTCAGCTGGCCCAGAATGCAGCAGCCAGACTGGACGTCCACGCTTGAAGTGTTGGGTGTCAGTGTGCGGTAAAGATCATAAAGGAAGAAAAGTGTGGTACACAGAGCCGGCACTCGTGAAGAGTGATGTCGCGTGAGAGGTGCTGGGGACGGCTTACCTTCATGTAGCGTGACCGCTGCTCTCTGAACATCTCGATGACTTCATGCAGCCTTCTGGAGAAGGGGTTATTCAGCACTGGCAGGGTTGTCTAGGAAGGACAGACATCACGGGGTCAGGAAGGCGTCAAAGCGCTCCTATGTCTGGTCGGTCCACGTACAGCACGCCCCGGCCGGGCCAGAAGCCTCCAGGATGGGACAGGGGGGGGTTCCACTCCACAACTGAGAGTCGTGACTGGCGTCCCACCGGAGCCCCCCACCGGGCGAACAGACAGGAGGGGAGCTCCCGTCTGATGCGTGACTCACCATGTTAGGGTCGAGCTGTCCAAAGGCGGAGACGCCGAAGGCGTCCTGCAGCAGCTCCGGGGGCACTGCGCTGCCCACCCACAGGAAGAGGCTGAGACCATTCTCCAGGAGGTAGAGGCCCTCCCGCGATAGCCTCTCCTCGGAGTCCCGCACCGCCAAGGGCGGGGCCCCGCCCTCCACATCCAGCTTATGCTGCGGGGGGGGAGTGGGGAAGGCGACGCGTTTTTGACTTTTGGCAATTGTAGGTGTAGAATTTGTTCTCCACAATGTCAAAGTAACAGGTTTTTAATCACACTCTGGGGACATTTGGTCTGGCAATATATGCACCCCCC
>JAODKM010000040.1:2002958-2019431 GCA_026780845.1 Petrocephalus sullivani
CCCCCCCAAATAAACAAGCAAACAATCAAATAAGAGTGCGTCCCTTATCTTTTATTACAAATATGTGCATTGCTGAGGCCAGTTCGCTGTGCATGCAGAGCACAAGGGCAAAACATATACCTAACAAAGACTGTAGTCCTACATAAAGATAGGAGTGCTGTACTGGCTTGCTTTGAGAAAGATGTCCTTTGTCCTCCTTCCCACAAGGGGGCACTCTTTCAGGATATTAATGTCAGTATTTACCATGACATTTGGCCTGTAATTCTAACCTTCAGTGGCATGGATCAGGCACGTCACGTATGAGCTATCCTGTCATATGCCTGCTTACAAATTCTTTTTACCCTTTGAGCTATGGCACGTTCTTAGAGGAACGAACGGTCCTGCATTCATAGTTCCTTATGGCTGTCATCTTACCCGCTCTGCTGCTGCCTCCTCTAGGCCTCCGATGGGCTTCCAGTCCGTGGTGCTGCCAGACCGCGCCCCATCCCCCCGCATCGACAAGGAGTACCGGGCAGCCCTACGGGCCCTGTCGCCGCCCAGCACCGGTTCTGCACCCCACAGGCAGGAGGTACCCCGGGGGAGCCTGTTGTCCCCCATGAGCCGGGAGTGGGTGACCTCGCCCCCCAGCAGCGAGGCGTACTACGCAGAAACGGACAGCGACGCTGACACCGTGCATGAGCGGCAGAGGCGGCAGAGACGCCGAAGTCCCAACAGCGACGGCAGTGGTGGTGGTGGGCGGAGGGAGAACCTGCCTGGGGTGGCCAGGAGGGAGGTGGTCTTCCGGCCCCCTGAGGAGGGCTGGGCCACACCACTTGAGAATGGTGTCGGAGACTCCCATACCTGTGATAAGCAAGGCCCTGTGAACGGGCCCGGCACCTACGAGGTCGACAGCGGCTTTCAGGAGCTCCCAGGTCTGGCCCCCCTGGTGGCCCCTGAGCGGGCCAAGGAGGCCCTCCGGCTTGTATCCACGGGGGCCCTGGTGCCCATTGTGGGGCCTGTGATCCAGCCCATGGACGAGGAGCTCACTGTTACCTACAGGGACAGAGCCAAGCAAGCCAGTAAGTACCTCAGCCAATGACGGCTGTTGTTCCATTATAAACATGCTGCCATTGGGGATTGAGGCGTGTGCCAATCTGGAAACTACCAATTAGATATGAGGATGCCTCTGGAGACTGAGAGGTAATTGTTTTTACACAACAGACTGTTTATGTCAATACAAGGCTGCCGTCTGGAGTTGATGGGAGCGATAGATTTGTCTGTGACAAAATAAATGCTAGTTTTGCAGCACCGCCATAGCGATTACTAAATAGCTTACATTGTTGTGTCCTACCACAAGCATGTGAGATCTCCATCAGGGGGCGCTGTTCGGTGTCTCTCAGCCTCAGCAGGATGGGCTTTGTTTGACGTGTGGAGAGCCCAGGATCTTAGTGAAGGACCCACGTAAATCGGTAATCCGGGTGGCACAACCTGAGGCTATATTTGCCCAGTGACTCAACTGGATAACACAAGTGGCCCCCTGGAAGAGCAAGTAAGGCATTTCCAGCTGCTGTCTCGTGTCAGATTCCCGATAGAGCCCGTTCTTATGCACACTCGCACATATGCAAGCCGGCACATGTAACACTCACGGGTGTGTACATCCACACACCCAAAACTCTGCACTCGCAAACAACCGTGAACACAGAAAGACAGCCATGCTAACATACAAGCTCAAACAGATTCGTACTGAAGCAGAAATCTTAAACACACCACCTGTTACATAAAGCATGCAAACGTTAGTATAGGATACACAGAGCACACACACTCACTGTATCAGTCCTGCCAGTATTTGCCAGCAAAATTAATTAGAATAAATCAGTTAGTGAAGATTAAGAGTGATTTAGCATACTGGAAGCTTCCCACGTGTTAGACGGGGTGCATGTCTGGATAGGACAGGAGGCAGGGTCAGGTAAGGGGGGTGAGGTAAGGGGGTAGAGGTGTCCAAATATAACCCGGACAGCTGCTATCTTCCATCAGACAATAGGGCAAACGGCAGGAAGATGAGAACATTATTTACGCCCCGTTCCATTTCCCGAAAGGGGTGACGCTGGTCCCAGATAGAGCGCTGACGGTTCGGCTGAAGATATCCCGGTTAATCTGCCCGTGGGACCCCCTCCCGGGACTTCAGCCTTGTGCACACAGGGCCACCTCGTAAAGCTCTTCGGGTTGCCTAAAAAGCACCTGCTGGTCCTACTGCTGTGATTAGCATTCTTTTATGACGATATAGGTCTCGAATGACAGTCCATACATTGATACACCATCCATACGCAAATGTAAGTATTATTATTGTGGCATACAGTGATATTATTATAAAGAGAAACATGACAATTAGCAGTTATATACGACGGTGCTAGGGCGTACTGCAGAAAATGATGGTGATCGGATTCGCAACCCTCGTAATGTCACTCGCTCCAGCCCTCAGTAAATAGGCCGGTGTGTGACCCTGTGTCTCACTTTGGATAAAAGTGTCTGCTCAATAAATAAAGTGTGAGAATATATATTAATGGGCAATGTTGCCAGATAAATTATGGCTATCTTTGGATCCTGGGAATCTGAACATCGTTTTTTAAATATTTATTTCGTCTCTCTCTCCCAAAGGAAGGGCTACGTTAAATTTAGTTTAGTAAAAAATATCTACAGTGGAGCAATGGGGGGGGGGAGAATGGAGACTGGCAGCTGAGGACAGTGCAGAGACCCAGCAGAGGTGGAATCTGGGCTCACAATACAGCAAAAGGCCCGTTCAGCTGATTCTGACCCCAGTACCGGTGCCGATGCCCATACCAGCACCAGACCTGGCAAGCCCACAGTGCTGTCACCACACCTAATTACAGGTTTACAGGTTTGATTTTCGGTGTCTGATAATGGGGTGGGGGGTGGGGGGGCAGAAGGTTACACATTAGTGTTAGATGAGAGCAGGGAACTGGAAAGGGGGAGCAGCTGGGGTGGGGGAGGAGGGGTGCGGTGCCAGGGCAGGATGGTCCTTAGTCTGTCTAAACACACATCCCCCCTCCCCAGGCAAAACTGGCAGGTGGATCCTGTCCATCAGTGGTAAAAATAGATCAGAATGACCTAATGCTGCTCTGTAGGGTGCCTGGAATGTAGTGGTTAAACAAAAGGCCAGGGTAGGGGTAGGGGGGGGGGCGGATAGTTTAGCGATGATGGGCAGTTATCTGGAGAAGGGAGCGATGTTACATGAGGGAGACCCTCCAGTCAGACCATCAGAGCGGCGAGCCGTCGGCAGGGGACCGGAGACTCCTGCAGGGCCGTTTCCACATAATGCCGAGTGAGCATCCCCTGGTGAGGAGCAGTGACCCCGGGTACCCCGTGTACGCAGGTGGGTGAGGTGCAGGACTGCTGCCGCGGCTGCTGGGCCGCAGGTGGTACTGACAGCACACTGGGTGCTGTGGTTTCACTGGGATTCTGGGGGATGTCAGCTCTGCTGCTTATCAGCAAGCAGACAAGATGTAGGATAGAAACATGTTTTTGTTTAAAATACTTTATTCATTCTGGCTGAGGTGGGGCATTTTATGATTAATTGATTAATTGATTAATCAATTAGAATGACTCGCGTGTGCAAGTTCAGATTCTAGAATACTTTCGTCAGCCTGGGTACTCTCCTCTGGCTGGAGTAGGATCTCTTGCTTTCTGTCTCGCTTAGAGGGAAACAAGGAATAAATCTGCCAGCGGGCATAAAGAAAACGATGAAGTCAAACGACATTTCACCGGCTTGCTGGTGTTACTGGAGTATCGTGGCATTGCGTTACTTTTTAACAGCCTCTGTAATCCATACACTGTGATATTTGTAGGACACGTTCTTCAGGGTCACGGAGTCAAGTCTCTAATTACAAGTAAGTGTTTATGGAGAGGTTCTGGAGGAAGAGGTGTGTGTGGTGGACCTGTTAGCAGAGGTAAACTGTAGACACCTTCAGAGACCTGTGATTATTACAGCTTTTCAGAAAGACATGACCATTAGAATCGGAGGTAGAGGATTTCACCGACCTCTGACTATGAATGGGTGGTAGACCTCTTTAGAGTGACCAGACCAGTGGTGAACCCCTTTGGCAGAGTATTTCTACAGTTCATCCCTTGGTTTGGGTAGCCAGTGTGAGGAGAGTCTGTGCAAAGACTGGCAGGAAACTGCATATCAGTTGAGAACTGTTTTGTATGAGCCAGGCATTTGCTCTGTGTGCAGCTTTGGCAGCCCATAGAGCTATGGCGACCGTGGATGGATACATTCCACTATCGGTCACTGTGGTCAGCCCACCTGCCCAGTAGAGGGACCTTCACAATCCATATGATCATATCTTCAGAACATGTCTCCTGCCAAGGGCCATGACAGGGATAAGGGCCAATGGCAACAGATCTGGAGAGTGTGAACATCGGGACATCCTCCAAGGAATACTCTGTCAGGGTGTCAAATCCATAAATGTATTAATAGGGGCTGACTTATGCTTAATCTCTGTGGACATCCTCAACCCCTGGGGACATCTGTGTGATTTCACGTGAAATAGCTGTGTGACCAAAGGATGCGAAACCCAACGGAATGGTCATTATCACTGTCCATGCTGGAGGTCTGTATTACAGCAGTAACCATGATGAGTGAAAGGGCAATGGACCTCATTTGGTGATAGAACAACTCATTCCATTAAGTGCTAACCTGCCATAGTACTTCAAACTCAACAACTCCTCTCTCAACAACATCTCCTTTCTTGTCTTACATACCTTTGCTTTGGTTCTCCACCTGGTTCCTATATTACACACCTTTGCTTTGGTTCTCCGCCTGGTCCCAATATTACACACCTTTGCTTTGGCTCTCTGCCTGGTTCCTATATTACACACCTTTGCTTTGGTTCTCCGCCTGGTTCCTATATTATACACCTTTGCTTTGGCTCTCCGCCTGGTTCCTATATTACACACCTTTGCTTTGGTTCTCCGCCTGGTTCCTATATACTCTGCCTCGTTTTGCTCTCACTTCCCAGTCATTAGTTGCTGTTACATACCTTGTTCATGGCGTCCTGATTATACCCAAGAAATTCATTGCATGTAATCTGTATCAGTATGGAAACTCGAGAACCTCAGTTGGGGATCATTTGAGGAGCACCTCCTAACCACTGGCTCATCTACCTAACATGCGCTTGTCTTATATTCAGGTTTAATGTGGTAGGAAACACTAAAAATGTCAGCAGCATTGATGCCACGGGCTTTGATTTTACACAGTTTTGCCAGGTGCCGAGCAACTGGCTTCCGGATGCCATAAAAAATGGGCCGCAGCCCATATTACTGTCAGGGGTCCTGTGTTACTTATCTGAGCTGCTTGCTCTGCTCCGATGACGCAACCCCCCCCACCCTGTACAGTTTCTCAGCGCAGACTCCAGGCGATATCGCATTACCGCGGCTTCGCCACGACGTCGCGGGACCGCTGCCCTGTCATTTAGAGAGCTGACAGGACAGAAACTTGTTAAATAGGTTCTTGCTGCTGCTTTTAGCTCCTGATCTCATGGGGCTCTCCGATTAAAGGCCAAGCTTAGTTATGTGTGGTCAGAAAAGTCGCTCGCCGCTCTCTGCTCCACATTGTTCCCCTTGATGCTAAAGGTCAAAACTCTTTTATAGTCAACCTTAAATTCAACCATCCATTTTCCATCGCTGCTTATCCGAAAACCCTGAAGACGTGTCGTGCTCTGTCCATGACAGCATGTTACAAATGTGTCATATGTCACAACTCTCAATAGACTAATGAAAGGTATATGTTTCAGTAAACAAACAATTTAAAAATAATATTTCTGTATATTGATTAAATATGCTAGAAAGCAATTTGGTAAGTCAGCGCCCCCTCAGAAGATGATGCCCGGATGCTCTCCAATGTTGCTTAATGGGTTTGTCGACACCAGTCATATAATTGTTGACAGGTGGGCTGTCCCGCCTAGAGTCTTACATTTCGCCTTCATTCACCAAATAGCCAGCTAGCTACAAAAGCTGCAAGAACTTACCACTGACCTTTGACCTTGTCTCTCTCTAACATCCACTGCAGAGCTTCACCGTGGTGAGAGCGTCCAGGAGAAGCAGGTCAAAGAGGCTCGCAGCAAGTGCCGCACCATCGCCTCGCTGCTGACTGACGCTCCCAACCCGCACTCCAAGGGCGTGCTCATGTTCAAGAAGCGGAGACAGCGTGCCAAGAAATACACGCTCACCTGCTTTGGCAGTGTCAACGGTGACCTGCGGCCGAACGGTGACGAAGAGGAAGAGGAGGACGCCATCTTCCTGGGCAGTGAATCTGAGCTTGATGAGGACGGTTTTATGTCGGCCCCGGACTCTACCTGGGACAGCGACTACCTGGACATCCTGGAGAAGAGGACTCCAGGTCACGATGGGGACATGGATGGCCCAGGGCTGAACGCCACCTCTGGCAAAGGTGCCCAGCTCTTTGAACAGCAAAGGAAGAAGACGGAGGAGCTGCAGCACATCAAAGTCAAGAATCCGGGGATGCCTCATGCAACTGAAATTCCCACATTAACCATGCCAGTCACACCTGTTATACAGGTCACACCAGTAACACCAGTCACACCAGTTACACCAGTTACACCCATAAACTACAACTCAATGAACGGAGATTTGCTTTCTGTGAGCAAAACCTCCTTGATGATTTCACCTCAGCCCATTGCTCCTGAGCCAGGTCACCATGCATCTTTGGACTCCAGTCAGCAGGGGGAGCTGCCGTCCAGCTCTGTGCTGAACAGGACTGCACGCCCATTTGCACCCGGCCTTGTTAGTCACTGTGCCATGACCTCGCCAGTAGTTTTCCGTCCCAGCATTGCAAAGAAGGCCCCTGCCCAGGCAGCGCCAGCAGCGGATGCTGTCCTAGGGTCATCGACCTCTTCCCCCTTCAAAGGAGAAGTCAAGCGAGCTGTCTCCGTTACCTCCCTCTACATCCCTGCACGCTCTCCTGCTTACACTGCTCCCCCGCAGACTGTGTACTCCCCTCCTCCTGTCACTTCCACACCCTTCTCTCCCCCAACAACCCCCTTCTCTCCAACATCTACACCTGCTGGAACCTTCTCTCCTCCTCCTCCGGCACACTCTTCTAACTCAGTGCCTTCAGCTCCTTACTGCCAACCTGCCACACTCTTTGCTCCTTCTACCCTACCTTATTCTGCTCCCACTACACCAGCTATACCATTTTCACCACCTCCATATCCAGCTTACCCTCCCAGGCTTTCTCATGATGATGCGAACTCTTCGCCGACAGCCCAGAAGGTGTCCTTCAGTCCCTTCATCACATTATCTCCCCCAGCTCCCACAGAGCCTCACTTCACCCAGCCCCATCCCACACCCACCTCCACTGAGGCCCTAGCTTCCCGTGAACAGAGGATCTCAGTGCCAGCGGCTCGCACAGGGATCCTGCAGGAGGCACGCCGCCGTGGCTCCAAGAAGCCCATGTTCAGCCTCCCAGAAGAGAAGAAGACTACTTCCCCCAACCCTGAGCTATTATCGCTCGTTCAGAACCTAGATGAGAAGCCCCGGGCTGGAGGTGAGGCAGGTTTCGAGTCTGGGCCGGAGGAAGACCTCCTGAACCTGGGGGCTGAAGCCTGCAATTTCATGCAAACCCAACGAAACAAGCTCCCTGCACCTCCTATCGCTCCCAAACCACCTGCTCCCCCAATGCCCCAGATGAGCGGCAAGGGCGCAGAGCTGTTTGCCCGCCGACAAAGCCGCATGGACAGGTACGTGGTGGGCAGCGAGACCCAACTACCAGCTCAGTTCATCTCTCCCAGGGAGCCCCGCCAGCCGTCACCCACTCCCTCTGTCTCCGGACAGTGGAAGTACTCCCCTAACATTCGTGCTCCACCCCCCATCAGCTACAATCCCTTGCTGTCCCCATCGTGCCCACCAACAGCACAGCGTAGCACCAAGTCCTCTGAGGCCACAGCGGGTGCCAAGAAGGGCTCACAGAATCAGGGAATAAAAGCAGTAGATGTCTTGAGCAGGCAGCCTTACCAGCTGAATGCCACTTTGTTCACTTATGGCGGGGGTGTCACTCAACAGCCTGAGGCCCCATCTTACCAGTCGCCCAGGCATCGCCAAGGTGGACAGGCAGTGGGCAGTTCCCTCGTCTCACCCAAACAGGTGCCCATTAAAGCTGCTCGTGTCCAAGAGATCAAGAGGTTCTCAACTCCGACACCTATGTCAACATCTTCATCCTTGGCCCCCACCACCATTGCCCCGCGCTCTGCCACCACCTTGGGGGAGCCGATTTTGCTCACCGAGGAAGCTTTTGTCAACACCCCCCGTTTCCTCCCCTTTGATCCTGATCCCACCTGCACCTCAGCTCACCCAGGGCTGCCTAAGTTCTCCACAACCCCAGTCTTTAACCCTAACTCCAGCCCAACCTACAACCCTACCCAGGCCGCGAGTACCCCCTACGGTGGACTCCAGGCCATGAAGCAGTTTAAGAGCGCCCCAGAGCTCAGCCCTTTGGCTAACCCTGCCCTGCAATCTCCGCACCCAGGGAGCTCATCTGGAATCCGAGTTCCTAGACCCAATTTCAGCGCTTCCAGGATGGGCATTCAGGCTAACGTGTGGAGGCCGACGTTCATGCACTCCTGAATGTGGATTTGAAACGTTCTTCACTTATCCTATAGAAGAACATTGATCATCTTCTGAGGCCGACACATGATCAGTGTTCACATCAGCTGCTGTGTCTGATATTTTTTTCGGAACTAAAATGAATTAAAACTTAGAATGAGCATTAATTGCTGCAAATGGGCATTAATAGTGGGACATTTATATTATAGGTTGCAAAATAATAATACCATTTGGTTCCCTATTAATAAGTAATGCAAATCATATGCATAAGGGGTGTAATCACATTATAAACACCAGGTAACTTTTATCAAAATAATTCACGCGCAGCAATTCTAGATAAGGCCACACAATTTTGGTAATTTAACAAATTATAAAATTTACTTGTGATTACGGAGCACCCTTGGAAATCATTACCAAAAATTGCTAAAAATGTTTTTTCCCCTCCAATTAAAAAACGAACAGACCTATAACTAGCTGAACTGAAGCATATACATTAATCACCTTAGCAATCAATGATTCACTGGCATGCTTTGCAAATTTAACCACTGTTAACTCTCCTGGGGATTGTACTTGTGGAAGCTCAAAAGCCACGGGGCATAACTTTGATGAGTAACAGCCTAATCTAATCTCACAATGCACTCTAGGATTGTGTTTGGTTTCAGAAACGCAGTAATCTGTAATTGTGGGCTCTCAATTATATCATTAGAAAGAAAGACGCCATGAGAATATTTAGCATTTATCATCTGAAAAGATGCTGAAATGCCTTGGCCATCGAAACCTGCATTTGTGGTGAGCGTACACGATTCTGCCTCTTTCGTGGAGACTGAACCCAATTATTAGAATGTCAGTGGAACACAAGTGAACCAGTTTTACAAAATATGGACTGCACAAGGTGTGTTTCCGCAGTTTTGGATAGAACAAAGCACTCTTTGATATTTTGTGAGGATTCTTTGGTTGATGTATGTCTTTGTGACTTTGCTGCCGTCTTGTGTGGAAGGAAACATAGCTGTGTTTGCAGTAATCCTGGTGCTGGTGACGTAACACGCAGCTCCTGTTACTGTGACATGATTAAGAAGCAGTAAGAACAATATATAGAGACAGTCATTGAGAGATGTGTAGTGCTGGGAGGTCTGCTTTTTCTATGAAAATGGCAGTCTTTGCAATGTCACACTTATTTAGATGTGACGGGTGTGAAATTTATGTTTCCTGTTCAGGCCTGCATGTGTTAAATTTATACTTTACTTACTAGCTAACCAATGCTCTTAGGTAGCGGTTTTTCTCACTACACATGAATTTTCTTGAATCAGTGAGAAGCAATTAGCTACTGGATAGCAGAGATATTGTGGGACTTGGATTTACAACCTTCACCTTCCTGGACACTGAGCGTTTTGGTATTCCATCTTACAATTCTAGTGTCTTAGTGTAGCAACTAGCATTTGGATCTTTACAAACTGGTTATTCTGCCATAAGCGATGGTATCTGGATAATCAGTAGTTGTGTCGTATCTCCTCCCCATCGCCTGCATCTGGAGCAGCACTGCACCGCACTATGACACGACTGTCGTTATTAGAGTGGATAATTGTTTATTAGAATGAATAGTTGCTAATACTGTGAAGTTAGGTGAGAGTTACGGGTCCCGGGATCAGGCACAGAACTGTGTAATGAGCACGTAGGAGACCTTGCGGATGTGTGGCCGGTCATGTGACAGTCATAAGACAGAGAGATGGGGCGAGTGAGCGACAAGGGTCTGCATCAGAAGATCACAGTGTGGACCACACCTGCTCCTAGACAGTCCAACGGAGTTCATTGTGGATTCAGAGCATGTTTGGTATAGTGTCCTCCTGATGTCGAGTGACCACTGAATGGAAATTAGGATGGATAACTCCCCCCGGCACAGCCTGTGGAGACACGGAGGGAGTGGCAGACGTTTGGATGGGATCCTGAAGGCCTTGTGATGTCTTTTTCTGTAGCCTCACGTTCATGTATATAAAACAGCTTTGAGTGTCACAGTTGTTCTGTCTTTGTGTTTTTTTGTAATTGTAAGCTTATAATTGTGACGCTGCTGTCTGCCTTACCCTGATCTGTCCTTGCTAGATTTGTTCTCAATAAACTGCAGTTACCCAACAGCCTTCAGTACAATGGTCACTTTTATTTATTTTTTTTTTTTTGCTGGAGAAGCTCCCTCTATGGTTGTCAGAGCAGGATCCACAGAACACAGAGAGATGGTCCGACTTTTAGATTGTGCACCGTTGTTCCCAGCATCAAGAATCCACCCAGAAACACTGCCCCTTTCAAAATGTCAGGTGCACCACCACAAAGGTGATCAGTACAGGTATCGAGCACAGAGATGTTGTTGGGAAAATAGGTGCAATTTAACAAATGGCTCACAAGTTCAGTGCAATCATAGTGTTACACAAGGGCACTTCATTTTCAGTCTGGAGCAAAAATAAGCGTCTCTCCACCTTCCCCTTCCCACTCCTTCCCATGTTGCGCTGTTTTTATCCGCCGCTTGACACCGACGTGCCCAAAGTAGCGTGTAACGTCACACTTTGCATTTCCTTCTTCTCTTTATTAACTAGCCCCGGGCTCGCGCTCCCAACGCTGCTGCTGCAAGCCGAATGAGTAAATGGCACTGATAATTCATGCTTTTCAAAGTACTTGTAATGGAAACCAGAACCTTTTGCTGTCTTAAAGGTAAAAAGAGAACATGGCCACTCCCACAGATAAAACCCAGTTGCCCTGGTTACAGAGCCTTACTAAATAACACAAATGCGCCCAATGAGCTACCGCAGTTTCATATTTTTTATTATAATGGTTCATTCCTGGTAATAAAAGGAAAATCTGAAGTTCCCCTTCAAAGCCAGCATATTTTTTTTAGTCTGAAAAATAGACACCATTTCTGTAATTTGGATCGTTAAAGCAGCGTTTCACATCGCTCTCCTCGGGGACCCCCAGTGGTCCGCGTTTTTGCTGTTTGGCAGGGAGCTGGGAGAGACACCTCTTACCATTTGCGCTAAAGCAGTGCATTTGTCATTCTCCACATCTACCACAAGATGTCACTGTAGGTTCGTATGTGTAAAGCTCCACAGTCGATCGCGTCAAGTGTTTCACTTTCTATCCAACCTGGATTTCATGTGTTAATTAGATTTTTTTTCATTCGTAATAAATTTGTAAAATGTAAAACAATTTATCAAAGGAAAAAAAAACCATGGAATATTTTCTTGCATGAGTACATATACTTTGACTGGCCTATCAAGTCACAGTGCATCCTATATTTGTCATTCTGAGCTGCCAGGGTTTGTTTTTACACTTTTCCGTGAGCTAAGATGGCCTGTGACCCTGCAGTGATTCTGACACTAGCTTAGGTGTCAGTTTAACAGCTAAGTTTAGCCCCATGGCACTTTCGTGAAACATGGGAGTAGGCTGCCCCTAGCGGCTGGGGGCAGTATTTCTCAGAATTTACTAGGCTTCAGTAACTGCCAAGAGGGTTTTTGCTCCACACGCCCACACCCTAAAAATAATATTGTGAATATCCTAGTATTCAATTGACTGTCCAGCCCTCTTTTAATTACGATGTAGTTGTGACAGATGAACCAGCTAGCCATAAAGACCTTCCTGTTGATTGAGATATGTACTTTCTCCAGCTATTCATTGGTTATTATATCATTTTACTTGATTACATTGATTACAACTGTCAAATGTGGTAGAAATGTGCATTTACAACCACCCTTTTGCAATCAATGATGTATCAGATTGTTATTATATTATTTTATCTCTGGTAGACAGTTTTATATTATATATAATATAATATTAGGACGTTATACTTTCCTATTGATACATTATAATCCCACAGATTATAATGTATCAATAGGTATTTTTTTAAGATGTAAAAATCTGGGGCGGGTGCCTTGTCACAAGAAGCCAGGAGCCGGTGTTTTCTGAAGCTGTAAAACATCTGGGTGGGCTCCTTGCCACAGGAAGCCCCGAGCAGGTGTTTGCAGAAGCTGTAAAACATCTGGGTGGGCTTCTTGCCACGGGAAGTCCGGAGCAGGTGTTTTCAGAAGCTGTAAAACATCTGGGCGGGCTCCTTGCCACAGGAAGTCCGGTGCAGGTGTTTTCTGAAGCTGTAAACCAAGTTGTTAGAATGTGGAAATCCAGATAACAAAGAGCGAAGCTGTTCTTCGGAAGGGCAAATAAGGCCTGCAGGGTCAGACCTTAGCAGATGGGCAAACAGACACCTAGGACGCTGTCATGGAATGGATGAAGGGCAATGGCTCTTGTGATCTATCAGGTGAAAATCTGAACGAGAGATTAACCAATTAACACGTGGCTACAGTAGGCATGTCTTTTTATCCAATCGCAACGTCCCACAGACACCTGGTATTCCGAGTCTCTATATATAGGGCCTGGATGGATAGACATGGTTTGTCCGGATAATGCTACAGTTGGGCTCAGCATTTCCCTGCAGGAGAAGACCACCCCCCCAAAACACACACATGCACATCCCCCACCGCGAAGAAATACCATCCATTCCTTGGCAGAAACGCTGGAAGGAGTAGGCGAGCCTCAGGTCCGAAGTAACCTGGGAGTCCTGCACTTTTCACAGGAATAATACAAACATCTTCCTTTCTGTCTCCTTCCTGAGGATTCCCAGATCGCGGTAAGTGGGGAAACGTGGCCGTCCTGTTTGTTAGGGTTAGGGCATCGAGCATCTGGGTGTATACAGAGCGACAGGACTGCATGGCGTTATGACTCCTAATGCTGATGACAACAGCTGGGGAACAGAGCAGACCACTTTCTTGATTGTTCTCCATCAAGTAAATCTGGCTTTCTTGTAAAAAGTCTAAATGAATTAGATTATATTCCAAAAAGTCATCAATTTGTAAAAGAAGCTCGAACAACCTAAATATATAAATATCCCTGCATTTCATGTGGAACAGGATGAAGCCACACAGTTTTATCAAACAAAACGCGATAGTATACAGATTTCACAGATGGGCTGGAATTCCAGACACTGTGCATTTATTAATTCACTTAACTAATTAGCAGAGTCAACTCTCAAGGAAAGTAATCAGACAAGTTATAGCTGTTAGTTCAGGGTGTGATATTTGCATGGTCATTGTTCTCATCATTTTCTCCTGGCTGCAGTTACACGTTACTTATTAACGGCTTGCAAGCGGACATTTTCACTTTCAGCCTGAGTCCTGAATCACGTTGCTTGTTTGGAGAATTTGCTGATTGTCCAGCTCAGCTCCTCGCTGCAGCTTTTTATAACTTGCCAGTCCAGGAATGTCCATGGGAGTAACTCGAGCTTGGTGGTCTCCGATGGTTTCACAGTAGGCTTTCTCTACTGCTGGCTTGGGTCAGGGCATTCTGGACGGTGTACAAATCTGACAAACCTCACAGGGTAAATGCGAGTACCACATGCGATATCTGTCCACTCCACGTCAAATGACAGAGCAGCCAGTAGATGAACACTCCTAGTTTGGCTCTTCTGAAAGGTTTCTGGATTTAAAGTGGAAATTCTCGATGGTAAGAATGCTGCTGAGAAACCCTGTGATTCAAATTCTTTTCTTTGGTATTTTAAACATTTATTTAGGAAAGTTTTTGTACAAAGTGACATTCATTTGCAGAAACAGGACCAGCCAGTCCCCGGAATGACGGGCCTCACTCAAGGGGCTAATGTTGACACAACCCAGGGATTTGAACCAGCAACCTTCTGAACACAAGGACAACATCCTTGCTTGCTTAGCTACACACAAATCTTGCATTGATAGTCTCTATAATTTGCTGTTCATTCATTCATAAATGTCCCCTCAGACAGAGCTATGACCTCAGCACACTGTTGTGCGTGACATCATGTGACCCGGGTCTGGGTCAGTTCTGTCACAGACACCATGTAGGGTCCTCATGCCTCCGTAAATTTAGTACGCAGAGAGATTCTTTATTTAGGACAAACGATGTTCAGTTAAGGGCCACTAGGGGCGTAATAGACCTTATATGGTTTAAATATATATGTTCTCAACTGGTGGATCACGGGATTATTTTCAGTGGGTCGCAGACTGTGTGGTTTAAAAAAAATCACTCCCCTCCCCCCACCACTGGTCATGAGCAATAGACCTCACAGAAGCAGGGAATCTCATAATAGATTTCACAGAAGTACGGAATCTCACAATAAATCTCACGGAAGCAAGGGGTCTCAGAATAGATCTCACAGAAGCAGGGAATCTCACAATAGATCTCACAGAAGCAGAGAATCTCACAATAGATCTTACAGGAGCAGGGAATCTCGCAATAGATCTCACAGAAGCAGGGAATCTCAAAATAGATCTCACAGCAGCAGGAAATCTCACAATAGATCTCACAGAAGCAGGGAATCTCACAATAGATCTCACAGAAGCAGGGAATCTCACAATAGATCTCACAGAAGCTTCCAGATAAACATGCATATTCATATTTCAGTTACAATGAATGTCGATACACTACAAACCATATGAGCACCAGCGCTGCAGGTTGTTCTTTGTTCCACTCGTCTCCTGTTCCCCCAGCCTTCTGCCATGCCGCTGTCAGTCACGCCGGGGTGGAAGAAGCCGACCAAGCTCATCACAGACTTCTCCAACATCACGCAGGATGGTAAGATGTCTTCCCGCCCAGCAGTTAAATGTTGCGGAAGCACATGGACGTATTACGTGTGTAAAGCACAGACGTGGTGAGATGCGTGGGACAGCAAAATACCGACTGGTACCTAGAGGGTGCTGGACGGGGCTTTCAGCCAAACGCTGTTCCTGGGGTACGAGCCCATTCAGGTGCATGGTTCCAGCTATGTAAGTTGCTAACGTAGTTAGCAGTTATGCTTTTGGGAAACGCACCCATGATCAGTTCCTTCAAAGTTTCACTGTAAACCACCTCTTAGAACCTCTGGCCGTCCCTCTCCAGGGGTGAAGGGGGCATTCCTGAGCGAGTTGTGATATCCCGTCTCCTCAAATGCAGTCCTAATACCCAGCATGCACCTTCCTCTCAACACGGTCGCCTTTAGCACGGCGATATGTGGTACTGATTGTAAGGAGTATTGTTGAGGCTGCGGTGTAAGTTTGTGGTAGCGGGCTTGTAACTGGCAGATAGTCTGCTCCAGTTCAGTCTTTACTAACAGAGAATGAACAAATTTCAATTGACTGTTTCATTTTTGCCCGCCATGTTTTAGATCTGTCTGAATCAGTTCCTCTAATGGGCAGTGCTTTAAAATGAAAGGACGGAGAAATAAGACAGAATTAGGCATATAAGAAATAAGGCACATTTTTTTCTGAAAATATTGTTCTTTAAGGTGTACAGTGCCTTGCAAAAGTATTCACCCCCTTGGCATTCTCTCCGTTTTGTTTCCTTATAACCTAAAATTTAAATGGATTTTCAATTTGATTTTAAGTGATGGATCTACAAAATAAAACTACAGATTAATGAAGTTGTTTTAACTTGTTTTAAATAATTCTAAGAAATATTAAACTGAAAAGTGGTGCGTGCGTATGTTTTCACCTCCTTTGCTTTGAAGCCCCAACCACTACCTTCAAAAGCCACTTAATTTGTTAAATAAGAGCCACCTGTGAGCAGTCTAAGTGTTAGTATATATACACCTGTTCTGATAGCCCCCAGAGTCAACACCAGTGCAACACCCCTAACTAAGGGCTACCACCAAGCAAGTGATAGCATGAGGACCAAGGAACTCTCCACACAAGTCAGGGAGAAGTGGAGAACAGATCAGGTTTGGGTTATAAAAACATGTCCCAAGCCCTGAACATCCCAAGGAGCACCATTAAATCCATTATTAGAAAATGTAAAGATTATGGCACTACAGCAAACCTGCCA
>JAODKM010000040.1:2025653-2038590 GCA_026780845.1 Petrocephalus sullivani
GTAATCCCACGCATTATATCAGAGGAGACCCACTTTGGGGTTTGCGTAATCCCACAAGTTATATCTGAGGAGACCTACTTTGGGGTTTGTGTAATCCCATGTGTTATATCTGATGAGACCCGCTTTGGGGTTTGCGTAATCCCTTGCGTTATATCTGAGGAGACCCGCTTCGGGGTTCATGTAATCCTGTGCGTTATATCTGAGGAGACCTACTTCTGGGTTTGCGTAACCCCCTTAGTTATATCTGAGGACAACTCGCTTTGGGGTTCGCGTAACCCTGCATGTTTTATCTGAGGTGACCCGCCTCAGGGTTTGTGTAACCCCACTCGATATATTTGAAGAGACCCAATTCGGGCTGCGTGTAACGCTGAGTGTTAGATCTGAGGAGACCCACTTCGGGGTTTGCGTAACCCCACTCGTTATATCTGAGGAGACCCACTTCGGGGTTTGCGTAACCCCACTCGTTATATCTGAGGAGACCCACTTCGGGGTTTGCGTAACCCCACTCGTTATATCTGAGGAGACCTGTTTTGGAGTCCGTGTAATCCCGCGCCTTATATCTGAGGCAACCCGCTTTGGGGTTTGCATTTGCAGGAGCCTCAGCTCCATCCTTCTATCCATTTTCCAAACCGGTTGTCGTATTCAGGATCACGGATACCCTCAGCTGCATCAACAAAATGTGCATGGCTGGCCAAGCGGCTTGCTCTCATCTGGCATGCTATTTAAGTTCCTCTGTTATCATTTCATAGATGGTCAGAAGAAGCTTCCACGCCAGCATTGGTGTGCCTGAAAGCCCCTGTGCCTGGCTCTGTGCTGTGCCTGATCGGGGGGGTGTATGTGTGACGAGGTCACCGAACGCCCCGTCGGTGGCTTGGGAACAGGGAGCCATGACGTCAGGGTGTCGGCGGGGGGCCGGGAACAGCTGGCGAAGGAGCCCGCCTGCTGCTTGTGTTTCCATAAGATGTAACAATTGATCTGGACTGTAGAGACTATTTTTAAAGAATCCGTCCTTAACCTGGGAAAAGTCACTTTTTTCTCAGGAGTAAAAGCTGAGCAAGTGACCAGGGACCTGATATTAGATATTAGATGGACCCTGTGGCCATATCTTTATCACACCCAATAACATTTTTCTAAATATTTTCATTATGTCTCTGAATGGCCCACAGTGAGTGTGGGTGTCCACCTCCTCGTGGCCTTTGGTGTTTCCCCAAACCCTGTTCTGAGTAAGTGGTTATATGATGGATGGAAGGAAGTTTTTTTCCTGGGAAAACCAGCAATATCCATGCTGAATTGGAATGGGTCAGCTGTCCAGCTGTGAATGCTGGCCAATAGGGGGAGCAGGAGAGGTATCCCTTACTGTTTGTCAGGACACGTGCGAAGGATTTACTTTACCTTTATGTAGGGATGTCATTCGCTGGATATATGTTAAAGAGCTGGTTTTAGATTGCTAGCTTATCATTGCTATCCCTCCTCGCCCTATCTGCCTGCTGGTTGTCAGTCACATGCCCAGTCCCATGTGACCAGAGGGACCAATAGCTATTCTGTCAGCCTAACAGCCTATTAGCCTGTTCAATGAGATCCAGGAGTTTGGGAGTTCTGCAGAAAGCCTGACAAAACATGGTACCATGGTTGGATCTGGACTAAAAAATATCTTTCTTCAAATTATGCTGGGCAAAGGCACCTCTTAAAACACTGAAAAAATATAACTGATATAGAAGACCGTATCAAACTGCCAAGCTTCATAAACTGCACATTTTCCATGAACCACGCAGAGATGGGTGACTCAAAGGTCTTGTTTGTGTCACCTTATTTTCAAGGCCAGTTTCCAGCGATCTTTAAATACCTAATGTGGACCCTGAATGGCACAGTACCGGTCACTTTCACAGTGGGATAATACAGCTGATATAAGCTAATATTAACATAATACTGTCCCAACACTACACGCCCTGTTAGAAGGCTTGGGCCATGCCCATAATGAGAGTGGGGAAGGTTGGCATGAGAAGAAGAGGCAGGAATCTCACCAGGAACTACACCCCCCCCCCGCACACACAGTCTTATAAGTGTTCTTAGCTTTACGATTCCAATTATAGTACTTTCAATTGTGGGAATGCAAATGTAATCTATATTCAATTTATACCAACTTGTGTTTCATGGAAAACCTATTCGGATTTTATTTGAATTTCGTACGTTTAACATACAGTATATTGCGCAGGACACACGCAGTGCGTTTAATGATATGACTGGTATCTATAACAGGTATCTCATTGCCTCCCTTTCTCATGTGTTGTTGTGCCGCATACTCATTGAAAGTTGCGTAGTCGGGTGTTCAAGCCTTTCCAGTAGATGGCACCGATTCGCAAGACTTGTAAAATGTTGCAGTTTGCAGTTTAAATAGCTCAAGTTAAAAAAACAGTGATGCATCTGCGTGTGTGAGAGAGGGGAGTGGAGGTAGAGAGAGAGAGAGAGAGAGAGAGGGGGGGGGGGGCAGTGTAAAGTATCGCGATAACTGGCTGCCTTCGCTGCAGCGCTGGGTGGCGCTGGCGGTGGTGGAGAGCTTTTGTGGCTGAGACTTAGCTCGAGTCTCTTGCAGACAGGGCACCACGGTGGACTTGGATCGGAGCCGCGGGTGAGTACACTTGGTCTCAGACCCTATTATTGTCACCGGGGCAGGTGAGAGAGGCCCCCGGGCATTGTCGGTGGCCGGGGCGGATCGCCCGAGCTCCCTGCACCATGCATCGGCGCCGTCCGAGCATCACGTTAACGGTGCGTTTACGCCCGGGCTCGGGATGCGGGACTTAAGCGGCTCCGGACAAGCGCAGGGCAGCATCTGGCAGCGGGCGCCGGGCTGCGCTCCCCCGGCTCAGCCAGGAAACGCATCGGCTCATATAATTGAGAAAAGAATTTTAGTAATTTGCAATTAATAATTCATCGCTGGACTTGTTGATAAGGTCCAACTATTTGCGTAGGGATTCACGTATATGACATATTTGAAATATGTGCATTATATATAATGCAGGAATAGGTATGCGTTGCGTCTCTACATCCATATTTATGATGTGCATACAGGGCTACAGAGGTCTTCGTTATGCAGTGACTGTTTTGCTGCTGTAGTGTTACAGTGTGTGTGATTGTGAGGTTTTTACACAGCCAATCTCCGTCATCCTGTGTCCTGCATCAGCCCTGTGCAGTGGTACCCCACAGGAAGCATGTGCGCTGTAAAATGCCCCAAAGTTTGTGCAGGTGGCAGGCTTGCTACTGAGGGGCCCCTGGTCTGCAGTGGTTTGACTGATGAATTAAGCCTAATTTCTCTGGCGCCAGGACTGAGGGGATTTCAATAGTAACCTTAAGTTTGAGATTGTTACCCTGAAGCTCATACCTTTAAAGCAGGGGTCCCCAATTCTGGTCCTGGAGGGCCAGTCTGCAACACAGTTTGCAGATTTCCCTGCTCTAACATGCCTTGCTCAGCACACCAGCTTTAGTAGGTTTAGTTGGTTTAGTTTAGTAGGTTTAGTAGGTTTAGTAGGTGTGTTTGAGCAGGGAAATCGGCAAACTGTGTTGTGGACTGGCTGAAACTGGGGGCCCCTGCTTTAAAGCATTAATGTACATGTATGATGTAACATGCTATGTTGTGGTTCTTGAAAGACATACAGTATCACCCTGATGCAGATAGGTACCTGTTTTACACAAAAGATTGATCAAAAAGACAATCACCATCATCACCGTAACCACCATCACCCTCATCACATCATTTCTCAACATAATTTTGCCACCCTGTCCAGAGTGAATGTCTTGATATTAAGCGATAAATCCCAGACCCTGACAGGCACGCAAAGTCGTTTCCTCCAGCCAGGCTGCCGATTTTCCACACAAAGCGGTGTTCGCTGATACGTCATTATCATTAACTGTTCATTTTTCCTCTTGCTTTTTCAATGATGGCTTTTATGGTGATAATGAGATCTGGCTGATGAGGAGCTGTGCACCGGCGCAGATAGCGTGACGCAGAGGCTTTGATGTCAGGAATCCCGTGGCCACTTTCTGTATGTTTGCCGTCGTTGTTTGCGTTCTCTTGGTCGCCTTGGGAAAGAGTCACTTCAGGTACGGCCTGTCCTGAGCTGCCTGCGAAGCTGCCTGCGAGCTTCCTTTTCTAGTGTGGTAACAGCTGCCATCGGACGGTGAGGATGAATCAGTCAGGTCGGCCCTCTGCCGGGGGTTTCTTATTTTCTGCAGACTGTGCCTCTTACGCAACACGATTGTAAAGCTATTTTAGGAGCACCGGAATGTCAGTCAAATTGTGAACAGCAGATTTTATCCGCGTGCATGTGGGTGGGTGTCTTCTTCCGAGGTTGCAGCTTATGCTGGGTGACACTGTAAATGAGCCTGGGAAAATCACAGCCGCGTAATCATCATTTTCTGTCGTGCCTGGCTGTAGCACTGCTCACTGCTTTTATGTATGAGATCGGGAGTGATGCAGTGTGTGAGACCAAGTACACTACACCAAGTCGCTACAGTGACTGTGACGCAGGATGAGAGTATACCATGTTGGATTGGTGCAGCGTGTAAGCATAGTGCAGTAAATGTACTACAGTGACTGATGCAGGACAGGAGTATACCTCATTGGATTGGTGCAGTGTGTAAGCACAGTGCAGTAAGTATATTACAGTAACTGTGATGCAGGACAGGAGTATACCACATTAGACTGGTGCTGTCGCACCAGGTAAAAGGAACAGTGGGTGAACATACTGCAGTCAGTGTACAGTGCTATTGTGATTTAGGATGGCTAGACCACATTGGATTGGTGCCATGTGTAGACATAGTGCAGTAAGTATACTACAGTGACTGTGTTATAGTATGTGAGTATACCACATGATGCGGTGTGTGACACTGTATCCTACAGTGGCTGTGACGTAGGATAATAGTATACCATGTTGTATTGTGCAGTGTGTAAGCATTGTGCAGTAAGTATACTAAAGTGACTGTGATAATGGGTGTGAGTATACCAAATTGGATTAGTGCAGTGTGTCAGTATAGTACAGTAAGTATACCACAGTGATTGTGATGTAGGATGAGAGTATACCACATTAGATAGGTACAATGTGTAAACATAGTACAGTAAATATACTTTAGTGATTGTGATGCGGGGCATGATTATACCATGTTGGAATAATTAAGTGTTAAGATATATAATTGTTCTATAGTGACCCCTTTGCAGGAAGCAATTGTATAATAACTGTTGTGCAGTAGGTGTGGTGCAGTATATGATTATTGTATAATGAGGAGAGTGAAAGTAAGAGGACAGGAGAGTGAGTGGACTGAGCTATTTGTTAAATTTTACCATGACTATAGTTTATAGAGGTGCGTAGAGGATTGGAGCAGGGGGTCTTATGGCACAGTGATTGTAGTACTGTTGGTTTATTGCTGCTTTATGGCTGAGTGTGTTTCAGTGAGGATGGTGCAGTATATGAGCAGATACTGATGTGAGTGTAGCAGTCTCTGTGAGTATGGAAGGGTGCTGGGTGGTATGAAGCTGTGATTTGTCAGGAAGAGGGGAGAGTAGAGCAGGCTGGGATATTTATGTGGAAAGTCATCACTTTGATAGACTTGCCCCTTTATTTAGTTCTTCTGGGAAGGAAAACTTCAAAACATGAGGAGCAGATGGGGAGTTATATTTCAGGTGTCCTCTCTGGCAGACAGCAGCAGTGTCTCGCCCGGGGAGGTGGGAGGAGTTTGGGTGCCTGTTGAAGGCTGAAGTTCACCACCAGCACCCAGAAGATCGTGAGGAACATTAAAAGGAGTCTCCAGGCTGCTTAAGCAGAGCAAATCTTTGCCTTTGATGGTGTGGGCGGCTCTGAAGCACGCAAATGTGAATCGCTCACGTCCCCCTGAGGCCAGGTGGCTCACCTGTCCACCCACTGGCTGCCACAGATGGAGAGGTACGCGTGAGAAGGCGAGTCTCTCTCGGATGCAAGGATCTGCTCACCCTAATGGAGGGTATTAAAGACTCTAGGTACAAAACAACGCATCAGATGAGGAAGGGTGGAATTTACTGCGTTGTTCCAGAATTGGTTGATGTCCCATCTGTCTTAAGGAGGGAGGTAAACATAGTTCTGAGGTGCTTTCAGCTTACAGTCAGGTAAAAGGATAAAAGTGTTAGTATTGCTTCGGGCTGTTTTGTCGAGCTGGTGTTTTTGAAAGTTAATTTACTTGGTAATAGTTATAAGGCGATATTCTAGCCTGGAGTCCCAAGCCTGTTTATAAACAGTTGGTTTGGCAGGTTGGGCGTTGTCCTACAATTCAAAGCTTTGGAAGGAGTAGGTGGGGAAGGCAGGAGGAAGGGAGCAGGTCCCCAGGAGCTGGGTCCTCTTGTTCTGGATCTGGTGGGTCACATCCCCACTCCCCAAACAAGCTGCAGTGATTGTGGTTTGTGGTTTTGGAAGGGGGGTCATGAGAACTCCATTCCTTCCGCTCTTTGGGAAAGTACCCATAATGCATCTCTTCTCGGTGCCACTCAGCCCCTTGCTGTGCTCTGAATGCATTAAGTCACTCTGTTCTCTCCCCTTTTTTGGTGTGTCGTTAGCTTTTGGTTCTGCATATATCATAAGATTTTCTCTATATGTATGACCTGTGCTCCTGATATTGTACTGTAATATTTCTGTGTCTAACACAGTCCTTATTGGTCATGTGTGTTGATGCTCGCACTGATCTGAGAGTTGGTTTTGAGAGAGGCTCCAGACAAATAAAGAAACATATGCGTGTAATGTGATGTTTACAAGAGCAGGAAGCCATTAGAAAGGCCTCTGGTGGCAGTAAAGGCCTAAACTCCGCTGCTCCGACTCGTAGCATCTACAGGAGGCTAGCTCTGAGCCGCCTGCTAATGAGCTGTCCGTCGGCACAGACGGGGAAGACGTGCCGGGAGCACGATGCTCCATTAGTGGGGCGTCCCCTGGAGCACCGGGGCGGATGCGGTCATCAGAGTGTGAACGACGCCCCCTTTCGAAGTGTGTCCCCGGTATACTTCTGGCGACTGATAGCCGCCTTCCCAGCATCCTCCTCTGTTTCACTGCTTTTCTGCTTTCGGTCCCCCAACACCATTTCATTTCACGTCTCCTTTCTTAGCTCACTGTGAAAATGTATTCAGTTTTTATAACTAATGGTATACACGCAGGCGGAAATCCCAATATCCGATGTGTTGCAGAGGCACGATTTGTGGGAGATTTAAAAGGTCGTCTGTTCCTAACGTATTATTACCGCAGCTTCCATCTGTCTCATACAAGCAAGTAACGCCCTCCGCTGACTGCGGCGTTTATGCAGACGCGGCGTTGCCCTTTAGGGGGCGATGTGCGGCTTAGCGGGATAGGACGCTGCCACTGTGATCGGAAGGTCACCGGTTGAAATCCCAGGGTCAGCAAAGTGGTTTCACTGTTGGACCCGCTGAGCAAGGCCCTTAACCCCCCGATTTCTCCGGAGATTGACTGACCCCGCTTTCACCAAAAGTGTCTGCTAAGATAATGTAATGTTAAAGGCGCACAAATACTGCCGCAGTGATGGTCTGGGTCTGCCTACTCTTCTCAGAAACTCTGAACATGTGTGTTGGTGTTTTAAAGAAGGACCCAGAAGCGGTACTGCATGACCCGGGAGGATGTGGAGAACGAGAAGCCCCATGCAGGACGGGGTGCTCTCCCTCATCGCCCATCTGGTGGCAGCTTGTGGGGAGAAAAACCAGCCCATGCTCTTAGGTAGTGGATGAGCTTCACGTCTCTGTTCTGAACTTTCGCATCCTGATTACGTTCACAACTTTAAAGCCAGATAAAAAATAAGGGCCCGACTCCTCTGTCAGCCAAGTGCTCGAGGGTGAGCTGCAGGTGCAGAAGATCAGGAAGTCTGTGAAAGCCTGTTTTTCCAGGCACTTAATGCCGCTGAATGTTTCTCTGAAATGTGGTGAGATGTGGTGGGGTGAGCAAACACACACACACACACACACACACATACATACATACAGTATATATATATATATATATGTGTGTGTGTGTTTCTGTGGGTGTGCATGTGTGTGTGGGTGAGGAACTTTGAGGTTCTCACTTGCCCATCCACGTGCCTCGCCGAAGGTGACCGACCCTACTGATTCTGCCCTCCCCGCCAGAATTCCCCAAATAGACTCTCTGGCTGTTGGACGACCTGCGTCACACCAGTGGGGAGCCCATCCCCCCCCCCATCCCCAAGCTGTGTGCGGCACGTCAGCCCCCCCCCCTAATGATGGGATGAGGACATCGCAGGGCACGACAGAGAACTCTCACAAATAACTCCCCTAAAACCCATCTCTCTCCCAGAGCTGTTCTCTTGGTCACACAGGATTGATTAGGTTGACTTGATCAGGTTGACTTTTTGGTTTGGGAGCGTGTAGCAGCTGAGCTGAGACAGGCTGCTGTTCTACTCTAATCTAGTCAACCTTCTTGTTGGATGTGACTTGGTCTGTCTCTACCCATTTTCCTTGAAACTCCTGAAGGTCATGATTGGTACAGAAGTCACCAGTCCCAGGGTATTTGTGTTTGTGATGTCACACCACTGATTAATGGTATCAGGAAAGGCCCCAAATCAAGCTCTCGCACAGTTTGTACCTCAATGCAGCTCTCTCTGTTTCAGAGTTGGCAGGAAATGCTCAGAGACGTGTGGTGACGTCTTCGCAATTCACCACGCGCCCTTTAAATGTGACGTCATCTCAGACACATGTGGTGTGCCACGATGTGTGAGACATGATGGGATTGCCGATTTGTGCAACTCCTGAAATCAAAGGTATCCTGTCGCTATGGAGGATATTTGTTTTGAGCAGTGATGGAAAATCTCAGTGTTAAACGTCGGCCATACTGGTCATCATATGTCATGGGATAATGAGTGTCGTTGCAAAGTTTAGGATGTTATAGATGGACAAAATGGAGAACGGTAGATTCCACATAATTCCTTGAGGAAAAGGTGTTTTCTGGATGTTCATTATGATCCTTAATCTGGAGAAGTTTGGATTCAACACCCACCGAAGGCTGGGTTTCATGTGCCTTAGAAGACAGTGATTAACTTCACAGCAACCTGTGGGCCACATAACCTCCCAGCCTGTGAGTCATGTTTCATCACAAGTTAATCACCTCCATCAGGAAGTCTACTCCCACCCTAGGGCTGCCACTCCCATAGTCAAAAAAAGGAACATGTCATGTCGTTTTCTGGGTTACTGGCACCACGAATACACAGGGGCATGGGGCAAATCTGCCTTTAGAAATCCAAAAATAGAAGTCAGAATCTCTTCAGAAATCACAATAATAAGCTAGCTTCAGTGTTTTGGAAAAAAAATCACAGAATTTATAAGGGAAATCAGCAGTAAAGGAAAGGTTGTAAATAGCACAACCCCTGGCAAAGAAGTGACTTAACCACGAAACCATGCTTGGGTAATGGACTTTGTGTCTGGTCTTCATATACTCTGCCCTAGAACACTTCTTGGACACTTCATGTGCACAAATTCATGAACTGTTTTTCCCGTTCAGGCCTGTAGTCAGCTTAGAGCTTATCCCAGAAAACCTAGGTCACAAGGCGGAGGAATCTCATCTGAGTGCAACCCAAGGGGCACACAATCACATTGCTGGACCATTTTAGAGACACCATTTCACTGGGCTGCGAGAGGAGGTTGGAGCTCCCAGAGAACATCACACAAACACCAGGAGAACACACAGGGCCAGGCTCTGAATCCACAAGCCTCAAGCTGTCAGGCTGCAGTACTAAACCCTGCCACCGTACCAAAGGGCACATTTCCTTGTCCTCTGTCCTAACTAGAGCCCGAGGCCATCCCTGACGCTTCCATGGCGCTTGCACTAGGAGTTCACTTCTTTCATGATGACGTTTTGGCCACAGGGGCTGTGTAATTTCGGCAGAAAGCAGGAAATCTCCCGTCAAACACCGGCTCTGTCCGCAGTGTGGAGGTGGCAGCATCCCTGTAGAGGAACTGCTTCTGTTTCATCCATCTGTTAATCAACATGGTGTGCAATGAGTGACCAGTGGTTGCCTAGTGGTTTTGAATTAAATATCCATTAAATAAGCCCATCGAGGATCCAATGGCCTTTTTTCGGTAGTAAAATGCCGTCAGGCGGTATCCAAATATAGCAGTCTCCTTCTGGCAGTTTAATCATTGCCCAATTTGATTGGCTAAATGATCTAGGTGCTGGGTTTTGCGGGTGAAACTCAGGTTGTGTGAAATGCTGGACTAGACATGACTTCCACAGCGTGGTCTTTGGCTCCCTTCGGCTGTCAGCCGTAGGGGATGCTATTCGTTGAATGTGAGCGACGTTTTATGAGAGCTTCAGTCTGGGTTCAGTAGGACAGTCAGCTACGTCTCGAGAGGCGGCAAGCGCGGAACTGCTCTGAGCATATTCACGGGCTTCTTGACCTGGATCGCTCCGAGCGGCAGGCTGGCTCATGGAGTCGCTTTGGACAGAGTGAGACAGTAATGAGCCTGGTGGCTTTTCGGGCCGTTCGGTGTTGAGAGTCAAAAATCCCAGTGTCAGAGGTGAGGTTTCGAGAGCACCTGAGAGTCTCGGAATCTTGGATCAGGCATTCCTTTGTAATGTAGACTGCCTCAAATCCCAGCAGACCGCCAGCAGTGGTCCCGCCATCTTGGACTAGCTTCCGTAACAGATCTTCCAACCTGACCCACCCAGGATCCATGCTCCAGTTTTACTGGCAGGTCACAGAAAGAAAGGGGGAAGTCATTAGCTGGATTCATCACACCAACGCTCTTCTGAAGCGATTACAGTATGTGGCTGGAGGTCCTGGAATGTTCCACACTGTGGACGCAATGAACAGGTAAAAGTCAATTCCCTGCATTCTCTCCCTGAGAAACCCCAGTATACGTTTTTCAGATTAATATTTAATTACAATTGTTTCTATGGGCCCGATGAGGGCAGACTGATTGAGAAAAAACAGGAAAAAATTTAAGACACTACTTGTCTTGGCTAATAAACCCATTAAATTATCTGTGTGTGCACTTCACTAATGAAAGCACCCCCCCAGTTTTTGGAGAGTGGCCAGTGCGTGGATCTTGGAGATTTATCCCATCAGGGTTCACCGGGGAAGTGCCAGTAAGGGAAGAGGATGCGTGTGACCCGGCATGGGGAGCTCTACCATCTTTAGCCAACACCTCACCATGCAGTTTGTCAGTTAGCGAAAGGTCACCTACATCTTTTGGTTTGTTAATGCCTCACTTCACCTCGCTTCTGCAGATAGTGAACATGGTCCCTTTAAGGGGGTGTGTCTATCTGGGGGCGGGGCCAGGTGCATATGAGTTCGGTTCTGTTTTTCCACCCGTGCCCTGAGCTCACCCTGCAGCAGCTCTTACCATGCCCCAGCCTCTGCCTTGTTTTCCTATCTCTCCCTTGATTTTCATCAACTACCCGATGATTATGTTACTATACGGTGCTGATGTCACCCATCCCCACTTACGTTAAACCATAAAGACCCCATTCCTCCAGTCCCATTAAGAGCAAGTCTCAAAAATCACCTCAAATCGGCCTTTGTGAAAAGATCATTATTTATTTCTCCTTCTTTGATACTCTAGTTCTAAGAAATGATTCTTTCAAATTAGATCTCACCATGGCTACAAATTGTATTGAGTGGTATTCAGATTCAAGGTTCACCAGACATACCATAATATCGCTTTTGTACCGTCATTAATCTGATTAGTCACAGCTTGTTCATCTGTCACTTTCCGCACGCCCAGTGTAACCAGAAATGCTGAAGCTGATGAATAATTGACTTTATTTTTCTTGTCTGATACCTGAGATCTCCTTTCTTGGGAGTCTCGCCTTGCTTCTGCTGACCTCATCCTTTCAGAGGAACTCTGCACTCTACCAGCTTTGATGGCGGGGGTACCTGGTTTGAGGGGGTTACCAATCTGCTGCTGATCCCTTTCTGAACCTCTGTACTCGTAGTACATGCTTGGTTGCATGCCTGTCTAGGACTTGTCTGGAGCGTTTGTACCTACCTGTCCGTTATGGCAGGTCATTCGTATTTAGGGTAGGGGTAAGTTCTGTGAGAGTCTGTCTTGAAGGTTGTCAGAATTCTGTTCTGCAGAAGTCCAGAGCAAAGATGTACTGCTCCGAGAACACAGTGACTATGCTGTGCACCTACTGCCTTTGGCTTTATGTGAGGGTAGTCCAAAAAAACACAGCTAAAAGACCTCAAGTCACTACAGCAGTGTCCCTGCAATTCTTGGGCTGCCTCACATCAGCTATGTTGAGGAACTTGACCTTCGACCCTCCACCCCACCTCCTGAGCAGTTTCCATCAAAGTGCCTGCACAGTTGATGGATTGTCTGGACGCGCGTTCCTCTGAAGGGCCTGAAAGCACCATGGGAGCCGAGGTCCCCGATGTGGCCTGTGTGCCTCCTTTGTGTGGAGCCATTATTCACTGTCCTCCGCTGTGAATGGCCCATTGAGGCCTCGTCACCTGCAAATGAATCCCCACCCCGACCACCCCACTTACAGGAACGCGAGCGCCCCCTTCCGGAGTCCGCACCCGGTGGGGGTATTTATGCGGGGGAGGTCTCACATCACTCTTTATCCACCAGCAATTGCGTAACCCTCTTTTTCCTCTCATGCGGAATGACGTGAACCATTCCCACACTAGGTAAGTGTCTCCTTCTCGCTGTCCTGTGTTTTGCAACCTGCCTTTCGATTCCCAGGCGGCACGCAGCTCTCGGACATGCGGCCCGCAGCCGCGCCCCAGGCTTTGCTGCTTGCCTCACGCTCAGGCCTCAGCGGGGGGCCTGTTTGGCCCTCAGTGCCTCGGATAAGATGCTCAGTGATGCCAGGCATTAGTGTGCGGAAGTGTTGGCTGCCATTGTATGGGGGGGGGGGGGGGGGGGGGAAGCCGGGCTGGGGTGTTCAACCGGCAACACGGAAAGGGG
>JAODKM010000040.1:2043412-2054314 GCA_026780845.1 Petrocephalus sullivani
GGAGGGAGGAGGTGGGGGGGGGGGGGGGGGGGGGGGTGGGGGGGTGGTGGTGTGGGGTGGGGGGGGGGGGGGGGGGGTGGGTCCGGGGGTCATCGGGTCACTCGGGGCTTCCGAGTTTGACGAGGTGACGGCCACCAGCACAAGGGTCAGGGCTTTTCATTGGGGGAGGGGGCCCCCACACCCAGGGCAGGCTTTGAAGCCACAGCCAAGTACTTTAGCAGCGCCGCTAGCCAATCTGAGGGAGGGAACCCCCCCCCACACACACACACACACACACACACACACAAAGTGACAGGGTTAATGGGAAGATCTATTTCACCAGGAAAACCAAAACGTACTTCTCTCCAAATAGAGGTATAATAACCAAAGACAGGTTGAAGACCAACAAATTCACAAATGAGACGGATTAGACAGACGGACAGAGACGGGGCAGGAAGGAGGTGCTGCTGGCTAACAGGTTCCCCTGATTCGCAGCCAGCGACGTCTCGGCCGCGTCCCAACCACCACGCGTTCATAAGGTGACAGACTATAACTCAAGTGTTTATTTTCCTGCGACGATTACTTCACCCAAATATGCCAACAGTATTCCGCAGCTATTAATGGATGGCAAGTCACATTCCTGACAAGCCTTTTAAGACCCTATTAATTTCACGTTAGCGATGTAAAAACGTATTTGAAAGCCATCAACAGCAGCCCAGAGACGTCACTCAGAATTCAGAAACGCCTCTGATCCCCATGACGTAGTCGTTTTAGTAGGTTGTGCAAAAACCTTCCAGACTAAACACTTCCTAGGTTAAAAAACACATGGGAGAGATTCCGCGGCCCGAAGGATTTGAAATGGCTTTTGGGGTTCCTGGATAATGTTAGCCTGACCCCGAGATAGAGCTCAGCCCACCCAGCAACTGGGGCACACAGTAAACACGGCGACCATGTGTCAGCTGGACAAGCCGGAGCTGGGGAATGTAGGCGGGGCATCTCTCAGAGTCAGAATCGCCATCCTATGAGGCGAGAAGGAAGAGGAGGGTTGGGGACAGGGGGAGGGGATCCCCTAAATGCTGAAGGTATCATCTTCCTTAGCCTCCGGACCGGCTGATGACAGCGCTGTATTACAGCCGCCACGCCATCCAAATTCCTCTAGGCGTCTCGCTTACGCCCCGTCTCCTCTTCCAGAGCACCAGAGCGACGCCAGGGAAGCGTGTGCCCGTCATATATGCTACCAGGCGTGACCCGACACTGCATCTCCCCTCTTAGCGGGCTGATAGCGTCAGGCTGCCTTTAATGCCAAAAAAGACCCAGTTTTCTGTGCAAGCGCTGAGAAGGACGCCTAACTGTGCTAAAAGAGATTAGCAGTATTGCGTTAGCTGCAGGATATGAGCGAACAAGCATGGGCAGGGGGCTTAATCATGAGATGCGAGAGGGGTTCTATACATGCAGGATGGATATATGGGCAGAACAGCTTTAGCGCGATTTATTTGGCATTTTGGGTCACAGCTGGGACTCCATGAGCAGAAAGTACAGAAAGGAAATGCTTACAGGAAAAAAAGATGTGGGCAACTTCACTACTAAATATAAACTGCTTCCTATGGCCAGATTTTAACCATGGACGGTACAGCAGTCTCTGTACAGCCAAGCACGGGGGGTGGGGGGGAGGGGCCGCCATGTTTAACCACTCGTGAGAAAGCAGCGACTGCAGTGACGACTGATGGCCCACTGACAGCACCGACGCGTCGACTCGCCTGGAGGAGGCACGGCGTGCGGCCCGCACCCGCAGCTCCGAGCACATCCGCGGGGTCACATGCGCTCCTCTGGCACCTCTCATGACAGACAGAGGCAGAACAGGCGCCCCGCACCGTAAACGATACGACAGCCACAAACACGGCCTTCCTCCAGGTGGGACACTTTCTGTCGAGTGATTAAAGCCAGCGGTTCCTGGGAAAGAGGATCATCAGCTCCTCGGAGGAAAGTTGTGATTAAAAAAATAAATAAAAAAGCAACCCCACACACAGATACTCGCGCAAAATGGGGACCTTCCATTCATTTCTAAAGGAAAAACCCTAACCTTAACCACAAGTAACCAACCCAAATACAAGACTTATGGCATTTTTAGATTTTTGATTGCATTCACAGATTTTTATAAAATTGAGGTTATCCAAATGGGGACCGGAAGAGATGTCCCCAAAAGTAAGAAAATCTCAGGTTTTACCGCACTTTGGGGACATTTTGGTCCTTAAATGTGTTCTGGGCAAACCGAAACACACACACACAAAGCGATTTGGTTTTTGGCCCATGAAAGAAGCTCAAGAATAATCTGGAACACTATGCTTATCCTGAGTTTGAAAATACATTAACTGGTTAACTAGTTTCTTTGCCGGTTATGGAACAAACGAAAAAAACAAATGGGACCTTGCTACACCAATCAAATGCTACATGACTGCACTGTTGAGTCAAACAAAACAGAACAGCAGAAGCGACTGCTGGGGGACAGACATCTTGGCAGCGGTCTGATCAGCCAGGAAACCACAGCGATACGGTTTGATGATGTTAAAAAGCCGGCTGCCAGTGCTTGACGAAACAGCCAATGGGCAGAGGGGGGAGGCTGACAGCGGGACGCCCTCGGCGCGGAGCCGTCTCCCAGCGCTAATCGCCCGGCATCTCGCTCCGTGGCCCAGACTTCCTGTGGCCGCATGCCCGAATTTCTGCTTCCCTGGGGCCTGCCTGTCCATCTCAGGCTGGAGAGGAAGAACCGGGGTCAGCTAATCGGTGGCCGAGGGGGCCGCAGAGCTGAGGGTGAGATTCGCAAACAGTGACCCCCTGGGGCCCGCCATCCGTGTGCTCAATCTCGTTTCCGAGTCAGGCGGATCTGGGACGGCTTTCGGCCGCTGTTACAGGAAGCAATACGGACTGGGTCCCCCGACCCACCAGGCAGAGACTGGCGTGTTATTGCCTTACACATTAACACTGCAGTCGTGTCACACATGTGGAAAGTCTAGCGTGCTAATTTAGGAATTCCGCCCCCAAATAGACATGCTTTGCCTGCCCACAAAACCTCAACTTGTCTGCTTTTACCACATCAAGCATTATTACCCCAAAAAGGGCCTTATTTGCTCTTTTAATCTCCTCTTGACGTCACAGCGAGACAGCCCGCTCCCATCACTGCTGCGTTTGCGGCTGCGTTTATATAAAACCAAAGGGACTCAAAGGATTGGCCTGGCCAGCGAGAAGAGGTCCACCTGGCGAGCGAGCAGGGGGGTCCGTTTGCAGGACAGCTGGGCAGGACAGTGAGGTGTTTTGACAGACAATTCATTCCTTAAGCCAGCCGTGCAATCAAGCAAAGAACTTGATTCACCCTGCCTGGTCTCGGCCTCCCAGAGGAGCAGGCATGGGTAAACAGCTGAAGGCACCAGTCCTTAGAGAGACAGCTTCCAGAACTCATGAAGTAGCAATACACCCTTCAATCAAAACCAGCCGTTTGGGAGGATAGCGCTACCTGGCCGACTTGCAGAACTGGAACTGGAAAGCCTGAGGAGAAGAGGCATGCAGATCCTGATGGATTAATGCTCCCATAGACCCTCACAATGGCTGCCACCATCGATATCGGCAGATGCTCCTTAACAATGACAGACATCGGCATCTTGGTCAATATTCAGGTAACAGAGCAGTGGCTTTTCCTATCTGCTGTTATGCTGATATTTTTAAAGGTGCTAATTTGGTTTAAAATCTACAGTTTTCCCCACATGCCCAAAAAGATGGGGTGGAGCTAATGTTCATCCGGTGAGCTACTGGCCAGAAACGATTACGTTTCTTTTTGAGAAACAGGGACTGTATGTCTGTGCTACAGGTGAAAATGGCATCATGCAAGGAGGGAGCCGTATTAGGGCTTTCAGTACTTCAAATGTCAGCTTCCCTGACAAATAAAGAAAACATGAATACAAGTCAAACCATCCTTAAAACCAGTTATTGGTCAATGGTAAACTGCTTCTCAGGAGAGACTGTCAGGCTACCCAATTCCCTAAGGGAACAGGATGAAACAATTACCCAGATAACATCACCTGGCCTACAACTGTAACTATTAAAACTCCCAATAAATTATTCAGGGAATCCACATCCTGTCAACTTCTAGCTCCTTGCTTTTAAGTTACTCTGAGAACATTTTTCAAGCATTGCAAACAAACCTGAAGGCATTTTCTTAAAACTACATGGTTAAATTACCATGTTTCGTGCTGAATATTAACACTTCTTTCTTCGGTTGTATTTTTTATATATATGAAGCTAAAGTTCTCACATGCTTTCACGAGTGCTTTCTGCGATACATCTGATCACATAGCTTTCCTCCCTTCACACAATTTGTTCCACGTTTGTTTGGATTTGAAAGCCTTCGTTCGATCTGAGGCCTCCGACGGTAAACATCAGCAGTACAGAGAAAGCAGCAGGGAGTTATATAAATAAAGGCTGCTTTGGCGAGTCAGGTTATCCTGCTGCTGCAGGAATCTCAAAGCCCGCGCCCCCCCCCCCCCCCCCCCCCCCCCCCCCCCCCCCCCCCCCCCAACCCCCCCCCCACCCCCCCCCTTCCCACCACACCAACCCCCCCCCCCCCCCCCCCACAAGCCCCACGTGGCTGTTAAATTCTGCTAGGGAGCACCGTGAGGAGTCGAACGTGCGAGGGGTTGTTAAACGGCCTGGTAACTGAGCCCCCCCTCGGCCCTGACTTGAGAGGGAGAGGGAGGGAGAGAGGGACAGAGAGAGAGAGAGAGACACGGATCTCTTTGTACACATCTCTCTGTATGTGTCCCACCTGTTTTCTGCAAGATTGCTCCCTGTCTTCCTTCCCGGCTCTGCACTTTTAGCAACAAACAGACCCAAAATAGATAATCCCGAGAGATTTCTTCGTCTCCTGCTGCCGGTGGAGGGTAGGAGCACCTCACCGTCCCGGAGGCTCGGATCTCGACAGATGGGAGCCACTAAAGACCAGAGCGAATGCCCGCGCCCCCCCCTCAGAATGTGTTCTGCCCTCTGGACGCTCTCCCCCTTCGTTTTAAGCTTTGCCCGCTCTGCGCCGTTCGCCTGGCGAAGATGATCCTCTCTCGAGTCTCCTGGCAAGAGCCGGTTGTGTGGTGAACCGTGGCATAAGACCCACAACCGGGACAAGACCAGCACGGGACCGGCACCGGGACCGGCACCATGTCGTGGAAGAGGAACTACTTTGCATCGGGCAGCAGCGGGATGCATGGCGCGTATGCCCCCCGGACTATGACGTCTATCGCGCCCAGCAAAGGGCTCAGCAACGAGCCGGGACAGAACAGCTGCTTCCTGAACAGCGCCCTGCAGGTGGGACATGAACATGCACACATGCTCATGCACACAAGTGAACAAACAGGCAAACAAACCAGTAAACTATCAGGCAAACAAGCAGGCGTAAAAGCCGGCAAACAAACAGTCAAAGAAACCAGTAAACAATTTATGCGGAGAAGCGAGCAAACAAACCGGCAAACAAACCAGCAAGCAATCAGGTGAACAGACATGTGAACAAACAAACACACAAATGACGAAGGAAACGTGTATGAATACAGCAAATTCACTCACAAGGACATAGATAAATATACACACACATTCAGAGAAATTCTGTGTAGGTCTAGAGCTGAAGCTCAGATCATGGCCCAGTCAAAACGGTCCAGGAGTGACGTCCTGCTTTCCCTGCTGAGAGGCTGAAGATCAGAGCCCACAGCTGGGGTCCATCGCCCGTGGAAGGGGCTAGAGCCAGAGTCAGATAATCCGCTTATGGCACTTTTAAGGCTTTTGTTTTGTTGCCCTGCAGACTTTTATCCAAAGACTGATCAATTAAGTTCCCAACATGCACCTCAGTAAAATGTATCATTAGTTTCACAAGCTGAAGATGACCTAAAGACGACCCTCTATGGACCTTTGACCTCTTGTTACTCCACTGTATGGGATGTTTGGATTTTTGGTGTGTGCTGTCAGTGGGATTAGTCAATTCAATGTGTATGTCATTTGTGTAAAATGGGAGTGATGGTACATCAGCAAAAGTGGTGTTAATGTGGTGTTAATGTGGAAATGCACATTAGTAATGTACATGAGCAAAAGTCACATACATGAAAGTCCAGTCCACCATCAGAATATTGGTAGTCGGTAAGCTGTGTAGCATCAGTGCAATCTGTGGTCTTGATGAGCAAACCCTGATAGTTATGCTGTTTGTGGTCATGATGAAAAACATGTGATACATTCATTGGCAGTCTGTGGTCTTGATAAGTAACACATGATGACAACCCAGGCTGTGGTCTTGATCAGTATCACTCAACTTCATGGCAGTTCAGTCTGTGGTTTTAAAGAGTTAGACTCACTGAAAACCCTGTATGTGGTCTTTATGAGTAAGACTCAATGATAGCCCACTCTGTGGTCCCAATGAGTAACAATCAATGACAGCCCAGTCTTTGGTCTTGGAAAGTTACATTCAATGACAGCCCCGTCTGTGGTCTTGGCAAGTATCAATCACTGAAAGCCCAGTATGTGGTCTTTGTGAGTAACACCAAATGACAGCCCAGGTGGTGGTCCTGATTAGTTACACTAAATGACAGCCCAGTCTGTGGTCTAGGTGAGTATCATTCAACTTCATGGCAGTTCAGTCTGTGGTTTTGAAGAGTAAGACTCAATGAAAGCCCAGTATGTGGTCTTTATGTGTAAGACTCACTGATAGCCCAGTCTGTGGTCCCGATGAGTAACACTCAATGACAGCCCAGTCTTTGGACTTGGAAAGTTACGTTCAATGACAGCCCCGTCTGTGGTCTTGGCGAGTATGAATCACTGAAAGCCCAGTATGTGGTCTTTGTGAGTAACACCAAATGACAACCCAGATGGTGGACCTGATTAGTAACACTAAATGACAGCCCAGTCTGCGGTCTTGATGAGTAACACTCACTGAACGCCCAGTCTGTGGTCTTCATAAGTAAGACTCACTGATAGCCCACTCTGTGGTCCTGATGAGCAACACTCAATGACAGCCCAGTCTGCTGTCCTGATGAGTAACACTTGATAGCTGTGCAGTTAGTTGGTCTTGATTGGAAAAACCTGAATTTGCATACATATCTATATTTCCCGGTCCTCAGAGGGGGATGAAAGAGACAGAAATTATTTAAATAGAATGTGTTTATAATGAGCTGTGTATTATTTAGAGAGCTTGTTTTTGTAGTACATCTGTGTCTCTTCTCAGCTGTCACTTACTGTAAACTATTGCAATGCTGCGTGTAATATTTTTTTTGCCTGCTGTTTTTGTTGCCGTCTGACTTTTTATAACCAGTCCCCCACCTGCTTTGTTAAAAAGCATTTTTTATTTTATTTTACATTTTTCCTTTTATCTCTGCCCATGTGGCAAAAAGCACATTAAGCATTATCGAGAGGGAGTTTCGTGGAGACCTGCCGTTTTCAGTGTTTTTCGTATGGGGCGTCATGCGGCCTAATTATCGGCGAGGATGCACCCACCTAAACCACTCTGAGAGAATTTCATGTTTCCTCAGTTGTTTCTCAGGCTCTTGATTTCATTAGCTACAGTTAAACACCCCCCATTTGTGTCTGCCCCTTTCCCATCACTGCTGTCTAAAATTCCAGGGAGAAAAAATTACGGTGGGATCAGGGACAATTGTTGAATCGAATCTGATATCTCTTTACTCATTAATATATGTATTTTTCGTATGATGTGTTTCGTAAGTTGTTGCTATGAGCCATAAGCTAGCAGAACCGGAGGGACGTACTGCTGGGTTGCTGAACTGTGTTAAATGTCTGTCCAACAACTATTCCTGTCCCACAGCTGTCCCTGATCGTCCCTGATTGTTAAAGGTGTCAGCAGTCAATTAAACTTGGAGCTGTTTTGTCAGTGTAAGGTTGTCTTTAAAATTCTGAAGGAGACTCATCGGGAAGGCCCTGTTTTTAATAACAAACACTCATATTAACAATCTTGTGTGATCCTTAACTCACTCTTAGACTCCACAGTCTTGAAACATAGGCTGGGATGCCACTTTGAATAAAATATGGTGAGCGGGGGGATTCTTGATAATATGTGTGCAATGGAGTATGGGGAAAATATGGGAAAACATGTCTTGTTTTGGTTCAGGACATAGCATTTTTTTTTAGCACGGAGTGATCCGTTCTTTTGCAATGCTGTCGTTCTACATTTGTATGGTATAACATTGCGTGTCAGTATTTGTGCACATATTAAAAATATGTCTGACTGTGGTTAAATTGCACATATTACTGTGATATAAATCAGAGAATGAGAGCAGCTTACAGACCTTTGAAAACAACTGCACTGGAAAGTACGAGGACAGTAGAGAATCAGAATTAGCTAAGGATACTGATACTACCCAGAAGGTGGGTGGGAAATACTTGCATAAAATTGTTAGTGTCTGTTTTTCACAAATAGATAAGTATTCTCATGTTGCTCAGTGTTTGATGGAGTTTCTTTGTGAAGTTCCTGAAGATTTTGGACTGGCGTGTTGGTGTGTGTCTGTATGTCAGGCTGTAAGGTTGTGTGTGTACCTGGGATTGCGCCTGTTAACTCACTGCACCTGTCCCTGCATTTTGTCTGATGGGGTGAGTTGGTGTGGTCCTGATACCTGGATTTCCACCCAGCCTGCAGTCCTGTTTAGCAACTTGCATGACACCCAGTCTTTGTTTTAGTGATTCTCCTCCACCTTGTTGACCCTGCTTTGTGAATACCGGAAAATTTATCCCAAATAAACGTGTTATTCCAAGCTGGCTCCCAGTGCCAGGCAGCTCTCTAAGAGAGGTTCTGTTTTTCATGTTGTATTTCAAATGATGTGCTTGAGTTATTGTCAGTGTTAAAGTGGTCAATGTCCAGGTCTCATAGTGTTTATGGTCTGGCGGTCAGGTAATTCAATGAACATGGGTGTATAGGTGCATGGTTTAAAACCAGAATTTGGTGCATATGCTGTAGATATTGAAGGGAAAATATTAAATATTCTTGCAGAAAAATATTATTTGACATACTTTAAGATAGATAGACAGATAGATATCTATTCCTGTTTTGCATTGCAGGAGAAACATTTCCATAAACAAGTTGTGAACTCAACTACATTAACAGCACAAAAGTGTTTGGAAACGGGGACAAGCTGCGAAGGGGCCAGACTGACAGGAAGCGTAACAGCCCGGTGGACTGTGAAAACAGGCTCTGCTTACCTCGGTCATGGCCTCTGCCCCTCTGGAGCCCCCCCCCCCCCCCAGAGGCCAGCAGTCTGGACACCCCCATCCCTATCGCCATGGTGACAGAGGCCTTGCGCTCTTCAGGGCAGAGTTCACAGGATTGTAAGGTGTCTTTCGACTACGGGGAATGTGATTTATGGCGTTCTTGTATGTTACCCAGCACTCCTCGCATGTGCTGTCACTGTCATTTAGTGTTTGAAGGTTATGCTCAGCTGTGCGGAAGAGGGTGGGGTTTGGTCACTTGGACGCGAGGGGATCCGAGAAGGGAGGCATGGGAAGGCTGATTCTGGGACAGAACCAGGTGACACGAGGAAGTCGGAAAGGGAGGATCCAGAGATTTTCGGTGCCATGGGGGTGGGGGGGGGATAAGGGTGTGGGTGAACTAAGCAGTGAAAAAAGGGAAAACAAAGCAGTATTCAGGAAAAAAACAAAAATGGAAAATTTTGGTGAGGACGAGATGAACTGGACTCTCGCAGCACGGACAAACGGGACTGGCATGCTTCCCTTCCGGGCATGGGCAGAGGTAAAAGCACTCGTATTTGTATGTACTAGAGGACAAAAAAAGTCAGCTCCCCCCGGGACAGACAGACGGTGACCACCCTCAGAGACTGTCATTGATGAACCTTGAAGGGGCGATGGTCTCTGGTGTGCCTCTGTGCATATATGTTTGAGTGGGTGTATGTGAATGCTGCCTTCTTCACCATCTGTCTGCTCACAAAAGGCCAAAGTGAAGATGACACGTAAAAAATACCCAGACTTGAGTAAATCTCAAAGGCACATTAAGGGAAAAGCAGACAGAAGCAGGCTTTCCCCTGAGTGTGTGTGCAGCTTAGGCCCCTGGTCTTCCTGTTTTCAATTTGTTATTTCCTGGGGGTATCATGTCTGTTTGTGATGCCGGTGTACCCTCATACTGTAGGTCTCTGTAGTTGTGTTCTGTTGGTTGGGTTTAGTCTGATGTGTGTTAACTTTAACGGGAGCTTGCCTGCTCTCCTGATGGTTGTGGGTAAACCTTAGAAACCCCATGCTGACTGCAGTAAAAGTATTTAATTAGATGACAAACCTGATTTCCCATCAAAAACCCAACAGGAATAAGTTACTGTCCACTAAGTCTTATTTTGTAGAGCACCTTGGGCCATGGTGGAACTTGCTCAGAATGCCACTGTTATTCTCTGCCGTGGTGACCTGATGATCAACCCTGCTGTAGTACTGCTCCACTCAACATTTGCTGCACTTTTCTGAGCCTTCTAGTTTCAGTGGTAGAAGGGTCATGTGATAATAATGGGAAGACAGTCAGGTGACATGAGGAGAGCTATCAGGTGACATGAGGAGGGCCATAAGGTATCACGATAATGGCTATCACGTGATATGACGTGGCCCATCAGGTGACATGAGGAGGGCCATAGGGTATCACGATAATGGCTATCAGGTGATATGACGTGGCCCATCAGGTGACATGAGGAGGGCCATAGGGTATCACGATAATGGCTATCAGGTGATATGATATGGCCCATCAGGTGACATGAGGAGGGCCATAGGGTATCATGATAATGGCTATCAGGTGATAGGATGCGGCCCATCAGGTGACATGAGGAGGGCCATAGGGTATCACGATAATGGCTATCAGGTGATATGATATGGCCCATCAGGTGACATGAGGAGGGCCATAGGGTATCA
>JAODKM010000040.1:2054414-2069629 GCA_026780845.1 Petrocephalus sullivani
GACATGAGGAGGGCCATAGGGTATCACGATAATGGCTATCAGGTGATATGATGCGGCCCATCAGGTGACATGAGGAGGGCCATAGGGTATCACGATAATGGCTATCAGGTGATATGATGCGGCCCATCAGGTGACATGAGGAGAGCCATAGGGTATCACGATAATGACTATCACGTGATATGATGCGGCCCATCAGGTGACATGGCTGGGTCTCATCCACAGAGTCCCCTCTGGGGCTCTCTGTCCCACGCCTGGTGCTTGCTCTACTGACAGACACACTGCATCCCTTCTCCGGTGAAGCATTTTGCCTCTATTTGCTGATCAGGAGGGAGCTGATTTATAACAGAGGAAAGGAGGGGGAGTGAGGAGGGAGGGGAGGTAAAAGGCATACGTTAGCACTAGCACGCAGTCTTTCGTCGGCACCTCCTCTGCTCTCCATCTGTGGCATTCTGTTCGGCCACATCCGTCACCGTTTCTGTAGCAGACTATAAGGGAGGTCTGGACCGACAGGCTGGGGGAGAGGGGGTGATGACGCTCCTTCCTGACGTCTGGCCTGTCACACTTACACAGCTGCTTGTCACTGGCAAAGCCACGTTCACTAGAACAATGGCCATATTCCCCCCCGGAACCTTCTGTTCAGTGTTTCTCAACCCGGTCCTTGGGGACGCACAGATGGTCCATGTTTTTACTCCCTCCTAGCCAAAGCAAAACATAACTTTTATATTTTTTATGGATACACTCATCTTCCTGAAATTTAGGGGGGGTGGCTGTTGGTGACTTTTGTGTATTTTTTGTGTATGTTTCGCTGTACAGTTTAAACCTGGATGAGCATTTTATCTCTAAATGGGCCTTCCCAAGCAGGTTTGCAGCTATTTATGATTTTCTAACCTTTGGTATACCCCCTCCCCCATTCAAATTTACTGGGTGACGGTTAAAGTGATTTAACCCAAACCAAAACTGTGCCAGTAATGGTACATTTTTTAAAATCATAAGTCATGTCTTTTTTTAACAGTGGGCTGGGGGGGGGGGGTGTTCAGAAGAGGGTGGAGTTATGTCAAGGACTGCAGACGTCTCCCGGGAGGCTCTTGGGATCTTGCTGGGGTGGGCTCAAATAAGAAAGATTAGACATTCAACAGCACCTAGTGCATGGCCAGCTCCCGGTTCTCAGATTGCAACCTTTTAGCACTGGGCTTGGTCAGGAGGTATTCTTGCTCTCTCTGGGCACTGGTGAATGGCCTGGGGAGGGGGTAAAGTCTCCTGATTGAACTGGCACAACAGCATGACAGTCAGTATGTTGAAGGCAGCGCAGAAACAGCTGGGTACAGAAACGGTTAAATGCGCCTCTGCGGAAGCTCATCCTTACACGCAGATGCTGACAGTCCCTCACCTTCAGAGAGGAGCCTGCATGTTCCCTCACAGCTGCTGGCTCCAGTTCAGCTTCTGCCCGCCCCGCTTGTCAAAGCTCACCGGTTACGAAATGCCTTTGCTGCAAAGTCCGAGCATCTTGCCGTTTTTAAATCTTAAAACTGCTTAAGTGAGTGTGTCCGAGGCTCTTCTGGAATCACCGTTTTTTTATTTTCCTCCGTGATTGAAAGATTCTTAATCCAAGCTTACATGCTAAGCGACTTATACGGTTTGTACCCGTTTACTGAGCTAAATATATAAAGTGAAGGAATTCAGGGTAAGGACATGAAAGTACAACGATGACCTTCCTTGACCAGGAGCTCTGTAACGTAGAAGATGCAGCTGTAAGTTTCCCGCGTTCCATGTAGTATGTTGGGCGTTATGAGGAAGATTTAAAACGGGAGAGAATGGCATCGTGGCGCATGTGATTTTGTGGATGATGGTATTGGTGTACAGAAGGCCAGTAAACGTGTGTGTGTGTGTGTAGGGGTCAGAGAGCAGAATTTGTGTTTGTTGTTTGAGATTCAACAAACTGGCAAAACCTGGCATGCATCACCTTCCTGTTTCAGGTGAGCACTGATGCTTTCAAGAACACATAGTCTGTGTGGCCATCTGTGTACAACTGTGCACACAGACTATATGCACATCATGCATTCCCTCTCTCACTCTCACACACATTCCTGTGTGCTTCTAGGTCATGGTATATGCCTATACCAGTAACTTCCATCTAGTCAGACTTCCATCATATTTTTTTGTTTTAATTTCCCACTTATTAATTTGAACATCTTCAGCAGAAAGGTTACTGAGATTCTGAAATGGAGCATACCAACAAGAGGGTGAGACCAGCAGAATGGGTCGGGCTGGGCACCAGAAGCGGGTTAGGCGTGACTCTGTCTTTTTTACCGGATGTGCAGTCGGCTGACAAATGTCCCATGGCCTGTCTCTCTGCTGTCGCTGTCACAGTTGCTCATTAGAACCTACTGGTGGCAGGATCAACTTTACTGTCTCCGCGTCGGTGAGGATCCATATCACCTCCACGTTGTGCAGTTTCTGTGCTTTTTTTCTGTGACTCATTATAAAAACCATTAAGCAGGGACTGCTCCTGTCCTTCTTCCTTAGGTCCTCTGGCATCTGGACGTCTTCCGAAGGAGCTTCCGCCAGCTGACCACGCACAAGTGCATGGAGGACTCTTGCATCTTCTGTGCTCTTAAGGTACAGGCAGCTTTGTTGTTAATCAGTGGTCTCTATTACCAAATACCCCTGTGACAGAAGCTAAGGTCTGTTTGTGACAGTGACTCCCAAAAGCGAATGACATTTTAGCAGATGTGTGACTCCTAACAGTGAACAGCATATGAGACTCATGATGATCAAACCTGTAGCAGATGTGTCACTACTATCAGTGAACAGCAAATGAGAGACTCTTAATGATGAACAAACCTGCAGCAGATGTTGACTACTAATGATCAAATATGTACCAGATGTGTGACTCCTAACAGTGAGCAGCAGATTAGACTCCAACTTATGAACAAACCCATAGCAGATATGTCTCCTAATGGTGAATAAACTTGTAGCAGATGTGAGACACCTAACAGTGAACAGCAGATTGCCCCTTTTATAGAATGTGCCTGTGTTTTTTTCAGTGGAGTTGGGGCATGCATGCCCAAAGGATGTAGTAATTGGGGCAATGCTGACAGGATCAGAGGTATTGTATGGCACAGCACCTGTCTGATAGGAGTGACGTGTCTGCTACTGACTGAGTTCCCATGGCAACTGAGGACCGGACCGTACACAGATGCTGCCACTGTGGCGGATGGATACAGAGTGGTAATCACTCTGCTTTTTAATTTCCTGCTTCTACAGTTGAAAGAGAGGGAAAAAGAGAGATAGAAAGAGAGGCAACGCTGCTTTTGACGAAAGCACTCCTGTGTTGATGGGTTCTGGCACTTCGGTTTATCCAGCATAATGGGGTTTCACGTGGCGTCGGTCATATTTTCAGAAAGTGCTGCTTTTGCTGTGTGTTCTCTGACAGCTGAAATGGGAGACTGCTTATTTTCTAAGAGATAAACTGGATCAGTATGTGCCGTGTTCTGTATGATGACATGTTATGCCATCGCATATCACTATTCATATTTATTTAGACTTTGTATGGCATGTTACGAAGCATTCGTGCTTTTGTTTAGCTGCGCGTCACATTCATTCGATAGCAGTGACAGTTAAACAATCAAAGGTGGAGTCGCAGTGAAACGCTTTATGGTTCATTGTGAGATCTATGGCAGCTGATGCAGTCATTGACTTCAGTAAAGTAAGCTTCTGGGTTAAGGAAACAATGTTGCATTAAACAAGAATAGCCCAGGCTATTGTACATGTCCATCCATCTTCTAGCACAGGGTCCTGGGGCCTGGAGCCTGTCCATTGGGCTGGGTTATACGTTGGATGGGATGCCTGTCCATCACAGGGTACATACACAAAGTCACACCAATTCACATAACTGCATGTGTTTGGACTGCAGGAGAAACACACAACTCCAGACACAGGGCAAATGTGGAATTCCAAACCCCAACCTTGGTGGTATACGTTGCAGTATTACCCACTATGCCACTGATGCTGTAGACTACTAGAATCCATAGAGATGGCATTCTGCCAGAACTTTCTGTCTTGTATTCTAGTTGTACAGTATGTCACTTTCACTGTAGGCCGCATAATCTGTGTTGAATGATCTCTAGCAATATCATACTGGCATGTGACATGTGACAGTACCCCAGCACTTTAATCCCTGTCCCAGAGCAACCCATAGTCACACAATATGAACCACACAGAGTGCCTCTGCTCGTCTGCTTCTCCTCTCTCCATCGGCGTCCCCCTTGAGAAGAAACCAGCCTGAGCTGAAATCTGGTGGTGCGATTTGGTATTTGAAGCAGCTTCTGGCTGGTGCTGCGGTATGATAGCCCGGGCTTGGTTTGCGTCTGAGTTAGACGCATGGGCAGGTTCACAGTGGTGGGCAGGCCTCCACACTCACACATTTCCAATCCCGTCACAGCCTGAAACTAGGCTACTTTTTTAGGTCCCTCAGGGGATGGGTTTTTGTACCTCTGCCAGAGATGTCCCTCTCCCTGATTCCCTTAACGTGTCCTGCCTCTGGCTTACTGTCGCAGTGGGGGGTGGGGGGCAGTCACATGCCTGGCATTTCTGGATGAGTCTGTGCCGTTGCATTGATTGGTTGGTTCATTTGTCTTTCCCTCCCTCTCTCCCAGCCTCTCATAGTGTCTCTCTCTATCCCTTTCCCCCTTCCTGTTTTATTTAAAAGGCCAATTGCCTTTTTCCAGCAATTTTCTGCTGGCTGGGTACAGTGGGCCTGAGACTACACCTCTCTCTTTCTCCACACACACACACACACACACACACACAAACACGGTCCATGTATTCCTATCTTTATGGGGACTCTCCATTCATTCCTATGGGCATAACCCTAATTCCAACTTTGATATGCTTAAACCCAACCCAGCCCTAACCTTAAACGGAAGTAACCAAACAAAATATAAGATGTTTGGCATTCACGTTGCAATCACAGATTTTTATGAAACTGAGTTATCTGTGGGGACTGAAAAAATGTCCCCAAATGGAAGAAAGTAACACATTTTTATCACATTGTGGGGATACAAATTTTAACACCTGACCCCTTTGCATGCCATACTGTGTGCCCTCTGCAGCGAAATAAATAAATAAGCATCTGTTTCCATGGGGACAGGCTGCCATCACTCCACATCTTAATTAACTTAGGAGCGCCTGCACAGAGCAAGCAGAAAACTCTTATCAGTGGTGCAGGTCCCCCCTCCTCTGCCACCCCACACACATTACCCCTTTGTATATTATTCTGCACAATGTATGCCCTCTATGGAGACGAAGCATACTCACACACTTAGCTGAACGTCTGAAAACATCCACCCTCCCCTTAATTGAGGTCAGAGTGTGGCGAAATATTATTATTATTATTTCTGTAGTGGCAGCATCAATATATGACTTTAACAAAGCAGCACTGCTGTCTGTGACGGGATGCCACTTTCTGCTCTCTTCGACGCGATGGGGAAAGAGCATTAGAGATGGCTCAGTAGGCGCGGTGTGCGGATTTGGGAATTCGCCCGTGGTTTGCTGGTCGTTTGACGCTCACGTTGTTTAAATGTAACGAGCTAAAGCGGTTAATATAGCGGCTTCTCTCCGGTGTGGCCTGCATAAACCCGCGACAGTTCCGATGGCGCCGGGGCGGGTTGCTGTGACAGCGACGGGGCCGTTTCCCTCCTCTGAGAGCGCCAGAAGGCTACGCAGCCCGACGCAAGTCTTTTCTGTTCCGCTGTATTAACGCATAAAGTTAAGCATAACATATTGGGCGTATGTGTATGCTCGCGGTGTCGACTGAGGTGAATAAGTGATGGAGGGAATCTCCCAGAAGCACAGGAAACCTCTTCAAATCATTTTTTCTTCCTCGCCATATTTTCGCGTTACATAAAACACTGAAGTTTGCGGGGTACTTCATGTGTAGGTGTTTTCAATTATCACGACGCGACAAGTTTTTATATACCGCAAGAATCCCCTCGGAATTACCTTCCAGGGTCCGCTGGGGATGGGCGCCGCGGTGTGCGCGCGCAGGCGGGGACAGCACGCGCATGCCCACGCGCAGGTACGCTCGCGGAGCGCGCCGACGGGCGCATATACGCTCGAGCGGAGCCTCGCGCGTAAACAGGATGGTTAACCGGAAGCCCCGTCCGCGGGCTCCGAGGGAGAGCGCGCTGGCACGGTGTCGTGGCTGCGAAAAGCTGAACAGATGGGATCGGGATGAAATCCGCAGGAAGCGTCCAAACAGTGGAATAATTCATATTTTTAATGCAAACGATGCAGTTTCAACGCCTTGGCAGGGCCTGGGCTAACAGCAGCATGTCGCGCGCCATATTGTTATTTGCGCAGTGTGTGTGAGAGTGCATGTGCCTTTTTTCCCCTCAGTGAAAACAGTTCAGCCTATAAATCTCACCAGATCCCCACTCCCGGACCCCCGGCTCCCCTCAGCCCTGAGTCAGCAGCGGGTCGTGAACCAGAAGCAAGGCGGGAGAGTCCACTAGCGAGACCTGCTGCTTATTCAGAGTGCTGTAGCATAGCTGGCACTACAGTGTTATAGGTCCGACTGCAGCCACCTGGTTGGGAGCTCCTTCACATGGAATTTGTGTCAAAACGGTTTCAGAAATGACTTTACTGCTGTACTCTCAAATAATGTATGAAGGTACAACATCCCCCTCGTGCTCGTGAGTTAATCCATTAGCCTTCGGGGGTTTAGAGTCCAGCACTTAAACTATGATGCCACTGTGTCTGGCCAGTATATTAGTGACATCTATAATATAGACTAAGCTGTGTAGTGCAGGTTAAATCTGGATTACAGGGTTCAGGACTCCAAATCCACAAGCACATAACATGCAGTAATGCTAAGCTGCCAATGCTAACGCACAGTGAATCTGTGTGCTGGAGGAATCTGCGTGTTTTTGCACAGACTTCCTCCCTGGCTGTCTGTGCCCTTGCCCTCCATCCAGCACTGTGTGCAAGAGCCCCCCTGCTGCACGGGTGTGTGGAGCAAAGTTGGACAGGTACCAAGTTGCTCTCAGAGGGGGGGAGTTTGAATCTGTGGGTGCCTTGCTGACAGAGGAAGGAGATGAACTGTGGCTGCTTCAGTAGCATTGTGCTGAGCAGAACAGTAAAACCTGGGAGGACTCTACAAGTCCTGGAGAGGTATGACAGCACCTGTCAGAGGAATGGCAATGTTCTTCTGTCACGGAGGTCTGCTGGAAGTTGACAGCATCCTGACTTTCTGCTTACTGTGGAAGTGCTCGCATCTCACATTTCTCCCCGGGTGACCCTACCAGGTCCTGCAATGGAGCTGTCTTCCGCTCAGCAGCTTCTGAGATTTGTGACTGCATTGTGGTGGTGTGGGGAGGGTTGGACAGGCACACTCATGTTCAAAGCCTGTCCAATTTAAAGCATATGGAACCTCAATGGGGGCCGGGGGGGGGGGGGGCGGGCTGTGTTACCGAAGGGCACCCGTCCACCAGCAGGACCGAGCCTGGGTTTTTCAGCTTGCCGATATGAACTGGTCCATCCGGGAGTGAGGGTGTTGGCCGGCCCATTTCAGACCATCAGTGCGTGACCTGTGAGCATTTCCTTTGGCTGTATGTGTCCATCTTTTTTTTCCGCTGACCATATTTGCTTTATCTTGATTATTATTTCTTAAAGGCAGCATTGTGGAGAGTCTCAGAAGATGCTGTTTTGTCCACAATGTAGTCTTCTCTTTGGAGGCTGTTTCGGAAGGCTGCCTGATCAAAGCCTGGCTGGCCCAGCTTTCTCAGTCACACATAGTTTGTGTAAAAGCATCTGCTGATTAGAAATAAAATCTTCACATCTGCGATGGCCGACTTGTGTGGAATTGTGGCACAGATTGGCCAAGCTGGGCCTGAAAGCCTACCTGGTGACTGGGACACACACTCACCACTAAGTCACTATACCATCACTGTCGTCCTCGCAGAGCATCTTTGCGCAGTTCCAGTACAGCAGCGAGAAGGTCCTGCCCTCTGACGCCCTGCGCAGTGCCCTGGCCAAGACCTTCCAGGATGAGCAGCGCTTCCAGCTGGGGATCATGGACGATGCAGCTGAGTGCTTCGTAAGTCGCCCTGTCCAGAGGCCTCCAACCACTCTGACTCTCTACCTGCCTTTATAGTGGCATTTTTGCACTTTTGCTTAATGAAGGAGATTGGCTGATTTCAGCATTGAATCTGATTGGTTTTCCGCTCAGCCAAATTCCCACTGACCACCCCAACTGTCAACCCCGGTGTACATCTCCTCCCAGAGGTTTTCTCAGTTCTGCTAAACTGACAGCTGTTCACCCTGTTCACCGGGGTCCCATGAACTAACCCAGCGCTGCAGAGCCAACATGCCTGCTATGTTTCAAACATTATGTGATGCCAGCCCCAGCCTCACACTGCAAGCACCCCATCAGACAGGATAGGAAAACCAATAAGAGGAAAGGTTTTTTGAAAGATATAACCCTGATTTTTTTGGGCAGTATGCAGCTCAGCAGGTTAAGGATCTGTGCCCATGTCCAGAAGGTCATGGGTTTGAATCCTGTAGCTGGCAGAGTACCCCTATCACCATTGGATCCTTGAGCAAGGTCTTTGACTTAGCTGCTTCAGAGGCACTGGACGCTGGCTAACCTGTCCTCTTACCTAGCCTTTGCTACCCATTTTCCCCACCGGGATGTTTAAAGTACCTCTATTTTATTATGTGTTCTCCCATAGAGCATTTTAAATTGGTTTTCTCCTATAGAGCTGTTTAATTGGTTCTTTTTCCCCTATAGAGCTGTTTAATCCATTAATTTTTTTCCTAAAGAGCTGTTCAGCTGGTTCATTTTCCTCGAGAGCTATTTAATTGGTTCTTTTTCTCCTATAGTGCTGTTAAATTGCTTTATTTTCTCCTAAAGAACTGTTGAATGAGTTTGATTTCCCCTATAGAGCGTCCGTTAATTCTGACCATCGCTCCTGTATTTGCTGAGTGCTTTCTTTATTGAATGCTCTCAGGCTGCGTGCCAGCACATGGTCCTGCTCGCACCCCTTACCTCACACCATTCTGCTCAAGTAGCAAGTTACGCATTCTGCTGACGTCGAGAGCTTTAAAGAGCTGCAGTGGCATGTCTTGTGCACTCGCGTTTGCCGGCCTCCCCTTGCTTCTGAGCCTCGTGGTCGAATGACCAGCGGAGGGTGGGGTCACTCCCCACGCTGGAAGCCTGTGCCATGTGTCCGGCAGACCCAGGAAGAGCAGCGGAAGCTTAGCGCACGACGCCTAGCCACCCAGCGGCTTTGCTGTACTTTATGAACCCGGCGGGTTCACTGTTGAAAAGTAATCCTGGGACTTGAACCTGCAACCACCCACTTCCCTGCACACTACTATAGCCCTGCAATGTACTCACATGCCTGTGGTCCCTGTTTCAACCATTGGTGTTGTTTTTGTGAACACTGATGAAGGGGTGAAAGATGTATTATTATGAACAATAATAATAATAATAATAATTGTCCATGCTTTCTGCAGGAGAACCTTCTGATGCGCATCCATTTCCACATCTCTGATGAGACCAAGGAGGACATATGCACTGCCAAGCACTGTATCCCTCACCAGAAGTTCGCCATGACACTTTTCGAGCAGGTGGGCCAGGCTTATTGTAATGCGACCAATCACAAAACTGCATGTTTATCAGCTGGCCCCCTCCTCCTGCCCTTTGTGGCCTCACTGTTGGGACTGACAGAAACTTTGCTGTCTCTCGTTTCCTCTCTAGTGCGTTTGCAACAGCTGTGGTGCCACCTCGGACCCACTGCCCTTCATCCAGATGGTCCACTACATCTCCACCACATCCCTCTGGTAAGTTGGGCCAGTGCTGGGGAAAAGGGGGAGGGGCACTGAACAGGAAACTCTCCCTGGAGGAGGTTTGGTTCATCTCCAGCTTCTCCAGCGTCAGATTGTCTCACGTACATCAGGACCAGATGTCTGGCCCAACTCTGGGAGGAGCCTTGACCTTTTTGGTACTCAGTGTAGCTGCATGATATCAAGGTCACCATGAGCATGCACGAGTCAGTTTGGCCCACTGCACTCAGCAGACAGAGCGTGACAGTGCTGGGTGTGGCCCAAGGAGGGTCAGATACTGAAGGGGGCAGTTGGGCGGAGCATCTCAGAGAGGTGAGAAGACAGAATCCACAGTCTGCTGAGGCGTCCTATTTGTGAAAGTAGCGTTCTGGTAAATTCCTGATCAGATATGCAGATTGGCCAGCGCCCTCTGTGCTGCTATGTGTACCACGCACTGACTGCCACTCCAGAGAACAAAGGGACACACACACGCACACAGTTGCAGCAGGTTTGTGGAAGGCATTTCCATTCCCCACCCCCTCTCCAACTCCCTCGGGGCAGTGCATGCTGGGAGTGTGATGTAATGCCCCCCCCCTCCCCACCACCATTTAAAACAGAGGATTAGCCACTGCGCTCCTGAGAGTGGGGGTGTCTTGGGGCCTTATGTATGTGTTATGGATTATCTACTGCTCCCCTGGGCATGCTGTCATGTAACACACATCACAGGGCACACGGGGGTGACAGTCACAGCTACGTGACAGGGGTGGGAAATTAATTTTCCCAGGGGACTATATGAGAAATTGGGACTGTTGTGGAGGACCGGACCAATAGGCTGAACTCAATTCTGCTTCACATAAATTTGGTGTGTTTATAAGAAGCAGTAACTTGTATAGTTTTGATTAGCTGCTACTGGTAAGAGTAGGTGTTTAAGCAATTACATCATAGAGCATAGTAAAAATGCCAGTATTATATCACTATTTAAGCTAAATTCACAAAAACTATCTTGAAAATGTGCAAGTTTTTGCAGTTTTCAAAGACCAGCATTAAATTAACTTGTACAAGAAGTAAAAAGTCTCATAATTGTGATTCAAATTGTAGTCCTTAAACACAGTGGTCTATATTCCACAAACCAAGCACACGGCATTAGCTTTGACTAAAGTAAAAAGAGGACTTAGAAGTCAGTGTCTTATTAAAAACTATATCAGTCTTTCTTTTTTTAAGATGAGCTGACTAATAACACATTTCTCCTAAACGTCTGCTCGCCAACACAATAACAGCATAAAAACAGTGAAAGTGCATTCGCGGGCCGTACAGTGCCCAGGTCGGGGTTATAACGTCTGCTGGGTGCAGAGTGTATACTGTTGAACAGGATGACAGCTTTGATTTGGAGCGATGCGAGACAGCTGTTAAAAAAAATAAAAGCTTTACACGGTAACTTTTTGAAACAATGTTGCCGGGCAGTTGCTAGCCAGGTGAGACAATGTGCAACTCACCCGCATCTGGATGATCGTGAAAAGTTGCCCAGTACCTCTCATAGTTTTTCAAATAGAAATTTGTTGCCCAATATCAATGGAAAAGTGACCGAGCAACATTGATTGTCAAAATTGCCCCATGCATTGTGACCCTCAGGGAAAGTGAATCTGACCGGGCTTTCTCAAAATGTGGAGCAAAATGCTCATGTATTGTTGGTCAAAATGGTTTGTCCTGGATTTGACGCTAGTCTCAGGTAGATGTCTCCAGCGAGGGCTTGAGGACGCTTGTCGCATGTGCCCCTGTGCTGCAGTAACCAGGCAGTGCGCATGCTGGAGTGCCGCGAGAAACCCACGCCAGACATGTTCGGGGAGCTGCTCCGCAATGCCAGCACCATGGGGGACCTCCGCAGCTGTCCGGTGAGCTCCGTCGCAGCACCACATGGTATACATGACATATCTCTTCGGGAACCGTGCCTGTCTTGGCAGATGTGCTACAGTAGGTCCCCGTACGCACACCGGACTCATTTACACATGATTGCTATGTTAGTTCCTCCTATGACCAGGGGCCAGGTTTCTTAATTATGGGGCCCCACTCAAAAAGTCACTTTGGGGCCCGTTGGGGCCGTAGTGACTGTTTGTGACCAACAGTGGTCCCATGCGAATGAGTGGTTGAGTGGTGATAACCCGATCAAGTCCGATCGAATGCGTGACAGCCGTCAGTAGCCTTCAGAAGCAGATGAGAGGTGCTCAGTGCTTGGGAAGGGACTGAGATGGTTACCGGGGTGGAGGTGGTGGCTTGGGTGGTGACTTTAGAGGTGGCATTAACAGCAGAAGGGAAAGAGAGTCACAGGGACAGACAGCTTCACCTCCATGGGACTCCTGTAATTGTTGGTAGGACCTGCAGGACATTTGAGGAATAGATACCTCAGGGTACCAGGCCAACAGGTCACGGAGCATGTCTGAGTCACACCAAAGACCCGACGAGGCCCCGACACACTGCATGTGATCACATTACCCCACCATTTTATGCCTGCCTGCTGATATGTATGCATGACATAGTTGCCCACACAAGTGCCCGCTTAGTGCAAAGCCAGATGCCAGCAGGTCTGCCCGCCCTGGGAGAAACGGCCCTTTGTGGGCTTCTATGGCTCTGAGAGCCTGGGAACTGGGCCAGCTTAAAAAAATAAAGAGCTCCCTGAAGGAGCTGGTGGAGGAGAGGCCCAGGCCGGAGAGCCTCTGCGTCAGGGACAGGCGGGCAGCTGTCTGAGGCACAGACACACTGCAGACCGTGCGCGGCATGGAGAGACTCCCAAATTGGCATCAGAGGGGCTGGCATGGAGCGACTCCCGAATCGGCATCAGAGGGACTGGTATGGAGCGACACCCAAGCCAACATCGGAGGGACTGGTATAGAGTGACTCCTAAGCCAGCGTTGGGGGGACTGGCATGTTGCGACACCCAAGCTGGTGTCCGAAGGACTGGTATGGAGTGACTCCCAAGCCTGCGTCCGAGGGGCTGGTATGGAGCGACACCCAAGCCAGCATCGGAGGGACTGGTATGGAGAGATTCCCAAGCCAGCGTCAGGGGGACTGCCATGGAGAAACTCCCAAGCCTTGGTTGTAGGGGCTGGCATGGAGCGAGTCCTGAGTCAGTGTTAGGGGGGCTGGCTGATGAAATTTCATTACCCCCCCAGCCACTCTGCGTTTTGTAAACGCTGCCCGCTTCAGAAACATCCTTCAGTGCCCACTTTGGTTGATTTGTTCGACAGTCTTTAAAATATTAAGCCCTGTTGTTTCCCCTCTGCCTGCTCTCCATTCCCTCACATCCCCGCCCCCCCAAGTTAAAGCGAGGCTGAGGCTCTGGGCCTGTCTGTTCTGCGTGCTCAGGCGTCCAGCTCCCTGCATAATCCCTTCCTGCGAGAAGCTGGTGCCAGCCTGTGCCAACCTGCTGCCTCCATCGTCCTCAAGGAAACAAGGCTAGCATTATAACCCCCCCTCAATCCTGTCCTGTCAGGTCCTTGCTGGACCTCTGGGCTGCTTGTTCATCCCGCTCTGGTCCGGGCAAGCTGTGGCTCTGGAAAGCAAAGGGCCCGAATCTAACAATCCGGAAAATTGGAGGCAGTTCGGATCCGTCTTTGTGGCAGGGTAAAGCGCCTTTTCCGCGTTTTCACGCCAGGCGCACATTTTCGTGCCTCTCGCACGTCCCTTAACTCATGGTCCAGGTGGCGTTAGCCCATGCCGAGAGATGGGAACCGGACGTTCCTTTGGTTCCGGCGTGACCCGCTGTGACACTGGCACGACGCGGCACCCAGTCGTCCTCCGGTCGCCATGCCAGCCCTAGCGGTGCCCCATTCATTTTCGGCAGCTAGAGGGCGCCAGAGATGTACACAGGGGAGAAGGTAGGGGGGGCTTGGCTAATGATCAGCGCGGACTCTGGCCTTCCGCCGACGTTGGCGCTGTTGAGCCGGAGGTGGTGCTGACGCCAGGGAACCGGGTCGTGTCAGAGGATGATGGATGGAGTTGCCTGTGAGGGTACCTGAATCCTGCCCCAGCACCCCCCCCTCGTGTCATTTCTGTACTTGCTTACTAGTCTCTTGTGCAGCATGCAGTCCTTCTCTATGATTAATGCCAGCGAGCATCTTTGCCACCGAGCATCTTTAACACTGTAGTGTTGAACGGGAGGCTTCACGACACAATGGCACGGCCCCTTTGGGGAATTCCACTGGCAGACATGAGCCCTCCCCCACCATCACCTGGCACTGCCATAAATAAGCATGCTATTTCACAATTGCTGAAACACAAATGTTTGTGGAGTATTTTTCTTTTTCATTTTCATGAAGTATGATAAATCCTTACTGCCACAAAAGTTACTCAACCCATCTTGTTTCAGGGCAACTGCGGGGAGATGCTCCGAATCCGGCGAGTCTTGATGAACTCCCCAGAAATCATCACTATAGGCTTGGTCTGGGACTCGGACCATTCGGACCTGGCTGAGGACGTTATCCACAGCCTGGGCACCTGTCTGCGTCTGGGTGATGTAAGGGGCTTGTTCCCGGCTGACACACTTCACACATGCATCACTTATGTCTGCTGTTTTAGAAAAACCTGTGACCACAACTAAAAACCAAAAATGCGTTTTTAAGGTTCTCATTGTCGGGATTAGGGTTATAGTCATAGAAATGAAGAGTCCCCAAAAAAGATAGAAATATGGACTTTGTGTGTGTGTTTATATGCTGCCTGATCAGGGTGTCTCCCATGCTGCGCTTTCTATCATGACAGTAGTCATTAGTAATGGAAAACAGATGCTTGCGTAATTCTGCCACATGATAACATTTAACACACCTCATGAAGTAGTTGAAGGCAGCCAGTAAGTTTGTTTTCCAGGGATTAAGATTTGTATTGGCAAAGGTGTTTTCCGAAAATGTGCTGCCAGATAGGGTACCCCCTGGGTGGTCTGTTGAGAGGACTGATTAGCAGCAAGAAACGTGACACAGACATGTTCTGACACTCTGAACCACTTTGAAAAGCATTGCATGGTTAAGTAGGGCGTGCGCTGGCATGTGGTAATATTGCAGTGCTCCCCTGTATATCAAAACACAACCCTCCGCACTCTAAAAATAGTCGACTCTTTTTCTCCTCCTTGTCCTCTCCATTTCCCAGCACAGCTGCCTCTCCTATTGATGTTTCTCCTCTCTGAGTCTCTCTCCTCCTCTGTAAGCCCAGCCGGCCCCTTTGCACAGTGCTCTGCCTTCTTCCCCCTCCTCTGTAAGCCCAGCCGGCCCCTTTGCACAGTGCTCTGCCTTCTTCCCTCTCCTCTGTAAGCCCAGCCGGCCCCTTTGCTCTGTGCTCTGCCTTCTTCCCCCTCCTCTGTAAGCCCAGCCGGCCCCTTTGCACAGTGCTCTGCCTTCTTCCCTCTCCTC
>JAODKM010000040.1:2069729-2080344 GCA_026780845.1 Petrocephalus sullivani
TTCTTCCCTCTCCTCTGTAAGCCCAGCCGGCCCCTTTGCACAGTGCTCTGCCTTTCTCCCCCTCCTCTGTAAGCCCAGCCAGTCCCTTTGTACAGTGCTCTGCCTTCTTCCCTCTCCTCTGTAAGCCCAGCCAGCCCCTTTGCACAGTGCTCTGCCTTCTTCCCTCTCCTCTGTAAGCCCAGCCGGCCCCTTTGCACAGTGCTCTGCCTTTCTCCCCCTCCTCTGTAAGCCCAACCGGCCCCTTTGCACAGTGCTCTGCCTTCTTCCCCCTCCTTTGTAAGCCCAGCCGGCCCCTTTGCTCTGTCTTTTTCACCCCCTTCTCCATCAGCCCAGCCGGCCCCTTTGCTCAGTGCTCTGCCTTTTTCACCTCCTCTGTAAGCCTAGCCGGCCCCTTTGCTCAGTGCTCTGCCTTCTTCCCCCTCCTCTGTAAGCCCAGCTGGCACTTTTGCTCAGTGTTCTGCCTCTTTCACCTCCTCCTCCCTCAGCCCAGCTGGCCATTTTTTCCAGTGCGCCAGGTCTCTCTGGTTCCTCAGCTGGCTTTCTTACCCACATAGCTCCCATTCGGCGGGGCGGCCCCAGCTACGTCGCTGGCCATCATATTTGTGATGATAGGAGGGTGTATGCTGTGAGCTACAGTATGAGCCATTACTTCATAATTCTGTGCAATACTATTAATATCCTTTTCACTGTTGCTGTTTATTGACATACTTTTATCTATATTGATCAAGTTTATCTATCTATTGGTCTATCTATACATCAGTACATCATGCCCGACACCCGTCCCGCACTTTAACCCGTGCCTGTCTCCTCTGCAGCTCTTCTACCGCGTCACCGATGACCGAGCCAAGCAGACGGAGCTCTACCTGGTGGGGATGGTCTGCTACTACGGGAAACACTACTCCACCTTCTTCTTCCAGACCAAGATCCGCAAGTGGATGTACTTTGATGACGCCCAGGTGAAAGAGGTGAGACGTACGGCTTCGGTGGATCATGAGGATGACTCTGGGTGGGACAGAGCCACACAATGTGGTTGCGTGGGGGGTACAGGAGACTTTAAATGGCTACAGGAGTGGGGGTGGCCTTAAAAAGTGGTTTTAGATATTGGATGTGTGAACAAAATTCCTGGCAGTAAGGGAAAGCAAAGCTCAGCTTTTACTCACTGAGGTCGTGGCACAGTGAGCCGAACGTGTGAACCCTAACTGTAACCTGCGGGGGGCGCCTCTCTCCCTGGTACATACACATTCATGAAGTGGCCTGTAAGCTGTGTACAGCAGTTGTGTTTGCCACTACACAACCCATATTTTTCAGATATAAAAGCTTCTTTTGTAATACATCTGCATATTCACTAAGTGCAATTAGATTGTTATTGTTATATTGTCTTGTGTTTTATGTCTAATGCCCACTGTCTACACTTTGGATAGCTGTTGTTATTGTGTAGTATGCTGTAGTTATTTTCTATTGTTTTCATTATATGTGCAATGTGATCATGGAGGTACGTTGTTTCATCTCACTATGCACTTGTACACAGTTATTGATAACAATTGAACCTTACTTACCTTACCTTACTAAACATTAAATAAATGCGTTCCTTATTTAGGAGACACTGAAGCAGCATGTTCCGCTAACCAATCAGCTAGCTACCGTCTTCCGACTCGCCAGCTATTACTCAGAAAGTGACTTTGCGAGCGAGGCCCCTGCTTGTGTAGGGTTGTCCTGCAGCGGTGTGACATGAAACGCAGTAAGGCGCAGGGAGCCGCGGTTCCGGCGTTGCTAAGAAACGGCCCTCTCTGCCTCCCTCTGTGTCCCTCTGTCCAGATCGGGCCCAAGTGGAAGGACGTGGTGTCCCGCTGTATAAAGAGCCACTACCAGCCCCTGCTGCTGCTGTATGCCGACCCACGGGGCACGCCGGTGTCGGCACAGGACGCCCCCCCGCAGCTGCACCTGCACCGCTGCAGCAAGGCCGGATACGACAGCGAAGACTCTGGTAATGGCCGCTCGCCAGGGCAGGGCGGGCCAGCGCCGCTGTGCACTGATTAACAATTGGCCGATCCTGCCCCAGAGCAAGTCTCAGGATTTTCGCTCGTTAATGGATTTCAATTATCGCTCATTTAAAATTCATGAATAGTTACAGACTGACCTGAGCTAAGAGTGCCAGGAAGACTTGGTGGGTCTCAGATGTGAAGGTCTATCATGTGACCTGTCATGTGACTGATCGCATGACAGGGATCTGTTAGGCTGATTTTCATTGCTTACCATAGTGTCAATCGACTTTGTACTATAGTTTTTCAGGTAAGGCCTGAGCTCCTGATTCATTTCTATGAGTTAGACCTGAATTTATGAATTAATGCAAATTCTAGATCCACTGATGTGAACCATCGGTGAGCCCGTAGCTAACCTTGAGAAGGACAGACCATCAGACACCGGTGCAGCGACACTAGTTTCCCCAAACCACAATGTCATTGAAACCTGAGAGGAAGCCTAGGCAGAAGATCTCAGCTCCACGCAGGAACTGGAACCACACAGATAGAAGGCCACCATGCTGCTGAGTCTGAATTGGATGCCTCACACATTTTGAGCCATGTTATGGACTTATCCCTTGAGGAACAACTTGAAAAATAACTAAGAATAAAATAGATTCCCATTGTTTGCTCATTTGTGAACCCGAATCACTGGTTTGAATTTTTTTAGTACATTAGCTGGTAGTTCGAAACCCATTATCACACAATAAGTGATTAATTTAAATAATGACTTTATGCATTTCTGGGTAAAATCCGAAACGTCTGGAAGCATCAAGTAATTTTTCATCATTTCGGTTAATCCATTATGCAGCTATTCAGTTATTCATCCTGTCTTGGAGTTTAACATGATTTTAATTGCGTGACTCGTGCAGTCAGCAGCTCAGCGAAGCCTAATTAATAACGGACTCTGCCAGTTCAGGAATCCGCGTGTTTAAGGCGCCCATTTTTGACACAGTGTCTCTGGTTCACTTCCAGGTCGTGAGCCATCGATCTCCAGCGACACACGCACGGACTCCTCGACAGAGAGCTGCTCCCACCATCGCCCCCACAAGCACCACGAGTCCATGGCCAGCCGCTTCTCCTGTGATTCTCAGGGCACGGTCGTCTGTAACCTGGACGGCGACCCCATCTGCCACGGCGGCGCGGATCCTGCAGGTGGAGCGGCGTTCCCTTCTTAGGGTTACATTCAGATTGACCATTGCGGATCTGGCGATGGTGTGGGTCAAAACAAAACGTCTAGCGCGTGACGCGAACAGAACCTGTTCAGAAAAAGAAGCATTACATGAGAAACCCGTGGTTTTCAGCTTAATTTAGAAGCTAATCTCAGGGAGCCAACTGATCGGTTTCAATTTAACGTGCTTTCAGTTTCAGTTTAACATGCTTTCAGTTTCAGTTTTTCCAGTGTACTTTTCAGTCTTCCTCCTGTCACACACAGGTGTGCTCTGTCTGTCCTTCTGCTTCTCCTCTCTCTGTTCATTTTTCACATCTTCCTCCCCTTAGTCTCGTGGATTCACAGCGTTTCCTCCATCCTGTGCAGGGGAGATCCTGAAGGAGCCCCTGGTTCCACGGACGCTGCCCAGGCCGTCCACCAGCCGGCTGAAGGACTTCAAGGAGGCCATGGGTGGCAGCATGGTCCACAGCCGGCCCCTCTCGCTGTCCTCCAGCTCGGGCATGGGCAGCTTGGAGCCGGGGGCGAGGGTGCGTGACTGGGAGAACGAGAGCACCAGCAGCGAGTCCAAGTCCAGTTCCTCCGGGGGGCGCTACCGGCCAGCCTGGAGGCCCAGGAGAGAAGCCCTGAACATCGACAGCATTTTCAGCCGGGAGCGATGGCGGCAGGCGGGGTTTGGCCCCCTGGGGCCCTCTCCGCTGCTGGAGGAGAGCGGGAGCCGGGGTGAGGTGTTGCCCGGGACTTCGGCAGCTGTCGGGCACGGGACAGGAGGTCCGGAGGTGCTTGTCAGAAGCAGCGGGTACCTGGCCCCGCCTCTACCTCAGTCACTGCACAGCCTGGAGCACCAGCCGCGTTTGATCCAGAGGATGGAAAGTGGTTATGAAAGCAGCGAGAGGAACAGCAACAGCCCTGTGAGCATGGACATGCCCCTTAGCGAGGGGCCCAGTGCCGGCTCACACAGGTACACACACAGCTGGAGAAAGGCAGGGTCCACCGCAGCTCATGCAGGTACCCAATGAAACCGCTTGAGAGAGAGACAGAGTCCCACACAGGTCACACACACGTTCAGACACACTGCGAAGGGGAGGGCACATCCAACACATCTTACATGGGTGTAAAGCCCCCAGAGACGAGGTCCACCAGAGCTCACACGCCTTCAGGCCAATCTGGGGAAGCAGGTCACATCCTACATAGCTCACATGGGCATGAGACTCAGTCGGACTCACTTCCATGAGGTTCCTACCCTACACCTTAAACAGCGCAAACAGGAACACAGCTGGTCTCTCGCTCGGCCGCTCGACCGCGAGAATGTAGGTTGCTGTCCTTCTCCATGACAGGGACGTGGGAGCGAAGAAACATTTAATGTCAGGCCCGTCCTGGCGCAGCGTGCCCAAATCCAAGAGCAGTGGGGCCATTCTGCAGCACTCCAGGGCGGCGTCTTGGAGCAGCAGTCACTTGAGTCTGGGTGGGTGAACGAGCGCAACTGCTGTGTTGGCAGCCACACCTGTGTGTGTGTGTGTGTGTGTGTGTGTGTGCGTGTCTGGTGTATACCCCCCACCCAGTGCCTTTTGCCGACTGCTCAGTAAAATTTTCGAAAACACTTGTGTGTGTTTCTGTGTGTGTGTGTGTGTTTGTGTGCGCGCCTGCAGGGGAGGGCCGCAGCGAGCTGGACGAGCTCCAGGAGGAGGTGGCACGCCGGGCGCGGCAGCAGGAGCTGCAGCGGAAGCAGGAGCGCGAGCGGGAGGCCGCCATGGGCTTCAATCCACGGCCCAGCAAGTTCATGGACCTGGACGAGCTGCAGAACCAGGGTAACCACGAGGAGCGGGGCAGGAGGCGCGTGGGGGTGCGGGGGGCGCATTCGGCGGCGGGGTGCGGGAGGCTCGCCCCTTTCGGGGAGTAGGGTAGGATGACTGCTTAAGCCTGGCCAGAAGAACACGGCTCGCTGGCAGGTGTACAGGTCCTGGCTTGACGGAGTGTTGGACCAGTCGTTTATTTGCTGTTTTTTTTTTTTTTTATAAAATTTTTTATCAAAAACAGCAGTGAGAATCAGTCTGAAAACATATAGGATGAGGTCCCGGGCCCGGCTTTCGCTGTAAAGACGGGTCCTGCTGATTATGCGCCGCGTTTCTTGGGGACACACACAGACAGGCGGCCTGCCGGGGGGCCTGGCCGGAATCTCCTGGGAGTCAGCCCCGAGTGGGGGGGGGCTCTCAGCACAGACGCTGCCCGCCCCCCCTCTCCCGGGCCGCCCCCTCCCCTGCCTCCCTCCGCTCACAGCCCCCTGCCTCGCTGTGTTATCCGCAGGGAAGGGGGCCGGCCTCGAGCGCTCGCTTGTCGAGGCCGAGTCTCTGTTAGAGCGGTCGCTGCAGCTCGAGCAGGGAGGCGACGTGGTGGCGGCTCTCTCCGTCTGCCACCAGGCTGTGTGTAAGTAACCCTAACCTGCCACTGCCTGCCGCTACTACCCCATAACCACCCCACTGCTCTCTGTCCTTCCCCCCTGTCTGCTCCCCCCTCCCTCTGTCTGTCCATCCCCTCTCTTCTCCTGTCATTCCACATTCCGCTCGGATTCCCGGGCACTCACCCGCCACCGCTCGGACCTCGGTGCGGTCCAGGCGGAGGGCGTAATAAGCTCCCGCGCAGTGTGACCGCCCCCTGCGCCGTATTCCACATTAAAGTTAGAAATGGAGGTCTGCATCTTAGGCACAGGGGTGTTGAAAAAAGGAATTTGTTTTTTTTTCTCCCCAGAAGTGGAAAACCAATTTAAATGATTAATGAACTGGAACAATGTAGACTGTATAGATTTGCACAGCCGCCCTATTTTTAAACGTCTCTTGGAAACTATAATCCAGGTCGGTTTGCTGCTTCCTAGCTGCTCTTACAGCCGGACAGGAAGTGAGGTGCTTTGTAAGATGGCCACTTCCTATGTTAACCAGCTAGACTACAAGTGAAAAACACGGCCGCCCGCTTACAGCACTGTATAATAACACCCCCCCCCCCACCATGTATCCCTGCTTTTCACCAAAGGTTTGTCCTCTTTTTCATGCCTGGGCCTCAGGGCTTAAAGGGGGCCGTAATTCATACAGTGGGGCCAAACTTATCAGTAGCCAATGATATGTCTTGAATGGGTGAATGATAGGGGAGGGGGGCCTCCAGTGGCCAATCAGCTATCAGCTAGAAACAGTGCCCCTCTGGCCTCCCACTATACTGTATATACCTGTATACTGCCTCCTCCATAGATAAACCGATTCCCAGTTTGGGTACGGCTCGTTGCCCCAGTGTTACAGCTGAGGAGCAATGCAGGATCCCCAAAATGACCCCTTAATGCTTTATGTATTTGTCTGTCTGTCTGGACGTCAATCTGTCACTGTTGGTCTGTTTTGCTTTGTGTCATTATTTATATCTTGAGTAGATTCTTACCCTGGATCTTTTTTTTGTGTAGTTTAATGTTTTCTATTTTCCATATGAATTTAAAAACGTCTTCAGCACAAGTCCCCTCACTCCTTCATTGTGTGCTGAAGACGTTTTTAATGCCTTTAAACTTCCATCCAGAAACAACTTAACAGATTTTCCCCCTCGCGATTCCAATGAGCATCTAAACTTTGATCTGCTGCTGTTTTGAGAAAACGTCAGACACTGAACTCCCCATTCTGTAGTCTCCTGTTATGAAAAAACTGCAACTCCAATTTTATTCTTAAAAGCAGTAGACTATGCCTGGAGCTTTCCCCATCTGATTTTTGTCTGGTGTTAGCAAATGTGTATTTTTCACTGCAGAGGATGCAGGCATATATTGCTGATAGACCAAATTTCAAAGACGGAGTACAAACTGTCTCGGCTTGTGAGCTGTGAGATGCAGCCATCTCTAGTCCTCGGCCCCACCCCCCTCCCATGACGTTGTCTCAACCTGTTTTTGTTTTTGTTGGGTAACAAACAAACAAACGGTATGCATGCCCCTCATAACCTGGCTCTTCTGTGTCCTGCGTTTTCTTTGTGCTTCCCTTTCTTTGCATTGTTTTCTTTCGTTTTGTTTTTTTCCTTTTTGTTTGTTTTGTCGTTGTTTTCCTTTAGCTAAACTAAGACTTACCATGCATGAGGGCAGTGCTAACACTCATAGCAGGACTATGGCTGCTGATAAGAAGCTGCAAAAGTGCATGAGGAGAGCGCGGGGCCTACAGCAGCGCATGCAGCCGCTGGAGCAGGAGCAGCCACAGCTGGAGGGGCCTCCCAGGTACCACGACTGTCTCCTGTGTGTGTCCCGCGCGGTGCCTGTCACTAATTCACTATTGACCTTTTTAATTTCTTTGGTTGGAATTTGATCCCCATTCCATCACTCTTAGTTCTTCACCTTTTGAGGTGGGGGGGTTCTTAGTGACATTTGCTGTCTTCTGAGGTTCTCTCACAAACACGTTGAGTAGGTTGCCATCTTGGAACTTGGGCTGAATGTCACCCGAACGCTGCTCGTGCCTCGTCCTGTTTTTCGCTGAATTGAACGTGTGACTTGTTCTGTGCCGCTCTAGGTTGTTGGTCAAAGTGTGTGTCCATTTCTGTACGTCTTCACCTACTCCTGCGTGTGGTTGATTGTATCATTTCTTTAATCTGGGCCTGCTTCATAAGCGCCGGGGCGTAAGTTCAGAGCTTCTATGAGCCGTCCGTCACTCAGTCTTCCATCAAAGATTAAGGCAGGCTCTGGAACATCGCAACATAAAGCCACCGCCAATCTTTTTAAATGGGAAAATTGCCTTTCGCGTCTCGCTGTCCATTACGGCTGTCTGAGGAGCGCCTGCTGTAGCTTCCGGTGATGTTTCTGCAACAAGCTGCAAATGTGAGGCTGCAGCCTTAATGAGCGAAGAGCAGCATATGCAGTTACAGGGGAAGTGCAGGAGAGCCGCAATAACCCGTCTCTGCACTGTCGCTTTTCAGCATCGATTTATGCGCTGGCGTGATTTATCGCCCCGCCTGCTCTGAAACCTACGCAAATACTAATGAATGAAATACTAATAATGAACAATGTAGTACAGGAGCGGACATGAATAGGGTTTCATTAATCAGGTTTCTGACATGAGTAAAGTTTTAAGTAAACCCCCCCCCAAACAGGATCTAATTAACATAGCTAATGGCCTCTGAAATTATATTTAAAGGTATCTTTGTGGGCCCTTGATTAGAGAATTCAAAATCCTGAATAACACCGGGCAAAAATTGAAACAGGACTTAGAGACGAATTTAGATCAGAAAAAGAAATGTTCACTAGAGGTCCAGTAATTTTGAGTGGCGACTAGTCTTTGAATTTCACCCAAGTCAGCACTATGACTAATCTCACTTGGGGGAATTTTACAAGTTCTTGCCCTTTCATACTAAACTGAGCATTATGCTAAATCCTCCAAGCCTCCTTCAGCTGGTTTAACTCATCCCAGGGGTCTGTCTCCAGAGGTGTTTGTAGGGATGGTGAAGTAAGGTGTAGAACTGGCCGTCATTTCTGGCTGGATATTTCTTACTAGTCATCCCCAGACTGAAATCTCCTTTTTGCATCCCCAAGCCCCAAAAGGCAGTTTTACTGAAATCTCTCACCAGTATATCAATGATCAAATGGCCATTTGCTTTTAATGTGTGCCACTACGCTCATGCTTAGGGTCCGTAGCATCTTCAGCTACAAGATATCTGGCTGCCATAGGTCTGATGTCTTGGTTGAGTACCTGATAAATGCTGAAGGAGATCTTTGATAAAAAAATCCATGCAGTAAGATTTGTGGGATGATGTATCAAATGCTTACCTCTTCTGGACTGGTTCAGAAGAAAAGGATGAGCACAGATAGTCAACTGAGCCCTTTTCGAATGTCTGGACATACTTCGATGGGTCAGATGCCGTCCACTTTTACAGAAGAAGTGCATGTGTGGTTTTATATGTATCTCCATTTGTGAAGAGTGTATTTTGAAGATACATCCTCCACCATCCAGCTTTTCTTCCTTGACTTTCAGCATGATGAACAGCACAGCAGCTGCAAAGGTACAAAAGAGGCGCTTCGTGTGTTGGGCTACGGCATGCCCTAGAACTGAGTCGTTGGAAATTTTTAGGCATTAGTTCAGAGTATCAAGCAAGAGACTTTGCCCGGAGTCCGCTTTTAAACTTGATGTTTCATTTGCTCATCAGATGAGATTCATTTATCTACCTTATTCACTTTCCTGAACCCTGTTCCCCTTTCCCAATCCCCATCCCAACCCCATCCCAACCCGTTCAGTGAACAGCCTGGCACGGTCAAAATACTGCTGACGACCCATCAGGAAGAGGACTGGGATGCAGACCAGGATGCACCTCTGGCCCCGCCCTCTCCTCTCCCTAGTCAAACCTTCTCCCTTTCTAGAAACTTGCACCCTGGACCCTTGAGCCACCCATCTCCCTGCTCCCCCCAACCTGCGGGGCAGAGCAAGGGCCCCATTGGGGAGCACCCAGAGAATCTGCCGGCTGGTTCAGAGCTGGGAGAGCAGGAGATGAGAAGGGAAGGGCAGGACCACCTAAATCGCCGGGACGGGTCTGAGGCCTCCAGTATAAATCCATCCTCAGGTCAAGAAGTAGAGTCTGCCCATCAACACAACACCTTGCTGCCCCTAGACTTCTGGAAGACCCCAGGAAGCAAGAGGGAGGGCTGTACCCAAAGCTCCCAGCCCCAACCCCAACCCCAACCTCTCCTCGCAACTACAGCTTTGGCCTACCAGAGCTCCATTAAAATCCCTGACCAAAGCTCAGCTAATAAACCGGTGGCTCCACAGACTCTAGCAGCATCGCCGGTAGAGCCCTCTGCAGAGAGGAAGAGCTGCAAATATCTAGGGTCTCCTACCCAACATCCAGTGCAGACCCCTCCTCAAATTTGCCCGCCTGCCCCTCCCTGCACCATCCCTCCGCTGCAGCCACCTTCCAATGCTGTTCGCTACTGGTCATCGTGGAGCCTGGACAGGCCGGACAGTGTTGTTATGGCATTTTGCACTTCACCCAGCCGTCAGTTTTGCTCCAGTTCCAGCATGCCTGGATGTCCTTCTTCCTCTCAGCTAGTGCTTGATCCACCAGATCCCTCTATAGAGGGAAAATCCCAGGCTGAAAACTCCAAGGCTTCCGGTAACACTCAGCCTGCCACTAACTTATGGCATGATGTCACCGACTCTCCGGATGAGGAGCTGGAAGTCCTCCACTCGGCAAGCCTACGGGACCTTACATATCCTCGAAAGACCTTGCAGAGCATCTTTTCACCATCTGGAGCAACATCAGGTAACCAATTCACCCAAATGAAACATTTTCATATTATGCATTTGTTCTTCGTGCAACATATTGAGAATATGTCATAGTATATAAGTCATGTATAAGTCATAGTATGTTGATGAAAGGAGCCAGAAATGGTGTAAACTCACTCTCCTCTGGTATTATTATTATTATTATTATTATTATT
>JAODKM010000040.1:2080444-2093911 GCA_026780845.1 Petrocephalus sullivani
GTATGTTGATGAAAGGAGCCAGAAATGGTGTAAACTCACTCTCCTCTGGTATTATTATTATTATTATTATTATTATTATTATTATTCTTTTGTCTTTCAGTTCCTGCAGCTGGTGAGAGGCAGCTGTCTGGGAAGGCGATTGGTGGGCGCTCCAAAACCCCTACCGCCGAGATAGAGAAGAGTGTGTACCAGGCCCCTGGCGGCAGATCCTCTCTGGTCTACTCTTATGTGGTAAGAACCTCAAACTGCCCATACACAGAATGGCCATGGGAGGAAACTAATGTACAAGTCCTCGGTAAAGATGGTTTGACAGGTGGGGGCCATCTTCTGAGAGCTGAACTGAGATGTGTGGTTGACCAGGGTTGACTATGTTGAGTGTCTCTCGTCTTCTCGCCAGTCTACTCCTGCTTCCAGCCATGAGCTACAGCCAATGGAGTCATGCGGTTCGGATGACCTGGGAGAGGAGCGTGCTGTTGCTGTGGAGGATGAGGGACAAGGCGAGACGCAGCTGTACAGTGTGGAGAACATGCGTCGCGTAGCCCGTAGCTTGAGTAGTACAGTCATTGGAAGACACCCAGAGGACCTCATGGTGTCCCGAAGCATGGTGCGTGATCTATGTTCACGGCATGACTAAGTCCTAATGCTCACAGCTATGCTGTGGGTTCACTGCACAAAGGACTCTTAAACTAACCACAAATTAGTTTCACAAGGTAGAACGAAGGCAACAAAGTGGCCAGGGCGATCAGCATAATGTGGAGGGCACTTTGTATAGCCACAGTGTGGGGAACAAATTTAACACATGGGGCTTGGAAGATGTTCGTCCATATGACTGCCATTAGTTCTGTAACACAACTGCTGCTCTCCATCCATTCCGACTCAGATTCAGTCTATGTACCATCACTCACTGCCAACATGTGTGCACGTTCACTGGAACTAAGCCAGGCTGCTGCCATCTAGTGGATATACAAAGAAAGTGTCATACTGTTCAGACGAGCATGTTTGTCAGTGGCATGTGACTTTAATCTTCACAGACGCTTTCCTCACTTTAGCCTTTTTAAGCTCTCTTTCTCCACTTGGGATTCATAGGTAATGCTAACTTTTCACTTTTGTCCTGATTAAAACACAATCCTTTGTTACTGGAACAAAATGGTTCCTCTGAAATGAAGTCTGGTCTTTCCTTTGGGAATGATATACTGCCTTTTCCACGTCCGTTTTTGATATCCCTCATGTTCTCTTGCAGGGGATTCCCAGGAGATCCAAGAGTTTCTGGCTTTGCTTGACAGGAGTGAAGCTCTCCCCGGTGAAGTCTACCACTGTGCCGCACTGACCCACAAGAGGTGGTAGACGGCCAGTCACATGCCCGCTCGCTCATCCCATCGAGGGCCTGGAGCTCTCCTGACATGAGCCAGCTGCCAGTCGACGGGAATGTCATGTCATGGCCTGTATGGTCACCTGTCCATCTGCTCGGCACTATGACCAGTACCCTCCACCCCGCCCCATTCATTTCGCATGCAGCACCAAACGATGCTCCCCCCCCTCCCCCACCCCCCAAAGGAGACAAAAATAGATGGCCTGTGACCCATCCCAGGGCACTGCACCTCCACCACCACCAGCAGCTCACCCCGATGGTCTCTGGGCCCCCCCTCAGCCTTGTGATCTGTGCCAACATGAACTCGTGAGGCTCTCACTCAACTACTGCCAATTCCATGGAGTTTTCTGGACTTGCTCTAACCCCATTGGCTGAAAGCCGTCCTATTCCGATTACAGCACCCAACCCTATCGGGTGACCCTGCCCTATCACTCGTCCCTTTCTAGTTCTAGAAGCTTAGGAGTCCGCTGCTGGGAATAGGCCGTGGATGCTGACAGGAGGCTACGGCAGCCTCCTGATTCTGTCCTCGGCCTTAGGGCGACCTTTGTGATGTTGCACTGCCCCGTGTTACTCTGGTTTGCATGGAATCACAGGGGCCTGCCTCTCGTCCAAGGGAGAGGAGCCAAGCGCTACAGATGTAATCCTCCCAGCAGCTGAGTTTCCACAGTCAGCAGCTTAAGAGCTGAAATGATAGCAGTGAAACATCGGCTCCACCCAGCAGAGCCAAAATAGTAGCCCATCCATGCCATCTTTGTTTTCTAAACTTTAACCAGTTTTATGTGTTTTTATTAAGAGACTCTAACGGCTCTCTCTCATCATTAACGGTTGAGTGTGGTCCATATTTTCCTTTCTTTTTCTAGTTCAATGGAAAATTGAGAGTGACAAGAACAAAATGAGCCAGGAGACACTTTAGTGGAACAGGATCTGGACTTACACCCGAATTGTTGCAGGTTTAAAGCCCAGGAGGGGGTTCAATGTTGAACCCTTGAACAAAATCCTAAACAAGAGTCATGAATTATTTAAGTTAAAATATCCAACTTTACATATGGATAACCTGTAAAATAAGTTGTAAAATATGTAAGTTGTTTAGATAAAATTGTATGCTCAGAAACAAAAATAATAATTAGATATGCTATTTTGAAGATTAAAACCTCAATGTCTGTTGTTTAAATTAGGAAAGTCTGTAGGTTGTTGAGAATTGACAATTTTTGTGTCACAAAAGCAAAAAGCAGTCTCAAGGAATTTTTATAGATACCTATCAAATTAAAAAATATTTTTTAATTCAAGCAAAGTAACTTATATATGATCAATGATATTCGTTATACTAAAATGACTGCACCTTACATTTGATATGAAAATGGTATAATCTATTTAGTGATAATGCATTTGATATAGAGCAGTATGTACTGTATGTAACTGACACTTCTCTTCAAATGCTAAGGTGGACCGTTTGAATGGTCAGGTGGTCATCGAGTTCCTTTATGATTGGTCACTTTGATAAAGCTGCTCTCCTCGTCTGTGTCGAGGGCGGGGGAATGTCAGCCTCACAGGCCGGAGGGTGTACGGACTTCTTCCCGCGAATTCTTTATTAATTAGCCTTGATTGGCGTTTTTTTTTTTCTTTTTTCTTTTTTTAAGGAAATGAAAACCAGCATATTATCTAAAGACTTGTTCGTTGTTCTCAGTATCGTCTTGTAAAAAAATAATGAAAAACTAAACATTTGCCTGTTCAGGTTTAATGTCGAACATACTATATTGTGAACTAATATCTTATTTCTTTCTGATTGAAAAAAGAGCGTTAATACAGTAATTTCAGCCAAGGCTAATCAGTTAATATCTCTATGGGAAGGACCGCGGCCAGTCCTCAGTGCCTGTAATGCCTGGGAGTTCCCCGCCCTCGCTCTAACCTGAAGTTCCTGAGCTTTGTTAAACTCATTAGTGAGTGGTACCACTGTCTCCCCACTACAGCCATCCAGCTGTGGCTCCCTTCCGGATGTAAGTCTCCATGCTTCAGCAAACGTGCCATTCAGTCTCGCTGGGAGGACTTCCTTTGTTTGCTGCCAGAACCTTTTTTTACTCAGTGTAATTTATGGCTGACAGAAACCACAACATAAGGTAATGATCAGCCGGTGTGAGAGTAACTAGGGACCCAAATCCGGGTGCTGTTTGGAACAGGGAAGCTGGAAGGTTTGGTCCATAGGACCACGGAGCATATTAAACTCATTCATGTTTAAAGATGTTTAAAGTTGATGCTAACAGTAATTACAAACGAACCTTTTAGCAGTATTCGGACAGAACAGCATCAACGTGCTACTGTATGGTGAACAAAAATGCATATTCAAACTCTCTATATGCCTAATAAGTATGGGTGTGCCCTTGAAAAGTATTATAGCTCTAAAAATTCAAAATGTATATGGCTTAATTCACTTACGAAAGAGTGGACTATGTTATTAGTCGAGTGCTTAAAATATATACTAAAATCTGTTAAGTCTGTTATTATAACATTTGGGCTGGTAAATTAAATAATTTAGTTTATTATTACTCAGCCCTTTCCAGAGGTGTTAGATTAACTGGATCCAGTAGGTAAACTGACAGGAATGGTTATAAAACCAAAAGCCTCTCCTAATACACAGAAAAATCAATGAAGTAACCTCGAGAATGATCACTTAACTGACAAGTTCCTCTCATATTTGGGTGACACTGAGCTGCAGGTGCTTCTGTGTACTTAATGCACGACACACCATAGAGCGCTCACTGTCATATGGCTGGACATGCTTATGGAAAATCATAAAAACCTATTGACAGTGGAGCCTGGGGACTATCTCCTGTAACTTATGAAAAACATACCTCGGAAATCATCTCCAGGGTTGGAAAAAGAATGTGTCGGATAACAACGTGCGTCTGTTGTAACCTATGAGAAACATAGGAATGTACTTGACTGTAGAAAGCCAGAGTAATGCCCATTTACTTTATCCTGGTTTTTGCTAATAAGACTTTATACTATTGCTTAATAAGTAATAATAACTTTATTACTTAAGTCATTGGTAAACACTCTATACTGTAACAACAGGCTTTCAAGGAATGATCATCTATGTACAGAGCAATCAGCTTAATGGGATGAATTGACAGTATACGCATGTTTCGAGATACAGCTGTTCACAAGCAATGATTGCAGAGAATGGGGATTAAACATGAATTATATTTTATGATCGAAAAGTTTATAATATTCTGAGAGTTATGGCCATGAAGACGTTATCTGTTAAAAAAAAAAAATCACAGTACCAAGGTTTAAGCCCTACGAAGTAGCCAGCGGAACTGTGCTATTGATTCATCTATCTAAACTGAGAGACAGGCTCGCTCATTTTCATCACCTTCATTAAGATTTATGTTCCTGTCACAGCTAATAAGTGAAGTAAAGAGATTGGCACGGGTTATGTTTGTGACCGCTGAAAGAGAGCAGGAAAGGATATGGCTATGGTCAATATTCATTTTGCAATATTTAATATATGGATTTCACAAAAAAGAACATTTTGAATCTGAAACAAAAAAGCCCAGCTTAGTTTCCCACTATGAATGTTAAATGTCTGAAGTGCAAGAAAACCGAATTGGAAACCAACTTTTTCAATGGAACCAAAGAGAGAGATTTCACATGCATTTTCCAGTTTATTTTTGTAACTCATAACAGGTTAAGAAGTTTCATGTAGTGCCCTAAGTATCACTGCACCTTTATCATGAAGGAAATGTATGAATTTATGACATTATTCAGATTTACGATTATTTTTTTTAAACAAAACAAACATTGAAATTTACAACTTCGAAACTGTGTACATATGTCCGTGTGCAGTAATCGGCCTTTAAAATATGAAACGAGTGTGTAGCGATGGATTTCTTGATGATGCAAGTGGGCTTCGAGGGATTTCCATTTTAACCCAGTTTGTAAATGTCGTGCTGGCAGAAGGAACCTGTATTTTTGCAATAAAGTTACTACAAAGCGCTCCAGCAGGAGCGTGCAGCAGCTGCAGACTCCAGGCTGTCCTTTCTTGAGTGTGCCCTTCCTCCACTCAGGCCTTCCAGCCATCACTTAGCCATGCTGTGTGTGGGGCTAGCCAGCGATCCTGTTACGGGTTCTGCACCCAACGGTAAAAGGCAGCGAGGTAGTGAAGAATGTGAGTGTGGAACATTCCGGCTACCGGAACCCACTCAGTTTGCCTCCCAGGCCAGAGGAATTGTTGCATGTCATAAGCTTGTAACCAGGTCCTCTTGACTTACAGACGACAATAAGCTCAGATAATGACAGTATAGTGAAATTACAATGTCCATTATTTCTAGATAACTTGAATACAAAGGGCTGTAAAATGTTTAAATTTTTATTTGGTGGACACATTGATAAAAAATAAAGTTTTTTTTTGAGAAAGCAGGGTTAGCAAGTCCCTAGGGTAATTAGGGTTAACGGCCTCGCTCAGGGGCCCAATGGGGGCAACAGTGGTGTCCCAGGGATTGAAACTGGCAACCTCCCCATCACTGGCTCATAGCCGCATATTGTGCTACATCCAGCTTATCAGATAAGGAATGACAATTTGTCCATATGAAGTCATATGGCGGTGTGCTCCAGCACTGTCTGAAGGAATATGGGGTACCAGGGCCAGTAGTAAGTGCTGTGAGTTCCCTCTGTGGAGATGATAGAGATACATCTGCATCCTTGGCACAGAATTACTGCTCTTTAGAGTCGCTGCGTCTCATTTGTCTCTTTTCTCTGTATGTCCAGGATGTATCCGTTTACAAAATCTAGGAAACAATGCAGCACAACAAATTTTAATGGTAATTGAGTGACGTGTATTACACACATATTACTTTCCTAGCATGATTTATGGTAGTGCCTTAGATCTTTGTCCATTAAATCCAAAATCCATTAAACGGGTTAGTAAATCCAGCGTTTACCATACCAGGGACCCTCATGCAATTGGGAAGGTTTCAGAAACACACCATCCTGTGGGATCCACTAGGGGTCAGTATAAGCATGTATCTTACCATAAGTAGCCTACGTATTAGAAGCATTTTCCATCAAGCCCTCATTTTCATACTTGGATGGATATATAAGCATATATCCATTAATTAAAAATTAAATTATCTACAATATTGAAAATAATAATATCTGTTCTTTAATCAACCTAAATATGTGATTATGGAAACCATTAACTTACTGAATTTTCCAATCAGGTTTTTCTAATAATTCTATGCTTTTAACAAGATACCAAAGGCCAGAAAACCAGATTTCACCAAACGCTGGTCTGTTCAAATATATTCATTAATAATATTAATAGTACTGATGATTAAAAGCAGCAAATGAGTTTGCAGCAAATCTTTTATTTAGTATACTCTTTTAACCAGAGTAACATTTTTTAAGAAAACAGGACCAGATAGTCCCTATAGGAACTGGGAATTAAGTGCCATGCTCAACTCCATGATGAAATCACGCTGCCAAATATGGATGATTTTAGGGTTCACAAATGTTTTTGACCATTAAACTTTATTCACTTTGCCTGAGAAAAAATGTCAGTAAATGGTCTGCTAACCATCGTCAGAGTTAGTGGAAATGCTAATTTGCTAACGAAAAAGTTATCTTTGATAATTAGCGGTTAGCGGATTAACAGAACCCTGCCTTCCACTGTTTAAAAGGTACATTTACCTAGTGCTAGGGTACAATTGGCAGACCCTTAAAGGTACAGCCCCAGGGACAAGTAATTGTGCCCGGAAAGGTACAAATTGGTCCTTAGCTTATGGGGGACCCACCTAGCAAGGAAACATGATGATTTCACTCCCTCTGCAATGCAGGTAATTGGGTGACCCCAGAAAAGGGCCTATTCTGCCTATAGCTTAGAGCCAGCCATGTCTCAAAACATGAATTTATAAAATTATTTGTGAGTTTCTCATTTTTCAAATGTACAGGGAAAAAAGACTAAAATGACAGCTTAAGCCACAATTTTGGCCCATAAAAGGATTAGCAGATTTATTCCTAGTTCAGTCAAGGACTTCGCTGGTTAGTCTTCACTGGTGACTCATTTGGTAGGTCACAAGCATCGGTAACCTTTCACCCGTTACCCATTACTGTAGCTGCCAGGGTGTCAATCAGCATAAGCTGATCTCGGGGTGTTACGCTGTCGTCCTAAATCTTCCCCCGAAAGTTTCATAATGTATATCAAATCCGCTATTATGTCCAGATGAAATTGTGACTTCACAAGCCGCACAAAATGCGAAGTTGTTTTTAGAGGTAAATTTGCATATTTGAAGAGAACTGAACCCTAACTGGCTGCCTGTCAGCGTGTCACAGAATCTGCCTGGCTTAATGGCTTCTGCGTGAATGGGCTCAGCTTTTTCATGCTTGGTTAGATTCTAATAATGTGGCTCTGTAATATAAAACACATTAAATTATCCACAATATTGCAAATAATAATATCTGTTCTTTAATCAACCTAAATATGCGATTATGGACACCATTAACTTATTGAATTTTCAATGACCTCAACTTGAGGTCCAGATAGGTTTAATCCCAGTGTGGTGTGCAGTAAAAGATGACCGTGATTTAACAGTTTAGTGTTACCTTCTACTCTTCAACTTCAAGCCCAAGCTGGCCCTTGTGTTTTTCTCCTATACCTATCTTTGACAAAGTCCGATGCCAATATTTAATTTGCTATGAATAATTAATGTTACATTGTAATTTCCTACAGTTGATGATGTTATGCAACTTGATGTTTGTGTCCCTGCTAGTCCTGAAACTTCATGGTCAAGGAGATACGCTTGGGGAAATATTCAGAGGGAGTGGCTAGCTCCCGTGGCTCAGATGAAATTTACTGGTAATATTCGGATCAGCTGTTTAGTTTAATGAAAGGTGAAATGTGCCCAAAGCAAGGTATGGCTCGAATGCTTCGTCGAGTAATTCACTGGCAGCTTGAGAACATTTTTGATAGGTGTTTCTGAAGCGTGAAGCGACTGACCGGCCCTTTTCCCCAGAACTTCATGTTCCATCCAAACCTGATTTGGGGTTTGAATGCAAACGATCTCGTAACCTTGGACTAGATAAGCAGTTGGGAGATGGTTGGATGGGTGAATGGATTGACGGATGGAAATAACTACTTGTTATTGCCGAAAGCTCAGTGTGACACTCGCGTTTTCTGGCAGCCTCAGGTCCACATGTAAGCCAGCCAGCTCCTCTGAAAGCCATGTAACTTAGAATCAGAGGTGGGTGGAGTCTAATCCTCATAAGAACCTGAGGAGCTCACTTCCAAATGAAAAGTTAACCAGAAACATCTCATGTGGGAGTTGGTAACGCACCACAGAAACCGTGAGCCTCTGGGGTGGCGTTCAATAATCAGCTCACTTTGATTCGGCCATTATGAATGAATGAATGTTACATTTATATAGTACTTCAACCTCCACCACTGTGTGGCACCTACCTGGAGGATGCAACAGCATCCATTCTGCATCAGTATACTCCCCACACACTAGATAAGGTGGTGAAAGGGCAGGAGAGAACTCACCCATCAGATCGTACTGGCCAGGCCCAAACTTGCTTAGCTTCAGATGGATTACCTAGTCTCGAATGCAGATGGTAAAATTGCTGACATCTTCTTAGTTCCACTGAGCTCCATTCGTCACTGTCGGTTACTCATTAATATGGAGGTTTATTGAGCATTTTCAGTCCTTTTAGAATAAAATATACGCTAGCTCTGTCTGTCTGGGATTTGCATGCTATCTGCATGCTTCCTCCCCGAGTCCAAAGGCATGCAGTACAGCTGATTGGCGTCTGCCTGTAGTTTATAATTGCATGCATGAGTGTGTCCTGTATGGACTGATACCTCATCCAGCGATTACATCCTGCCCTGTAACCTGTGCTGCCAGCGATAAGCCTTCAGCAAGAGAAGGTTGGAAGATATAGGGGTTGGACAATGACACTGAGACACCTGTTTTTAGACCACAATAATTTATTAGTATGGCATAGGGCCTCCTTTTGAGGTCAATACAGTATCAATTTGTCTTGGGAATGACAGATACAAGTCCTGCACAGCGACCAGAGGGATTCTGAGCCATTTCTCCTGCAGAACAGTGGCCAGGTCCCTACGTGATGCTGGGGGAGGAAAACGTTTCCTATCTCGCTCCTCCAAAACACCCCCAAAGTGGCTCAGGAATATTCAGATCTGGTGACAGTGCAGGACATGGGAGATGCTCAGCTTCACTTTCATGTTCATCAAACCACTCTTGATGAACCACCAGTCATCAGTCTAGCTGTGTGTATTGGCGCAATATCATCCTGATAAAGGGCACCACCTTCAGGGTGCAATGACTTGCTGTCCTGGTCTCAGATGCACCAACATGACGGAAACCAACAATTTGTCCTTTTTTGGACTCTGATGTGTCCCCCATTATTTTGTGTGGATTGCAGTATTTTATGTACAGCTGTGCTATTGGTCTGCTAATTCAACCTTCACACTCTGCTCTTCCTAATGAAATGTGCAATCGGTGAAGATTGGCCACAAGGCCGTGCATATATAGGTGTGAAACCTCAAACACTATTGAGCAGGTGTTTCAGTTTTATCGTCCCCCCCTGTACATGCATGGATTAGCTCCTTTCATCAACGTGTTTCAGGCCCCACTGTCTTATGCCATTGATGAACGCTGAAGCTCACATCTGCTCGTTGTCCTGCCAGTTTCATAATTATAAGAGCGTCCAACCTAGCAGGAGATGCATGTCACATGACAACACCTTTCATGCAGGTCACTGCTACATGTGGCAATGTAATTAAGAACCCTCCAAAGGTCTTTCCAGCTGTAGGTGTTTCCCAATAGTAGAGCTTGGGAATTGGTTGATATTATCTGGAAGTATTGGCTTGAATATGCCTTGGACTGTCAGGGGTTCGAAGTTAGCATCCCTGGCTGACAGCTCTGATGTTCTGCCCTTGGATTTTTCCAGCGACCCCATCCGATCCTAATCATCCGGCCCCTCCAGGCGGCCTTATGGCGGCGAGGCTGTTTGGGAGGTGGGGGCAACATGGGTTGTGGTAACTCCTTCAGGCAGTATAAATGCCAATATGTGGGCCAGCACTGCGCGCCCTGGCCCGGGGACATGAGGGCGTCCATCCTGTAATGAGGTCACTCAGGCTCTGAGACCAATCACGGCACCACTCTGTGGCGCTTCCAGTCTCTGATGAGGGCGTCAGGAGGCGTCGTTCCTGAGGCTTGATGCAAACAGAACAAAGGCAAAGCTTCCTGTGCAGGGCGGCATTTTTTCGTTTTGCAGGGAAGAGCATTTCCATGTCTATATTTTTTTCTGTGATGTCGGAGCCCTGTCACTTTGCTCCTGAAATGGGCATTGACCGTAAAAGTGCTTCAGTTTACAGTCTGTTCCCCTGTCACATGCTCCTGCTTGCTCTGCACTCATATTAATAACAGGAACAATACACCTCTAATACTCTCATGCACACACGCACACACACACACACGCAGGTTCCTATTCATATCTTTGTTGGAACTCTCCATTCATTTCTATGGGAAACCCTAATTATAACATGACATCCTACCCATCCTACCCATACTACCCAGCCCTAACCTTAACCATACTATGGGCATTTTTATTTTTATTGCATTACATCTTTCTGTGGGGACCTGAAAATTGTCCACGCAAGCTAAAAAGTAACACATTGTGGTGACTTTTGGTCCTCATAATGTGCTAATTACAAACCCACAGACACACAAAACAACAGCAACATCACCAACAATAACTATCACAGAATTCAGAATTATAGCACTAGATTTGCAGCTTCTGCAGATGATGGTAAATCAAATAGTGAAAATGTCTTTCTATAAACTTTTGCAAAACATATAATAATTAAGATATGGAGACTGCTGTTCTGTTTTGACTTTCTGTAAGGGTTAGTGGCCAGTTTAATAACTGAATTAAAAGCACAAGTCCTGATTGAATAGTGAAATTGATTTTGCTGACCCTCAATGAACTCTGACCAAAATAGCTGGTATACCCATTATAATATCATTATTCTGTTATTATATTTTATCAGACACAAAAAGGTTTCGGATTTAAGTGGTTTGCTGTGATGATTTTTTTAATTTAAGCATTTAAAAAAAAAAAAACTCAAGTACATCTTTCAATGGAGCACCGTAGTTATTAAGCTTTTAAGTTGGATTTGCCGGTGTGGATCTTCACCGCGCTGGAGTGACCACAGTGGACCTCACTGCAGAATAAAGGATCATGAGCGGCAGCGCCGTTCGACCAAAGCAGGCTGTCTATCACCTGTTCTAAAGAAGGGACTTCCAAGCGACCTCGAGCAGGTCTCAGCCTAATAGCTGCACGTCTCTCTACCCAGACGATATGTCTCTTGTGTCACTATACCCATGTTTTTCTCACGTGGGTTGCGTTTAATCTGAATTCAGCCCCTAATCAGTGCTGCCCAGCCACTCTGACTACTAGCTACTGTGAGACCCAGAGGCATGCGTCCATGTAGGGTGCCTCTGTGAAGCTAATTCTGGGCCCTTAGTTATGCGAATCCTCTATATGCACCTACACTGTACACCATGCTGGACTCGATTCTCATTGGAAGTCATCAGAGATGCCAGATGTGGGTGAGACCCTTTATTTCTTGATCCTTCTCTCCCGGTGGACCATGTACCCTGGAGCAGAAGCTTTGTGGGACCAGATTAACAGCAGGATTAATGTAGATTCAGGAACCCTGCTTTCCATTTTTGCCCGTAAATCCTTCATTACTCCAAATTCCCACGTCACAGAAAGTGCCTTGCGGATGTCGCCTACTACTTTCCCACCTTACAGAACACCGGACGCCTCTTTTATATACGTGTGATTAGGGTGGTGCTGGTAAGTGCCTATTAAAGACTTTCTCTCAGTACATGTGTGAAAGTTGGCTTGGTTAATTCATCTCTGGGGCCCTGCGACTCCATCTGGGGTCAGTGGCCATTGGTTTTCCAGTACGATTTCTGTCTCTACCTGGACCTTCCAGAAAATCCAGACGGTTGGTAGAATTTGTACAAATGGGTTTAGGTGTCTGTGTCCCTTAGGTCGGGACTTTTCAACCTGGGGTCCGCTGCCCACCCCCGGAGATCTGTAGTATTCTTGCACAGGGTCTGCAGAGACATTGTGCAAATTGTTTAAATCCCAGCATGATTCATGTGACACTCTAGGGCAGGGGTGGGCAATCTTAGCCACAAAGGGCCAGTGTGTATGCTGGTTTATGGGATAACTTTTCAAACCCAGTTGTGAGTACAGTTCAGCAAATCAGTCCTCTAATAAGTAATCTAATTAGGGAGTTGCAGCAAAAACCCGCACACACAACGACCCTTTCTGGATAAGATTGATTCCTCCCCTAGGGGGACCCCCCCAGTCTGAGCCAAAAACATTTAAGGAAAAAGTATTAAAGCCCCCCCCCCCCCAGCTCTTAGTCCTTAGGTATGTGATCTTGGATTCATCATAGAGGGTCCCCGGCTCTAGTTTCTTTTCAGAAAAGTTGGAACCATTGCTTGTTGTCCATCAGATGTGAGATGGCCTGTGACTTCTGGGTACATGTCTTTTATTCATGTGACACATTCCTGGCTGTTCAAGGTCATTCTGCTCATGGGGGAGTTTGGTGTGAGCTTATAACTCTCAGTAATAACACTACACCCCCAAACTAACACCCTCACCTTTCTCCTCTTCACACCTAGAATGTGAAACACCTCCGTTAATTTAATGGCAAACAGCACTTTGGGTAACTGGAGACTATTGCTCAAGTTACAATGTAGCGCCAGCGGGTAGCTCCATTTTTAAGGAACTGGACTCACACCGAATGATTGCATTCTCTAGTTTTACACTGCCAGTCTGTAGCGCCAGCGAGTAGCCTCATTTTTAAGGAACTGGACTCACACCGAATGATTGCATTCTCTAGTTTTACACTGCCAGTCTGTTAACCTGAGAACATGTGAGATAAAAGCCAAGGTGGTCTATGTTAAAAAAATTTAAAATATAAAGATCGCGAATACAAGCGGCCGAAATGAGTTTCCTCCGTAGGGTGGCTGGGCTCTCCCTTAGAGATAGGGTGAGAA
>JAODKM010000040.1:2113233-2137516 GCA_026780845.1 Petrocephalus sullivani
ACTGTGACTCTTTATGTTCAACTGATTGGTTGAAACAAAATCCTGGTCTGGATTTTTACTTTCTGGACCTGAAATTGACACCTCTGCTGGAGACATGGGGAATGAGAGGTGCTCTAGTGTGCTTCAAGCCATTCAGGAGGGCAGATATACGGGTCCTGTTACGGCGGCATAGTCTAAAATAGTAACAAAAGGGAAGGACTCGCGAAAGAAGGGTGGTTAATGAAGAGGAGAAGAGGGGATGTCCAAGGGACAGGTGGAGCACATTGAAATCAATCTCTGCATCCCCAAATGTTCATTTTGCTGTGGCAGGCTGTGTCTGTTGCACGTCCTATTTGTTGGCCAGTTGTTAGCCTCTTCCAGTACAGAAGTTAGGGTTGGGGTTAGGGGAGCAGCATCCGCCACCCGTCTCCCTCTCAGCTTCTTCTATCATAGTCCCACATGACCCTTGATACTCCTCCTCATTGGTGTAGTTGTGCGGGTAACACTGGTCAGACTGCTGAGCTCATGAGGTCCAGAACACTCTATATCAAAAACTCAAGTGACTAGGTCTGTAAGCAGTGTATGAGCTCAATTATGAATATGAATGCAAGCTTTATAAATTGGTCTATTTGCAGGATTCTGTTGACATCTCTAATGATGCCGATCAAATGTACATAAACAGTTCAGTCTGTAGTCTTCTGCATGTTGTCTCCATGTCAGCTCATCTTTATCTGAATGCTCGTTATGTACATGTCCTGCATTCATCTTTGAATGCTTGCTTAACTTTTTAATGTAATTACTGAACACAGGTTAATTACTGAACACAGAACACTGACAAATCAGAGTCTTCTGCCTCTGCTGGCTGGCTTGCTTACCTCTTTCTCTCCGTAACTCTAAGCTGTCTTTGAACGCTTTTTCACAGCTTGGGGGAGAACTTCCAGCAAAGCAGAATCAGATGAATTATGCCTTGGTGAATGAGCCTCCTTCTGTGCCAGTTATGTCTGTGTATAGACTCTCCTCTTTTTTCCCTGTTGTTGATGTCAATAGGCCGGTGTTGTACAGGAAGGGGCGGGCTTTAAGGCAGCCATCGGTCGGATCCCCAGCATTGTTGTCACGTCGGAGTCAAGCCATGCCCTCCCAGGGTCAGGTGGTCAGGGCATCTCCAAGGTTACCACTCACCAAGGGCCAGCCACCGCCTCCCAGCCAAAGAACAGCATCTAACTCTGTGACTTTCACCATTTTTTCACCATTCCTTCAACGATTTGTCGTCTTTTATGTAGTTTTTCCCATAGCAGTGTGTTATTAAGGGCTGTAAACAGCGTGCACTTTTTTCTACGAAATAATAGCACAGATCTGGGAAGTTGCTCATCCTATTCGTTCCTGCAGAAGCCTCTTAATATGTGTCCCTCCCTCATCCTTGGGCAACCAATGACAATGGAGACTTATGCACCGTTATGTCCCCCATTCCATTCTGGACAGCAGATTTTGTATCCAGTCTGTATTTTACACCCATAGTTGCCATTTTTGCTGACACGATGTTGGAATGGTCCACTTTCCACCCCCCAACGACATGATGTTGGAATGGTCCACGTTCCCCCCTTAAAGCATAAGGCAATCCATGCAGATCATTATCCTTCTTCATAACAGTTTTAAATGGCTAATGGTTATTTAAAATACGCTTGACTTTGAAAAGTTTTATTCTTTGATGTCGCTTTAGAAATATGGTCTTGTGGTATTATTTTAGTCAGTATTCCTTATATTTATTGAAATGTGTAGGCATGCAGTAGGTAGGTGACCTGTGTTGGAGTGTTCTGTATACAACAGGAGACAATAGCCACAACTATCTGACTTGTTCATGGCTATAAAGTCTGCCTTTTCCCCCAGTTAATGCTGTCAACTGACTAAAGAGCTTTGTCCGTATCCTGCTCTTTGGCAAATATATGTGTTAGTTGCCTTTCATTGTGCTTTTAATATGTCATAATTGTGAGAAATGGTTTTCTTTACTGTCCTGTGCGTATTGATGTGGGAAGATTTTGTATTCTCAGACATGGACCCTTATTTGGGAAGTCAGAAGGGTACCTACGGGGTGACAGGTGGCGTCTCCAGGGAACGGTGCCTGTATGGAGGGCACTTACAAGGTCACCTATACAGTCGGCAGATGAACTGAGAGCTTCCATAAGCACAGTTATAGGAGATAGTCTGTCTTCAGGTCCTGCAGGTTTCATGGGTGTTTCCAAAACTCAAATTACAAGAGCTGCTACTTAATATCATATAATAAAAAAATAAATAAAGTACCAGTTGTACAGGCTATTCATGAACTATCCCATGAAACCAAGACCAAGCTTAATACGCAACTTCCAGGCCATGCCAAGGTCTGGATCTCCCCAGCTCAATCCAGGCCCCATACGGAAGTGCAGAGTGTTCACTACCCCAGTGGTTACCCTCATTCCTTTGTGCGAAAGTCACACACTGGTGCTGCAAGGCCAGCCAATGAGCATTACCCCTGACCATCATCTTTTGTCTTTGCCTCCATATCTACTATGACGATAAAATTGAATAGTTAAAAATCACAGTATCTCATTGGCTCCTTACATTTTATGGTTACGTCTTTTGGGTGAGTTTGTGGCCAATCAGATCCCAGGAAAGAAGCACAACAGACTACCAAGTACAGGTTCCTTCTCAGCTGAGATTAGCCAGGGCTTTTACAAATGGCAGCTGCTTATAATTCCCGTCTTTGAAGATCATAATGCCAGTTTGTTAGTGTGCGAGTGAAACTACACAGCTGGGAGACTTTTTCTATTTCCATGTGATGGGCGGCACATTTGTCACCTTAGACTGGGCTGCTATTTGCCCCCAGAGGGGTGGGGTTACATAATGCCCTGAGATTAGGTCAGCTTATTGGCATGTTCAGCAGACCTCATGATTTGAGTTGAATGTTCTGTCTGACTGCTTTTAAATCCGTTACATTTGATTTTCTGAACATTTTTTCTTATGTAATAGGATAATAAATTAGTTTAAATTTTGACACTCCCTTGACACGGCAAGGGAGGTCATGTGACCTTCCAGCCTCACCATGGTGTATTGAGTACCTGTGTGCTCTATCACTGCGGCACCACTTGTGCTTGAATAAGGGATCTGGCACCACAAGCTTTCCAGTTTATCTCAGCAAAAGCACCAACAAAGATACATTGATTTACTATGCAGGACTGTACTAAGAAATTTTGGGACATCACTTATCACTGATCTTTTTTAAGGATGTACATCAAGACAGTGGTTTTTATTGGATGTACTTCAAGACAGTGGTTTTTATTACTGTATTTTTTTTAATATGGTGATATTTTCTCAATTGCAGCTATACTTATTAATGCTGTTTACTGAATTTCCAATGTAAATGTCATCACTCGAAAATCCAATATATTATGGATATAGTTATTAGTAGAGGAAACCTCTGATGTGGAAGGTCAGAAGCAGTGTGTATAATATAAATGTGCTAAATATTAAGACATTTCTTTGTGGTGGAATTGTTTCTGTCTGTGTGTGTTATTTTGTTTACATTTATACTGAACATCCATGACAGGCAGCAACCCGATTGGCTGAGAGTAACAGCAGCTCAGAAACACCTTCCTCAGTCCGAACACGGAGGCAGGGAGCCTGTAGCTACTGGGCCAGAGTCAAATAAAACACAGTGGGAAATACTGTTCAGCAACTGACATAATACATCTTCCACAATCTGTTTTTTTTTTATACTTTTTCATTTGACATCAGGCAATGAAAGCGCTGTAATGCCTTCTTATTCAGCCCTTCATTAATCCGTTAGCATAAGGGGCTGCTAATTATATTCTAACAATACATTTTAAGGTCAGTCCTATTAGGGCTAATTGAATCTGAGTATAAAACCCATATATACCACCACATACATGCAGGAGGCACTATGAATGACCTTTAATTGGCTGCACCTGGGCAGGGTTGGGTTAACAAGCCCCCTTAGTGTGTCTCTAATGGGTTGGATTTTGATGAAGGTTGGATAAAACCTGAGATTAAGCTTCCAAATAATCACCTCAACCGAGCAATCAGCTGCTGAGGTTGTGTGAAAACCAGGACGGCCCAAGGTCCCTGAGGGGACGGCATTCGGGACGTGTGGCCAGGGGGGGGCAATGAGGGGGCTTTGCTGGGTCTCTGTCACAGGCTGAGCAGCTGCTCAATCACGCAGCAGAAACACCCACTGCAGCACCTACTGTTTGTGAGTCATCAGCCCCTAAAGCCCTGTAAGACTCTTGAGCTCCATACTGACTCATTACCAAGAAGTTACACTGTTTATATTTCTTGCTAATGCTCCCTACTTAGGAGGCTTAACGGAAAAGGCGATGGCAGTGTGCAGGTCAGAGGGGAAGTGGAAAGGGGTCAAAGGTCAATACAGTACAGCAGAAGGTTGCTATACGTGGACACAGGCCAACGTGGGACATCCGTACTATTTCTGAAATGAATCAGAATGGTCCTGCTTGCTGGATATGATAATAAACTCAGCATTGGGCTGCTGTAAATTCTACATCTCCTCCTGTTTCCAGCAAGCCATCTCTCCAGAACCTTCCATCTGTCTGCACAAACTCGAAACCCAAAGGCAGTTCTGTAAAAAACGACAGGCTTACTTAGTGGCCGTGAACCCAGTGATGACTTTTCACAGCCTGTCCGCTTCCATCAAGCATCACTGCGCTGGCAGCTCAGCTCAGCTCCCCCCTGCCGGCATCAGGAAGCAGGCCGCCTCGGATCTATACAAATGTTTGGTAAGAAATCGTTTCCCTGTGTGACATCTCAAGGTGGATCTGAACAGACCATTTCAGTGGATTCACACAAGGATCAAACAAAGGTCCAGGATTAAAGTATTTAACAATTAACAATTACATATTTAGTTTTCACTTTATTATCCTGGTGTACCTATAAGTATGAGGAATTTCTCTTGAGCACACATTCACAGAAAAAAAAAAAAATGTATTAAAAAAAATAGCTTTCAAATATAAGAACTAGTATAGTTTAAAGTTGGTACATCTGTAGTTACAAACTGTTCATCTATATATGCAAGTTTAAATACTGCTTAGAACCAAATCTCTAAATAAAAACAAATCAATGATGTAATAAATTAAGTACAGATATGCATTTATGTACAAAAGGACTTCAGCAAGGCAGCAGCAGAATATGTAAATGAGTCTAAAGGGGTCCAGAGGTCCAGAGATGTGCGAATGCTAAATCACAAATTTTTCTGCTCTGAGCCGTATCACTGTCAGTGTAACTTAGCTGCCTGGTCTCTAGCTTCTGCGGCAGGACTCACTTGTACTTGTTAGTGGTCAGTCACGGTTGCTCATGCTAGGCGCACTTACATGCAGCTGACAGCTGTATGCTGTAATGTGCTTTCTCTCGCGCCTGTGCCTCACCTTAGACTTCTGCTAAATGCAAATGTGATTGTTTTGATAGCAGATAATAAAACAGCCAAATGACTATGAATAAGCAGGCTGATAGAGCGACAGGAAGTGCCTGGAGGTCAGGTTCCTTTTCTGTGCGTTTTCGTATTGATGCATCTTGTACCAGCTGTGATGTGCCCTTCGCCCTGGCAATTGTCAATAGTTGGTGTCACCTCGCATCCCAGTATATCTCTTGCTCATCAAAGCAGGGGGGGCTTAGACATGATAGATACCCCTGCATATTTTCCATTTGACTATTAGGTGCATGGGGGCAGCTCGCCTACTGTAGGTACTGGCATTTTTATTTTTGATGCATCCCCATTTGCAGGTTCTTACAATCCCAGCTACTGGAGCATGGCTGGAACATACTATTTGATGGGGGAGGGCAATGCGGCAGTTCAGAATCTCAGAATGAACAATATTTCAGAATTAACACATGGCTTATTCACTAAGTGCTTTGAGTTCTATTGATGTCCGAATGATGATGAGACCGCAAGAGAGCTGGAGTGAATTTCCATGGACTCTTGCAGAAGATTTTAGATGTCCTCAGCAGCATTCGGCTCATCAGCTGTTGCCGTCGAGAGGTCTTGTATTTTCTAAACTATAATGGAGTCATGTAGCCTGAATTAAGATTTTATAAATTCACTTGGTACGTGACGAGGATAAATAGCCACAAGCAGCACCAAGAAAAGCAGTGGGCAGAGGATAATGACGACAACATTGTACATGGCCACTGTAGGAAAGCAGCAAAACCATTATTATTAAAGGAAATCCAGACATTTACACCAAGAAGTATAGTACAGTGCCACACCTAGACACACCTGCTCTGGGGGGCATGGGGCTATCCCGCCTCTTGGGGGTGCAAAGGGTGTCGTCTGGAGGCCAGGCTGGATCCTCTGAGATCAAGATATCTCCAGCATGTTTATTCTTGTGCTGGCCCTCGGTGTCACCCTAGGGAATTTGTTACGGAGGGCTGATCACATGATTACATGATCGTATAGTTCTGTTTCATTTTTTCATGAATACTCGCTGTCCTGCCAAGCCAAGATCTGAAACAGAGAAAGAGTAGCTTTGTGTATCCGACGCTACGGGCCTTGCCTGTCTTTGGAGGGAGGGGTAAAATGTTTGAATCCAACACATAGTTTTTAATATATATTTTTGTTTTGTTCTGCTCAGTATAGCCTACTCAGTTCTGTTACTCAGTTACACTTCTTTTTCCATAACCGTGTGTATAAGGGAAAGAATATCCTGACCCAAATGGTGTAGTCAGAACAGCACTTTTATGAGACTCTTTGGGGCTGAAAGAGCCAGGAGGAACATCCCTCTGTTAGGGGTGGGCTATTATTTTGACATTTTATACAATTAAAAACAGTATCACAGTCTTGCACTCGATGTATTTTGTGGCATCTGTTCACTTCTGACTAGCCAAGCCCACTCTGTTCATTCCTGTGTGATCATAGGTGATTGTTACGTTATTCAAACAAATGTAACGTAACATTAGATAAAGTAATGTGATCATTATGTATATGCATGTGGTGGAATCTGATCGCCGGGGATTATTATGTAATTAACAACAGTGTAATGTGATCCTCAGATGATGTGCTGGTGCTGCCGCTGATGTCCACGCCTCTGGATGGGGGGTAGGGAATAGCAGAGCTTTCCGCCTTGAGTGAATCAGTTTTCCCATACCTTCCCATTCCCAGCTGCGTCCACTGGCACCCCCAGGAAGAGTAGTTATTAAAAGGCACCATTAGGGGGCTCTGAAATCCCGAGGGGTACCGACTTGCTTGCACCCCTAGGAGTACCTGCACTCTTAGTGCTGCAGGCACAGAACAGCTATGTGATGTAATGCCCAGCTCCCAATGGGGCGCCGACTTAGCCAGCCAATTTCACTTTGTTGGAATTCACCTTGACCACCAAATGAGCTTCAACTGGCCCTGGGGGGACCACCTGGCTGAAGCCCCCGGTCGTTTTCACAGACCTGCCTGGGCTCTGTGCGACGAGGGGATTGCTGGTGCCTCGGGGAGTTAGAATAGAAAAATCTGTTAGCCTAAGAAGAGGCTATATTAGCTATGTGAATCATGGAAGCCTGGCATACTGGGTGTCCCCTTTCAGGCCATATAAGGAGCCCCAGGTCTCCAGTGCTATCGCTTTCTGAACAGGAGTGCTATTCTTAGACTGTCCCTTCAGCCCAGCGATCAGGCAAGATCTCTCTTCTTTTGGCTTTTAATGCATTTCTGTCTTACCTGTCTTATTTTGTGTGATTATGCAGAGTATTTGGGGACGGGGTCATAAGCATTGTGGGCATTGGTTTATTTTACTTTTGGTCTATAACCTCAGCTAAACTGCATTTCCGAGGTTGCTCGCGTTTAGCATCTCACCTTGTGCCTCTCGCTGTGTCGTCTTGTGTCCCGTGGTGTCCCATCCCATGTTCCCGTCACTCCTCTGTTCCCCCTATCGCTCTTCCGCCCCTCTTCAGGGTCGGAACGAAAACTGGATCAGGGAGCCGAACCTACGAAGAGTCAAGTTTTTTTTTTTTTTTGAAAAAACATGAGCAATTACAACGTGACCCTCGCCGGCCCGGCGCCGTGGGGCTTCCGCTTGCAGGGGGGCAAGGACTTCAACATGCCTCTCACCGTCTCCAGGGTAAGTGCCCAACACTAGCCCCCTTGGTAGGTCGTGGAGTTGCTGCTGCAGAAAATCTATGCTAAACACAGCCGTTTGACCCGCTCCAGTGATTTTAAAGATACAAAAACCTTGAGTTGTGGTGACTGCAGTTTTGCTGGAAGCACATAACTGCCTGGCTTTAATGACCTGGACCCTTTCCACAAAAAAATAGCTGAAATTAGCCTCAAGCGAGAGCTGGCTGGGTATATGCGAGTCGCTGCTAATGTTTATATTAAAAACGCTTTTCCAATTCATTTAATTGAATCATGTTTTACATAGTTCTCAACAAAAGATGCAGAAATACCAAAACAAACAGATTCAAAATATTCAAGTCAGTAGCAACAAAACAGGTTTCACATATTTTTCACAGTGGCCCTTTTTAAACTTGAAAGCAAATTTGAAAATATTCAAATTACAGATCAGTGATGTTGCAGCAATCAAGTCAGACCAGATTGTTATATTATTGATCATTGGTTGCAATGCCTGGAAAGACTCATTTCTTGGGGGATGATCAGATTTCATAAATCAAATAATTTCATAAAATGTACCACCTATGCAACACTTCTGACTGAACGATAGCTAGGACTAAAACAACTAAAAAGTTTCTTATTGAAGCCAAATTTCTGTATAATTCCCAGAGTGAAACTAAATAAAGTGGCACCCAGCACTGAGGTATTGTGGTACAGTCCAAAAGAGGGAACTTGATCGAGATAGGCCGAAAAGAGCACGATTATGTAAGATGATGGTAACACTCTGAGTGACATTTAATTACGGGGCTCGTCCATTCAACATGTTAAAAACTCAGAGACCTCATATATGGGTGCGGTTATTGGCTTCAGGGGATCCTGTGATTTGTGCATTAGAGTTACAATTTAAAGGTCAGTTACCGAAATTTAAAGGGATAAATTGGATAAACATGTAATGACATAGGCTGGGCAGGAGGGAGCTGAGTGACGCTGGTCACTGCCAAAAAGAAGTGCCGTATGTGTTCAGTCCGTTTTTAATTTTCCTGCAAATGGGCTCTAGCAGCAGCAAACACGGTGGTAGGACCAACAATCAATGTATGTGGGATCACTTAGGGCATCACCACCTGCGGGATTCAGAGGACTGAAATAATAACATAATATCCAGTTTTCAAATAGATGATTACAATAAAATTCCCTTCAACTGATCTGAAGATGTATTACATGGAGGATTAGAAGCATACAACTCATATTAAGTATTTTATGGTGTTTTTCTTAGCTTGAACAGGCCCCCCTGCTGGACTCAGGAAAGCACATACACAATACCAATTAACTGTAACTAACTAAGCCATTTAAACCTCACTCAATCATATTTAAATATTATGTTGAATTACTGCAGCCACACGAAAAAAATAGACAATACAGTTAATTAAAATTTGAATTAGAAATGAAAAACAGAAATTAGTAGCGGCTCAAGAAATATAATCATTCATGTTGTATTGTTTCTGACAACAACGATATGGTACTGATTGCATGTTAATATACAGGAAATGTGTGCGTGCCCCCCAACAGGATTCACTCCTTGCTAACCCGGATGCAGTCCAGACGTGGTTTGGGTTTATTTATTTATTTTTTTAAAACAATAGGGACAAATGGTTGTGACTATTTAAGCAGGCGCAGAAATGCAGTAAACCTTAAATCTGAATATGCATAATAGCATGAATATCATATGTATTTCTGCTTTGCTGTGGTAGGACCTTTACAGACAATCCACTTAATGTTTACCTCATTACGGATTACCTCACGATGTGCCGGTATAAAGATGAAAATGGAGCCAACTGAAAATAACTTGGGGTTGTGTTATGATGTTTATAGTGAGACGAAACACGATCCCGGCTAGTCATGTGGATGCTCGCTGTATGACGTCATCACCGTATCCCAAAGAGGTGGTGTCCCACCAACGGTGATATTTCTTTGGCCGGCCACAGGGTCTCAGTGCCTCAGTGTTGGGGCAGTTTTGACGTCTGCTGGGGGTGGGACCGATACATTTACCCCATGGCCCAACCAGAAAAGGACAAACAATCTCCTGATCAGATGTTGGAACATAGTATTACTACTCATCAGCCTGGCAGGACAAGTAACCCGGAGTGACATTTATATAGCCGAATATCTGTCTGTTAAAGACATCAAAGGCACATTAGCGGTGTCTTCTAACACCTAACACAGTTATTCCCATGCTGATGTTATTCCTCCACTCCCAACTGAGCCCTATACTCAAGACAGGGAACTGTTATTCGCTTTAGCAAAACTTCTCCTTATTGCTCTGCCAACTATCGAGTAAGCCCCAGTGGTCAGTGGTGGTATTGCAGCTCTGGCTCTGATTCCATATGAGCTGACATAAGCGAAAGAGGGTATGTGTGCTATCACATTGCCCCAGGACCCCAGCATCGCTTTCAGAGCGTGGGTCAGTTGCACATCCAAATCATAAAGATGGCCAATGAGCCTTGCAATATTAGCTTTAGGAATGTGAAGGACGCATAGTGCTTATTTTTATTTTTCCCCAAAATTAAACTGGTTATATCCACCACCTGCTTCATGGTTCATTATGATTAAGATGATATATTATAATGTAATTACCCCTGTCCAAGCCTCCCTTTACAAACAGTGAGTTGCTTTTGAGTTACTCTTTTGAATCACTTACCAGCCCATATGGCTAACATTAGCACTGGTCTTTTAGCTATAAAACTGGTTTGTACAATCCCGTCCACATCACTATATTGAGTCATATTCTTTCCAAGAAGATAACCCTGGTCCAGTGGATTAGCTGCTAGTATACGTTGCTAATGTTACACTTGCACTTGCTTCTAATAGAAGGGGTTTTTAATGAATGGACTGCTAACATATGGCTAATATTAGCCCCATTCCTGCAGGCCTTGGCATTTGAGCTTGGTGTTCCCAAGCCCTGTTGTATGTTAGCAGTCGCCAGGTGCCGAGAGAGTGAGCTGTTTTTAGCCGGCTGCTAAAGGACAGTGCAACCATGGGAAAGGGGCATTTTGAGCCAATCAGTAGCTGTAGTTGGGTGTCAAAGTTCCACACAATCAAAACCAACTTTTTCAATATTATGCTGTATATGAATTTCCCCTTTAAATACATTCTTTTCTATGTGTAATTATAATTATAATCATCACATAAGCTTATTTACCCAAAAAATCACTCAAATGGCAACTGTACCTAGATAGCATTTCACAGTGGTTTGCTAACAGCTAACATTTTTGTGTTCCAGTCACCACAAGATCAGCTGACAGCTAAACTTTGTCAGCCTTCATGCATCCAAAGTGTAACAGAGCAATATCTGGCTCTGAAGATGGCAGAAGCCATTATCAGGTTTCCTGCCCCTGTTAATGTCCATGTATCTGCAAAGCAGAATGTCTGTTAGACGGAGCCATCTATGAGAATCCTGGGGGTGTCCACATTTGACAACAGAAGGTTACCTACCACCGACAAAGCTGAGGACCACAGGCATTAATGTTTGCCTTCTGCAGATGAAAGTTTTGATGACACAGAACTGAAGGCTTAAGATGGGGATCTTGGGCTGAATGTAAAATTACCCAAAGGAGGGAGCAGTCTTAAACCATCGGTTTAATTGGGCAATTACACCATGGCCAGCATAATCTGTCTGTTTGACATTTAGTGTTAGCGAGTTTTATCTTGAAAGAACACCAGCTGCAGTGCTAACTGGAGGTTAATCTCAAAAGATTTGGCGGCAGTGGGTCCAAGAGGGCATCCAGTCCAACCATCTGTTCTGCTCTAAAGTGGTTATCCAGGGGTGAATCATTAATCACTATGCTAGCGATGGTTGTGATGATGGTAACACCATAAACAATCCAGTAGCTCAATGGGCACTGAAGGAAGGCCACCAAGTGGCAGATCGCAGTATAACAGGTCATCATGCTTAGTGTTCAACAACATGAGGACAGTGTGCTCTTTTAAAAGATTCATGAGCCAGTAACTGGGAACCATGATCCCATGTGATTTGCTTCTTCTATGTATTTAAACCCTGTGCTTCTTGATTCTTGCATTCAGTGTGTTTCACATGTTGCTGGGGTGGCTGGTTCACACTACCGAATGATAGAGGTACCCATTCCATGTGTTTTCTCAGGACAGTTACAGCTCAGATTCCCAGTCTCTGCATTTATGGAATAATCTGATGTTACATAAAGACATATATGTCACTGGGGTGGCACGGTGGAGGTGGGATTGCCACCTCCCCTGTTTAGGGTTGGGGGTTAAAGTCCTACCTCGGCTCTGTCTGTGTGAGATTTACATGTTATTCCTGTGTTTGGGTTTCTCCCCAAACATACCCTGGCCTTGCACTGCTTGGGATGGGTTCTACCCCCACCAACATAGGCCTATCTCAGAAGGCTTCTAGATGATCCACCTCCATTGGTCATTCCTTACCCCATGAACAGTGCACTTTTATTCAATGCTACTTTAATGCTTCACCCACTGCTTGTGACCTCAATCCAAGTTTAGCGTTTGATATTTTTCAACACCCATCTCCACTTCACAACAAGACTATTTGCAAGGGTACCAACCCATGGCCTGATGACTATCCAAACTCTCATCCTGACCCGGGGGTGGATTATGCTATCGTTGGTGAATCTCAGACAGATTCTGTATGACTCAGTGAGTCCTTGACTGGTCAGGAGGCTTCCCAACCTCTGCTTACCAATTTTAGCTGACACTCACCCACGAGTACATTGATGGACCTCCTGGACATCCATAAAAAGATCCTCCAGCCCATCTACTCCAGCCCGGAGGCAAAGCCCCGCTCAGTGTGACAGAAAGTAGAAGCCAGCTCAGTGTTCATCCATTATTTTGGGCATAAGCTTACAGGAAATATATCTAGGGGCACTAATATATTTTCACTGTTCCAGCTTAGGTGTTTATTTATTTTTTATGTGGGAAAAAACTAAACAAACTAAAGACTGTGATCCTGGCAAGTCCTTAAAAATGAAACAAATGGACAAACAAGAGGTTGTATTTTTGGTAGTTCAAGCCACTGAAATATCTGTATGACAGTAAATGTAATGAATGCTGGGATTTTAGCAATTCTACCCTGAAGATGCTTATTTATTATGACACCCTCCTCCATGTTTGCAAGATCACCTCTGATCCCATTCCAGCTCCTACTGGGCCATACTTCATAGACCGCATAAATATGAAATTTTTTACAGTCCTACTTTTTCAATATGCAAGCGGCTTTAGTTCCAGTACTGCTCTGTAAACCCCATAGGCATTTATTACTACAAATCCACTACAACCATCATTCTCCACTGTGCACCAATTTCAAAGAAAAAAAACCCTCACATAGGAGAAAAACTTGATAATGATTGAAAGATACTTGAATGCTCTCTCATAGATGGATAAACATCCCAAAATCTGCTTAGGAGGTGTCCAGGGACCAGCTCTGTTGTTACATGCTCAGTCTACATTTTGTTTATGTAACAGATGTTTTGCCCAAAGTAACATACAGTTGAGAAAACCAGGGCAGTCAGTTGCTGGAGTTGTGAGGGCTCAAAGGCCTAGCTCACCACTCTGCAGACTCTTGGATTTGAACCAGTGACTTTCCAATGATAGGCACAGTAGCCTATTTCAACAAACTATACATTGACCCTCCCAGGAGGGACAGAGCCTGGGTCCAGAGTCTATACTGGATACAGCTTCCAAAGTGCATTAGCAAAGATAACAGGAAATCTAGGAAAGTCTGAAGCAGAAGGACTTTGGGTTAGATTGGACCTCCTATCCTCTAGGTGCCCCCAGTTTAAACAGGCTTGCTTAGAAGTTCAATGAGCGCTCTGGTTGTTTGAGAGTCATTTCAGTTGCAGTTCAGGACAGAGAGAGCATAAGCAACCTGCAAACTTTTTATTTTGCTCGATGATCTCAAGCTTAAACAGCCCAGTCCATTGTTTGGGCCTATTAATGGCTACCAGGCACAATCTATGAGCATTCGTCACGGGTCACTTTCGAGAGGTAACCACAGCTACTGACTACCTACACCTATTCCTGGGGCATCATGTCACAGTGGATATACCATTAAAAATATACTGGAAAGGAAGAAACCTTAAGGATATTAAGTCCATAATACATGCCTGCCTTTGAAAACAAGACTGTGGAACAGATTGCAATGTTTAAGTCACAGAATTCTCCCAAAAGTCCAGATCTTGCAAAGAGCTTGTGCCTTCAAACTTCATCTCCAAATAAATACAGGTGCATAAATGAAGTGTATGAAAATTAAGTAAGTATGCACAAAACATATATTTTTAAATGATAATGCAGTTCGGTGTACTGCATAAATCATCAGAATTATAACCAATGTGCTCTGAATAAATTTTCATCCTGATTCAATCCGAGAAGGGCTCAGTTATTGGAAGGAAACGCCACTGGTGGGGTGTAAAGTCTATCATCTGGGAGGGAGAATATCTATGCATAAACTGAGGATGAAGCTGTACAGTATGTGTGCTAAATGTGGGGGCCCTGGTTTGCTAGATTAAACCATACTTCCAAGGAGGCCAGATTTGACTTTTGATTTGACAAAAACCCAACCTAGCCAGCAACCTTCCGAAGCAATCAAAAGAGACCCCCCCAAACATAGCCCACGCTCCATGAATAGTGCAGTTTTTCCTTTTTGTTTTACTTAAAGGGTTCTGTGTTATATATGAATCAAAAAGCCACAGTTTTCCTCCAGGCTAATTGCCTGTCTAACATAAAAAGATTGTGTCTGCGTTTAAACAACGAGCTCTGTCCCTGGCTGGCACCCCACCCTAAGGCACAAGTACACAAACATTATTTAAAGAATGTGGTCTCACACCTCCATGGCTGTGGGTTCAAATCCCACCTCCGTGTGTGGGGAGTTTTCATGTTCAGCTTTTATTGTGTGGGTTTCCTCTAGGTCCTCCAGTTTCCACCCACCGAATATAATAAATGCAATGGAAAGATTGCTGGAATCCTGTGCTTGCGAATTGTAGACGCATCACCACTGGACCATTCAGTAAACCACTTAACACAGGACACCAACCAAATGACTGACCCTTTGTTCTTATCCATGTGTATCTCAAAAGAGCAAGACATGATATGCAAAGACTGAAATTGGTGGTACAACAAATTTGGAGAAAACAGGGCAATTAGTTTGGAGATATAAAGGATTTCCTGAGAGGCCAAAACTTTGACTAATTGCAACAGGTGGGCTAGCGAATTTGAGGAGGGCCTGAGGTCGCCCATGGGTCAAACGCCAATTGCAGGGGCATAGCGACATTGACTTTTATTTATAACATCCCAACAAGTCACCACTAACTCAGATATCTGCAGGACAGTATTTTAGTTACTAGCCAATAACCTTTTTTATAACGGTTACTATATTCTCTGAAAATGGCACAAAGGAATACTGGTTTATAGGAGGATTGTCAGATGACTTCCAAGGAGCTGAAGCTCTGAATGGACCAGCAGTACAGTGGAATATCATTTTTCCATGCATTTGATCAGTAACCGCAAAGACACAGCCATATGAATTAGTAGCAGCAGGATCAATTAGCAGCAGCAGCAGCAATTATCTCCTTAGGCTGCTTTGTGCAAATAGTGTACCAGTTTTACAAGCAGTTCAAGGGAGCACATGACTGCAGTTTGAGGGTTGGAGGGTGAGATCCAGGCCAATTGGCTATTTGACGTGACAGAGCAAGGACATCATGGAAGACCTCACAGTTTCAGGTCAGGAGCATCGTTCAAAACCATATTGTGGCTGAAGGTCAGAGCAACACAGGCAGACTGCTAGAGTCACACAAGCCTGCTCCACGCTGTGATTTCTGGAAGATTTCAACACATTCACCTTAGGTTGATGGCAAACACGCCGGACAGAATAAGTTTTGTCTGAGGGTGGGGAACAAGAATTGGACTGAGTGAGTGGATTTCGGGATGTTGAGCAGAAAGGGCCACGTGGAGCAATGCCTCTGCATGATAGGTGTGTGGTGGTCATGAAGCAGTCATATCATGGTTCTGTGCTCATCCTTTGTCCACAGATTACACCAGGAAGCAAGGCAGCCCAGGGTAACCTGACCCAGGGAGACATCATCATGGCAATTGATGGCTTCAGCACCGAGGGCCTGACCCACCTGGAGGCGCAGAACAAGATCAAGTCTGCCACCAAGAACCTGGCACTCACCATGCAGAGGTACCCACATCCACACATGCTCACCCCGAGCATGCATTAATGTTTGATAGTCCATCATTTCTTTATATTACTGTTTCATGTCACATTAACATACAATTGTTTATAGTAAACTACTAACCTACCCCAAAATATGCAATCTAAGATCTAAATATAATTAATTTGTTCCCTAACGCTGATGGTGCAAGATGAAAGTATGTACGTCAGATCCAGATCCAGTGGAGTACACACTTCATGCACATCATCATATCCCATGGTGATGCATTTCGTGTTTGCACTGTAGCTGCAATTTTATACATGTCTCTGATTGTAGTGGTGAGTTAGATCATATCCAGATACACTTTGAGAAAACAGATGACTACAAGGATGTGACCTTGAGACCACAAGTTTGAAATGGAATAGGTACTGTTATTATACCACAGAGGAATCCATCTGTGTAAACCATGAAAGAGCTGGGGTGAATGAATGAAGCCATATAAATGAAGCTCGATAACGCATAGTCATCAGCTCCATTTGAGATAGAGAAACAGAGATGAAGAAATCTAAGGACATGTCATTATGATACATGTGTATGGTGTGCAATCACTAATGGTTGGTGGTACCTTGAACATCTCCATAACAAATAGAAAGTGATTAAACATCAAGTCTTTCATCATATACCTCCTCTGGGAAATGGTATTAGCTCCGCAAGAAAAACTCATCTTACTTAACCAGGGTTGACAGAATTCTAATTTGCAAATATAAATGTCAGGGGTGGGAGAGTGAATTAACCAGCTGACAAGTTGTCCATAGTAGGGATTTTCTTCTCAGTGGAAAGATCTAGTGCAGTCCTCGGCCTGACCCTGCAGGAGCCCACCTCCCTGGTCATTCATCCTCTTCATAACCCTCCTCTATCACAGCAGAGACACTGACTGAAAAAACATCTATGCTCTCTACTCAAAATCCATTTCCTCTCAGAAATGTGAAAATATCTTTTTTCACATTACAGCCATGCAGAATTTAAGGTTCCAGGCTGAACAGAAGGACTGATGAACATTACACTATAGATGGGTTCAGGGTTATTGATCATTTCAAAATTATGTCACTTCAATCAATCACTCCCTTAAGATGATTAAGAATAACCAATGTTGTTCTTCCTGACATTTTTTTAGCCATTTGTTCTGCCAGCAAACGCCAGGTTCTAATTCAGCTTGACATTCACTATTATTCATCAGCCCAGCACTGATTCTGTTTGACATCTACATTATTTACAGTTAAGAAAAATAAAGATTTTTGTTAAAGTTTTCCCAGAAACAGGCACTGGTGGCGATGTCAGTCAATTTGGAAAAATGAATCACCTACAGCTGGTGTAGCTGACAATTTTGTTCTGGTGTTGGGGGACCCATAGCAAAACAATGGGGTGTTTCTCATATACTTCAGAGTGGCTTCTCCACAGAAGACTAGAACCCTGTCCTCAGCTTCCTACAAGATGTGCTGTCATCAGAGAAACAGAACACACCATTCATGGGAACAGCAGCCCACACACCAGCCTATTGCTCTTTGGTATGATGCTGTAATTTAAGGGCCTTTGCTGTTTATAGTTTAAATGTTATTGACATTTTAATAGCTGGGGATACATGGGGACTGGATCCAAACTGTTTGTCTTATAATCTGTCTCAAGGGATCCTTCACGTGTCCAATGACTCCCATAATCCAGCGGCAGCTACAAATCATGCTTGACTTCTCCCTCGCGGCAGCCATTTTAGGCATCAGGAAAGATTGTTAAACATTCCCTAAAAGAACAGGAAGAAGCAAACCATAAATGGACTGTCTTCCCTGCTTGTGTTCATACCGGAGGGGATTATGGGAAGTACATGTCCACGCTTCCCTTCTGGGTCAAGAGAAAGCGGTTATCCCATGATTCTCTTGTTTTCTCTGTGGTTTTCTGTCTCTCACTGCCTTTGAAGTTTTCTCTACTGGCAGACCTTCACTTCAACAGTGCTATGCCCTGAAACCACTCCAAACAGCGCTGAAGTTTAATTTCCCATTTATGGCTGTTCTAATCAATTACTTGGCATGTCACAGAGACACACTACAACTGTCTGGCTGCTGCACCTTTTCAAAACTGAGTACCTCAATTAATTAGAAGAAATATCCAAAAATTGCTGAAGTGTAAGATGTGTAATAAGCTTTGGATATTAAAAAAACTGCCTACTGCAAAGTTTCATTAACACCTTTTCATCTGTTTAAATCCTTATGAACTGATGTCCCAACAAAGGCTTCCTAAGGACTTTGCTTTTAAGTCTTCTTTTAAGCCTTTTCTTTACATGTCCATGTCTAACCATCACAGTTACTACCATGATTACACTAAATGAAGACCTAATTAAAAACCAGGCGAAACTGACGCACATGTCTGCTTATCTCTTGTACAGCTTTCCATCCTTGATATCGGTGTCCAGTGTAATTTTCACTTGCTTTTTTGTTAAAATTTCCATTTAACATATATCGGATGTGATTATATCTTATCAATAATTTCAACACTGAATTTCCAGTTTCATCATTTTTCTTTTCTTACCCACCAAGAATATATCAAGAAAGGGAATATTATTTTGCTTTGCTGACACTGGTGTACATACATCTCTGGTTAGTCTCTCAGACACCATAACGTAAACAACAGCTGAAACCAAATTCACCAGAAAAACTCATCCAGACATTTTATGAGCTTTCGTGTCTGGACTAGTCGAATGAAATAAGATTGTTTAGATTTTTTTTTTTCCTAACACAGCCGGTTTCTTCAAATAACTACTACTGAACTCATTTGGCACTGAAAGGCTACTATTTGTGGTAAAACTTGCTAGTTAGCCATTTGTCTCCTTGAACCTTCCTGACCTGGTTAGCAGGTATGAAATAATCCCAAAACCCAATGGGCCATGCACTTGAGGACTATGATGGACGTGTTGTCTGTCATATTGCAGATCAAGACGCCCTGCTCCAGTTCCTACTGCCACCCCGAGAATGGATTCCCCCATGCCAGTCATACCCCACCAGAAGGTAAGAGCTTTCCTTGCTGGGTTTCAGCCCTGCTGGCTACACCTACAAACAAACATATTGCTTTTATCAGTGCCCTACACCCAGGGTTAACAAAGAATATGACAGAACAGAAATAATTATTTGAGTGTGTTGAAATAGGTGAGCATGGAGCCCACGATAGTCACACATAACTGTTACTGTTCAATTTAAATGGTGTTGTAGAGCTGATTTTGATGCTACTATCATATGGCTATTCATTATCAGCGGCATAGCTGGAATCCCTCTTTTTGTGGCCACGCGCTAAAAAAACAGATCATCGATCTCAAGGCCAGGCGCTCCAAGGATCAGCTGACCCACCTAGGCTGAGATGTGTCGAAAACCTGATTTGCTATTTGATGTGAACACTTTGTTGCCTGCAACTGAATGTAGGAATAATCCATATTCCACAACAACTTATCCAAAAGTAAGCCTGGAGCCTTTCCAAGGAAAAACAGACACACAGAGACACCCTAGATGGGAATATGGGTTGCTACGTTTCATGACTATTATTGTAACATGGTTAAGACATGGTTGGGGGCAGAGTGTGTCTCAGCAGGTTAAACGCTGTGCCAGTTGTTGGGAGGTCGGCGGTTCAAGCCCATCCTTAGCATGTTTGTGGACCCTTGAGCAAGGCCCTTAACCCCCAGCTCCCTGGGTGCAACTCAAGGTTGCTGCCCTTCACAACCAAGCTTGCTCTCACAGAGAGTAGTACCACAGGGATCAATAAAGTATTTGTAAAAAAAAAAAACAGGACAATAAGTGTTTTCCACATTAAACCCTGGGTATGACTGTCTTTTAAGCTTAGTGTAAGCCTCTTTATAATAGTTCTTTTTCATGTGATGAGCTAAATTGAATCGGCCTCAAGCCTCTGTTCCATTAAGGGGAGAGATTCTCAACCTCTCTGATTACAGCTAGAAATAACATTGGCTCCCTCTAGTGGTGATCAGAATTGATGGCACATCAAAGGACAACTAAGGATAATCCCCCCAGTAATAGCATGCTAGTTATACATCTAACGGTTCTACCTGCAGAAAGGGGAATTTAGCATGTTGTGTCAGTGCTGCATTCTGTCTCCACCCATCCGTGTCCTAAGGAAACATCTTAAATGTCAAGTCAGAGGCCTTCACATCCCTTATACAGCTGCAGCAAGGCATTCTGGGGTAACGATAACTGCATATATGAAATGGTGGCAGGATTCAGGGGGTGCCTACTTATGGATTTTAATAGTTGCGTTTTTCTGATATCTGTCAGACACAGTGCTATTAGTGATAAAACTATCAATTGTTTGGCAACAGTTTTAGCATAATTATATGCAGAATTTACAGCCAAATTACAGCCTAGGTTGAGTCTTAGTGTTTGGCACAGTGAGGTGAAGCTACTTTATTTTAAGTTAGGTCACCTTAAATCAGTGGGGCAGAGTAGACTCCTCTCAGTGCTGGGGGGCAGAGACACTCCCCCACACATAAACGCGGCAGCACCTGCTCCTTCTGCTTCTCTAAAAGGCCATGGAATGTGGAGGATCGAGTTCCTATCGTCCACAGTTCTAGCCATCCCTAAACACCTTGGCTGTAAACTAAACTCCCTCCATTCCATCCATCCATGTTCAATGACTCCTCGTTTCGGTCATGTAATCAGTCAGCTAAAATGTATATTTGAATTTGTTCAGTTGTTTTATGTATTTGTACTGGGTAAAACTGTTGTATATGAAAAAAATTAAACAAATTCATGTAGTACTTTCTGATAGATTTCTAGCATTAACCATACCTCTCTCCCTCGCTCTCTCTCTATCCCTCTATCTCAGGTCATTGCCAACACTGCTGCCAAGTTAGTCCCAGCCTCCGAGTGCCTGTCGTTGAGCATGCTGTCCCACAGTGTGAGATTTTGGGTCCCATTTAATAAACGCTTGTCTGTTATCAGTCATTTTCTTTTTCCTGAAACAAACCTGTCATTTTTACACTTTTGTCCACTTTTTTTTTTTACACTTTTTTCAAAAACAAATAATGCTCTACAAATTCAATTAGAAAAGCCCTAATTTAATATTTTTCGGTAATAAATAAATACTTTGGCTAGCATATTCCAGACCAGATGACAAACTATATCAGTAGTCTTTTGTGATTACAATTCAGTAAACAGTCCACACACACTTGTTTGTAAGCCTGCGTCTTCTGTGCTTGCTCAGCTGCTAACCAAATCAGATGCTGTTGGCATGTCAGCACTAAATTGGCAGTATGCTGTAAACAGCTTTGGAATACTTCTATGTGTTTCTTCTCAATTCATCCAACTTCTCTAGTAGTAAATGAGTCACCAAGTAACTGCTATTATTTACTGAAATGATTAATTCATAATTCCTGTGACCCTGTCCAGGATAAGTGCTGGGAAGGTGGATCAATGAGTGAATGTAATCAATAAGTGATGTATGAATTAACCATTGATTGTTATTATCCTTCAAAGAGCTCATTTTTGAGGACCTTGGAGGTCAATATAATAGCATTTTATAGAATAAGACAGAAAAGGAAGGCAGGTGAGGTTTGTGTTCTTTAGATTACTTGTTTCTTTCAAATACAAATTTGAATCAATGTTTTCCTCAGGTCTGAGGAGCATAGTCTGATCTCCTACCATTATTTCATGCAGAAATTTTCACTGCAGTGTAATGAATGCGAATGAATGTGATTAAGTACAGCAAGAAAATGTGGCAAAAACAGACCAACAGTGTCTGCTTGAGACGTACAGACATAGCTCCTGTCTTCTCTCCCCTCCAAAACCCCACCCTCTCACAGCACGGAGTACATCCCTAGCTTCAACCCCAGCGTGTTGAAGGATTCTGCCCTGTCCACCCACAAGCCCATTGAAGTCAAGGGTCCTGGTGGCAAAGCCACCATCATCCATGCCCAGTACAACACCCCTATCAGCATGTACTCCCAGGATGCCATCATGGATGCCATCGCCGGCCAGGCCCAGGCTCGAGGCAATGAGATGAGGTGAGGTGGCTCTTAACCTGCCTCACTGCCCCCCCCCCCATCCCTTCCTCTTCTTTTGCATGACCTCGCTAGCCTACAGCAGGCTAAAAGTGTGCCAGGCTTCTGCATGCCGAACAAAGCTTAGGGACCTTGTGCTGTTGCTGTTTTGGTTTCACTTTGATTTTTATACTGTTCATTATTTGGTTGACTTTTACAGTTAACATTTTATGATTTAACATGTTGAGCTCAATGACATGATGGACGTCACATGTATGACTAGTGCCAATCTGCATACCCTGCAAGCGGGTCATGTTTCAGGAAGACAGAACATTCCAGCTAGCTGGGGGTATAACATGTCTGCTGAGGAAGGACAAGCTTTATACCAGGTGACCGATGGCTTGGACCTTTGGCAAGTACTGGGGACAAACTAATCAGCACCTTTCTTTCTGAGGCCCCTCATGACCAACACCTACAATCAGTGGTCCTCATTATCATGACGTTACAACCATCTGGATGTTCATCATGGATTACCAGCCCTCCAGTTGGTCGAGGCACTTTGGGGCATGCGGGTTGGGAGCTGGGAGCAAGCCATGGCATTCTGATACATTGCCGACATGAGAATGGACTTCCAGCTCCAACCTGTTCAGTCATGTGTTGCGGTTTGAGATGATGAAAAAGGTACCTCAGGTTTACTCCACTGTGTACCCGCGACATTCTCTGTTGCTACTTGGCTTCCTTCCACTAGCATTTCCAAGAACCCATCATCCATATCACTTCAGTATCATCAAGTAGAAATATACATGAGTGTACAGCCAGACTGCTTGCATTCATGTGTGAATGTATGCATATAGATATACATACATTAAACATCTGCAACGATCAGAAGAAGATCGTGCTGGAACCAGGAGCACCCTATTTGGGTGGGTGAAATTGGCTATCTAGGGCCAAACAGGTGAGAAATCGCTAGTACAGGTTCCAGCATTCTTTTCTGTTTCAAGCTCATATCTCTACTTTTCCTTCTCCTCCCCCACCCTTTTCTCATACCGTCACCAACCAACTTCATTGTATCATCCAACTCACCCTGCCCTGCCGTTTGCCCCCTCCCCATCCGTGTCATGGCCTCGCCCTGGTTGATCACGTGACAGTGGAGATTCCTCAGCTGTTGCCTCTCCTTTGGCGTAAGTAGACCGTAAGACTACTTTAGGCCGGTACCAGTCCTTGACTCACTCTCTCTCAGTACTTCCTCCTGTGTCCCCTTTGAGAGGTTTGCTCCACCATAAACTAATGCTGGCCCAAAGTAAGATGTTTCCAATCCATTTTGGTGCTGGTGGTGATGTTATGTTAGGTCTGTGATAGGCCCAACGTCCGTCAGCTCATAGTCTCAGCATATGCCAGCTCTCTGAAAGTTTTTTCTGTTAGTACTATTTCCCTCCTGCTGAGGTCTTGAACCTTAACTCCCAACTAGTCCATGATCAGTGCCTGTCAGGGCCATCATTACTGTTGCCATCTGTGGTCCATCTTAGATCAAATACTAGAGCTGTGTTGCTGCAATATGATTATAATGTCACAGAGCGGTTAAGGGGCTTGTCATACTCAGACACACAAACAATAGTCCTTGAAAGACAGTTACCAAGTAAATCTTTTGAATACTGATAGGAAAAATATATTTATAGACATCTTAGCAGCATCCACAATTTAAGAAACCTTTCCCACATCTATTAATATTGAAGTGTTTCTTTAATTGCTAGGAAGCGAGGCATACCACGTATAAACCTGCTTAACACCAAGCCACCAATCCATATTCCATCCACAATTCACCTAACTCCAGTTTCACACGTGACATTAATGTGCAAACCTGCAGCTTTCTGGCAAGCCTACGGGTAGAGCTGTCCGGGCTTTGCAAATGGACCCACTCAGGTGAGATGAGATGAGATGAGATGAGATAACCCTTTATTGCAATTGCAATACACCATGTCACTGATCACAAGTACCAGC
>JAODKM010000040.1:2155770-2169746 GCA_026780845.1 Petrocephalus sullivani
GGAGGCGGCGGGGGGGGCGCGGGGGGGGGGGGGGGGGGGGGGGGGGGGGGGGGGGGGAGGGGGGAGCGGACCGAGCTCCAGCGCGACGCAGCGCGGCGAGGCGAGAGCCAGAAAGTCTGAGAGGGACGTCGGCCTGGCGAGGAGGGGGAGCAAGGAGGGGCCCGCGGAGGGACTTGGGATCTATGCCAGGAGCGGTGGGGGGGAGCTGGGAGGCTGTGCCGGGCTCAGGTTACAGGCCAAGGAACTGGGAGCGGAGCTGGAGGAGCGAGAGTAGCCTGTGGGGGCGGGCCCTCCGTGCGAGGGACACTGTGTATGCGTGCATGTGTGCAGTACGTGTATACCTGCTCGTGCCTGCTTGCGCTATGCAGCCACTCGAGTATTCTGAGAATACCAGAGTACTTTTCTACTAGTCCTTTTCTGTATTTGTGCATCCCAAGCTATATTCAGATATACTGCACTACACCAATCTGATCTACACTAAACTACTATACTCTATAGTGTTACACTATATTTAAGCTGCTTCTATCCAGAATTACTTCCATATCCCTGAAATGCCTGTGCTGAACGTGTCACATTGTTTGGGTTGTACATAGTGAACCCCTTTCTTGGCGCCAAGGCTAACCCCATTGCACCCTGGGACGTTATCTTTGACCTGTCTGAGAGCGAATAGTGTTTCTCTGTTCCACGTTAACCTGCTGCAATATGTGCGACAGAATCTGTGACGGAATTTGCTTTATGTCGAACAACTACGTTCCGAGTTGCCTTGTAATGGCCTTGAACTGCAATAAAACACAAATCTTATGATTCCAACGAATGGATTTTATTAAAAGGTGTTGGCACGACTGAACTCTTAAATTCAGATTTTTGTGAACTGCTCTTGTTAATTAGGCTGGTCACTCCAAATTCTGAAACGGCCTTTATCAGATTTGTTCTACCTGCCCTGTCGGTGACGTGCTAGTGTGCGGAGTAGAGCCTAGTCACATGGCCAAGCACTCGGCAAATCTCTTACTGTAATAACAGCAGAGGCGAAAGTTGTCTTGACGACATTTTATACGTCACACGATATCAGATTATTTAACTTGCTATTAGTGAATTTATTGGGCATATTTTCCATCTGACATTTTGCCTATTTTCATCTAACGGGCAATTACACATGATGCCGGCTAACGTGAGCAGTGCTCCGGGAGAGCGCGTGTGGGACGTGTCTGTTTTCTGCCTACCTGCAAGCGGGTAGCAGATTTCGGTCAGAACCAGCATTATACATGCGATGATCCTGTGGGGCCCGGTCTTGGGCCATCGCCCGTGTTGTTCATTCTTAGGTTTAGAGACACTAACCGCTAGGGTTGGGTATTGTTTGGGTTTCATTCCATATCGGTGCCAAATTGATACTTTTAAAGTGGTGCCGGTTTCTAAATGGTACTTAAAACTGTACTTTAACAATAACAACATACAGTAGATTTTCATTACACTATTAATGTATATTTAGATCCATAGCAAACAGTTTTATCGATTTATAACTGACATTTTATTAGATTGTTCATGTATATTACATTCAATTTTATTACATTATTATTGGTGCATATTCAGGTCTTTACCGATATGTATTCTTAACCGTCAGGGCTTTATTGATTGTGAAATTGAAATTACACACTCACATGAACACGCTAACTTCAACTGTATAGCTACTGCTTCACTCGGTGTCTGAAAATGTAAATTATGTGTAATATAACTAGCCCTGCGATTAAATGCATATCAGTCAAGTAAAATTCCTAATATTGTAGATTTCTCAAGATGATAATTATTCTGTTCAGGCCGTCTCGGCAAACATTTTGCTATGGAGCTAAATACGTAATCCGTATACGTATTGTATGTGCATTATAGTCAATGAAACATGACGCTTTCAAGCTAAATATATGGTTATAATCAACAAGACACATCGCTACCGAGTTGAATGTCCATCAATAATCTCATAAAGCGTGTCGGTTATAATGGATAAAACACACCGCAGTCGCGCTAAATTTACGTTATCTAATGAAATATGTCGATTGTGCAATCAAACAGCATGTGAGCGGAGTGGGCGGAGTTTGGTCAGAGCGCGGAGTGGTTTTTTTTTTTTTTTTACTAAGGCTGGAGCGGTCGCGCTCTCGCTCAAATTTCGCTCCGATACCGCTCCGATCCCCAAATCTGCCCAAGTCTGCCCAGAACCCATCTGAACAGTTATCAAGACTATTACACAAAGGCTGCTTTTCCACCGTAGGAAGTACCGAACTTCTTTAACCTCATTTGTTCTGGTTTTTCACTGGCGTAAAAACTGGTACTGGCGCTGAATAAAGCACAACGTGAAGAGGGGCATTTCGTACTGAATTCTGAATTAAAAAAATGGCTGTAGTATACAGCTGGATATTAGTCTAACATAATATGTTATGCACATGCAGCTGTTACATCGCTAGCTGGTCAGCTACATCAGACTTTCTTACTTTCAGTTCTGTACGAACATTACGGACAACGCAGGGGGTTAATGTATCGCTAAAACATTTTTACTGTTACATAGGGAAAAAGCTTAGATAACTGTGGAATTTTAATCATTATTTCTTTTATAGATTATCCAATGTATATATATTTTTAAATCAGTTTAAAGTTTACCTCCGCTGCTTTTGCATGAGCGCTGCATGCGTTCTCCGCGACTATCATAATCATTCTTATCCTTGCTGTTTAAATCACTCCTAGACAGGTTTGTGAGAAATTTAACTAATTTTTGCTTTTTAAATACCCCAATATTTATCACAAAATCACATAATATATTTGGAAATTCTCCAATACCGTGCTGCCCTAGTATATTAAATAATTTTTTAATGTCTTAAGCCATCCTGATCTTGTTGTATCTGTTCTTCCGACTAGATCGCAATTTTGTTTTTTGTTTACTTGTTTTCTGAGTTCGTTACTTTTTTCCCAGACTCATTTTTCATGTTTCTCATTTTCTCATGTTTCAGAATCAGGCTATTTACATAACCAATCAAGTTACACCCCAAAGTACCATAGTACCAAAGAAGTACCCCAACTGGTTTATCACTTTCGGCACTTAAACTTTTGGTACTGGTACTCGACCTGAAGTCTATGGAAAAGCCAAAGTACCAAAAGTGGAAAAGCGTCCAAATTGCCCAAGATGGAGTTCGCAAAATATTTCACAAAGGTTTAAAGTGACAGTTGTTAGGCATGCCGATTATTCCTCCCTCTTTTGGAGTGCATGGAGCGATTTGACTGGAGCGAGAGGGAGGAAATTTTTGTGGAGCGAGGAGCGGTATTGACCGGAGCGGCTTAGTGCGAATTAGAGCGGAGGAGAGGGCGGAGCCAACAGCCTTGCGAGCCGAGAGCGGAAATTCTCACCGCTCCGCTCACATGCTCTGCAATCAAGCTGAATGTTAACGATTTCTCAAAAATAATAAATGAAAACACTTTTAAAAGGCGGCTTTCCACAACTGCATTGTGCTGTATGTATCATGCGCTGTTAACGGTGAACACCGAAATTGACGTTGTCATTCGGTCCGGTTACGACCGTACATGTTGGCACCAGTTGTATGCTGGAACTGAGTTTCAGTACCCAACCGTAATCCTATTTCTGCTGTAAATGTAAATGGCATTGGAATGCTGAGAGAACTGTTGATTAATTGAAACCTTTCACCCAGTTTGGTCTGTCCCACTCAGCTCGTGCAAGCCACTGCTGATGAGCATGTGAATATACCAGAATTTGGCACCGTTTGATTTGACATGAACCGATAACCGATAGTACAACCTTTTATAAGTACCGACCTTGGTATCCAACCCTACTCACTGACTCACAGCCCTGTACATGGGTTAGCATGTTTCTCAAGCTCTGCGAGGTAAACCTTTCGAAGGCTTTCAAAGAACATGGGGCCTGTTACAAGCACGAAAAAGTTCTCACTGGATAGTCTTTTCCAGGTGCCAGTGTGGCTTTCCCCTGGTCAGAGCTCTGGAGAGCGCACAGTTTCTCTGGTAAAGGATGACGCCAACCCCCTCAGTCCGCGCTGAGCTTCAGGAAAACACCATTGTTCCCCCAAAACCCAGAAGTCAATGATGTGTGAAAAGTAGGCTGGGGTCAGACTCGGCCCTCCCTCAAGTAGATCAGATGTGATAGACGACATCCGGCTTTACCATTATCCCCCACCAAACCCCAAAGTGACATGCGGTGGGTGAGGGTTTGGGTTTGGGTTCAGAGGTGCTGAGTTTAGGTGTGCTTTATCCAGTGAAAGTTCAGCTACATATAAAATGCTGCCGAACTGATGGAATCAAAAGCTGAGTGAGTGCTCATGGGAAAAATGCGACAGGCCGCCGACGTAAAGCAAGAGTCGCCAAGCGGCGCGGTGTCCTCTAATCACACCCAGCTGTTTCTTTGACTGACTTCATTGTTTTTGTCTAATAATCAGACACGGGATCTTTTTTTTAAAGCCAGGGGCTGAGGGATTATGTTGGTTTAGGTTGGGGGTTGTCAAAGAACAACAAACCCCTTAATGTTTGAGGGCTCATGCTCAAAAACGTCTGGCTGCCACCCCTGACCTCTTGCCTCTGACATGTGACCCCTGGCACTATTGAATCCTGTTACGGGTACCGTGCTTCTCCTGGTGTGTGGTCGACTCTCATTAAGCTTTTCCATCGTTCTCTGTTCCAGGCTTGTGGACAAGGGGATCAAGTGAAAAGGGAACTCCGAGTCCACCGCCCCACCCCCCCCGGCCCCTGCTCTCTGAGGCCTGCAGGGGTCCCCTCACCTCACTCGCTGCTGCTGCTGGACCCTTCAACCAACCAGCTCCTTCGGACAGAGAGCATTCTGGGTTTCTGACGAGAATGAAGAGAGTCTCACTCTGGATCTGTCTTCTTGGGGCCTGCTATTCCCTCACGTCAGCAGTGGATGGTGAGTCTGTCTGTCTTTCTGACAGCCTGCCTGTATCGGTCTGTCTGTCTGCCTGCCTGCCTACCTTATTTCTGTCTGCCTTACCTGTCTGTCTGTGTGCCTGCATGCCTACCTTTCTTGTCTGTCTGTCTGTTTGCCTGCCTGCGTGCCCCTGTCTGTCTGTGTATCCCCCCCTTGTATCTATGGCTACATCCAATGGCATCTCCTGCATTTTTATGTATTTGCTCATCGCTAGATCCTCACCTGATCCAGGTTGCGCAGTGACTCAGATACAGGGGTCACCAAAAGCCAGCTGTGCAGATGAGCTGTGCGTTTGCCTGCGCTCTCATCTTGCTGTGCATGCGACCCGTGTGGCTTATCTGTTATTTCTTTGTATCTGGGTTCAGTGTAATGTTTTGTATACATTCTGTATAAATATTACGTTTATAAATCAGTACTGCTTTCTGCTGTAAGTCTCGTTGAGGCTGTGTTGTTATCTCAGATTTGCACAGTACGAATCCTGTTGATTGCAAGGTCACCAGTTCAAATCCCACAGTTGACATTAATATTGGGTCCTTGAGTTGAGACCCTTATCTGCCCGTAACTCCAGGGACAGGCTGTGCTGCTTTAGCACTCATACACTTTGGATAAGTTTGCTGCACAAATCCACGTATGCTGCGGGGCCTTGGTCGCCCCCTGCCTGTGCAACCTGTGTTACAGGCCACACCGTGCAGCTGTGCTGCTTACCCTCCTCAGAGCTGTGTTTTCACACAGCACGTATTCCCCGGCCTATTTTTGGAAATGGGAAAGAGCAGCGTTTACTTCAAAAGATGGGGCCGGACTGCCCTCAGTCACGCCGAACGTGCTGCTTGAAAGGGATCGTAGTCCTTTGGGAATTACGCAAAGAATGCGGGATTCGGGCCTCGCTCTCTGCAACTTCTGCGGTCCGACTCCGAATCTGCAGATGGCAGTGTTTGCTGCTGCTGTCTGTCTGCTTTAGCACAGACGGCTCTGGGTCGCACTCTTATTTTGACATAAAAGTTGCTGCTGTCTGCTATAGCACAGACGGCTCTGGGTCGCACTCTTATTTTGACATAAAAGTCGGAGCAGTCACTGTGGCATCTCAGAATGTCACCTTTCCGTCAGGGTCGAGCTTGTGAGACAGCTCAGCGGTATCATTGGCACACGCTCCCATGATCATTTAAGGGTTGAAGCAGGTGTTCCCCCACATGAGAGCTTTACACACATTTTTTGAGCAGACGCTTTCGTCCTAGATGACGTACATTTTTGAGCGAGCTGGCTCAACCAGTCCCTGGAACTATAGAGGGTTAAGGGCCTTGCTCAGGGGCCACATACTCCACTGAACAACCAAATTGACACGGTCTCTGCCTCCTGGGTCCTTAAGCACAGCAATGATCACCTACCAGCTGAGCTGTTCAGTTCCTTGGCAGTTAAGTGGGAGTCAATGAGCCAAGGTGTGACTCTAGCAGAGTCCGGCAGCCGCGTGTGGAACGTTGGGCCGGCTGCTGGCGTCTCCCTCGGAGTCTTTATTATTTTCCTGAGGTCGGCCTTGTAGGGTCTCGTGATCCGCCAGTGAAACCTGAGAGTCGATGGGCTTGATTTACGAGCGGGCCTTGCCTCCTGTAACCCTGCAGCTCGCTGGCGCCCTCCTTCCTGCCTTGCTGTGCCAGCCCGCCCCCCGCAGGCACGGCCCAACCCCTTCCGTAGACTCTAGCTGCCCCCCCTCTTGCACGCCCTCACCCCCACTACAGGAAGCTTGTTGGGCTGATTGGTGCTTCCTAACCTTCCTCTACACATTAACTATTTCCTGTTCAGTGTCAAAGGCTTGTTAATAGCTGGGGAAAAGTGTGTAAATGTGCCCATACGCACACACTTCACACACTTCATTGTTTCTCTTGCTCACAGAAATTTCCGGAAAGGAATTTTTTCATTTTTTTTTGTCTTGATGTTGAAACCACTGAATTGGGAAGGTGTAACATTAAGTCCTCCTGGCTTTAAAGACAGCTGTTTGTACAGGTGTGAAGGCACACAGGAAAGCATCCCCTCCCCTTGCCCGATGGAACATTCCGGAGTTGTAGGCATGGCATGAGGCTGGGCCATTTTCAGCTCACCTCACTTAACCCCGCCTCCGTCTTTCACGGTTTTGTACTCATTTCTGCCTCCGCTGAATGTCATGGCGGACACTTCCCTCCTCTCCCCCTCCATGGCTGTCCCCGCTGGGCCTTTAAATCGGTTCTGGGCAGCTGGCTGTGTGTTTCGGGAGACAGTGGTCAGAATGGCCCGCGTGTGTGTGTGTGCGTGCGTGTGCCTGCGCCTGCCAGACCTCAGACTCCATGGTGACGGCAGTGCGAATTAAACGCACATGTGGGGGCAGAGCCTTGGTGGGAGCGAACTCCACTCCCTCCCCCATTTTGGACTACGATCCGGGAGGGAGAGCGAAACATGGCCGCCTTCCTAACACTGCGCTGCTCATGTCTGTCTGCAATTGGAATATTTTTTTTTGTGGTGAACTTTTATTAATTATGACTTTTACAGTGCAATGGGAGGCCGTTCTTGAAGGTTAGGGTGGTCTTACTTAAGGCCATGGGATTGTTCCTGATTCTCAGGCCTGTTCCTCTGACCTGTATAGATGCAGATCCAGTTTGTTCAGTGTTGCTGGATATAGACCAGTGGAGGTTTGTTCTGGTACAATGTGACTGCAGTGAATTCAGGCTGGTTATTTTCACACAAGCTGCAGCATTGATTGTGGATCACCAGTGTTTCCCAACTCAGTCCTCGGGGAACCCCGGACTAGCACCTGTACCGGGTATTCTGTGTTCCTGATTGGCTGGGAGCTGGGAGGGAGCAAAAACGTGAACTGTCTGGGGTTTTAGCTGATGCTTTTATGTTCTTGTCTTGATAAATTGGCCCCATCCATTGTAGAATGCATCTGGAGAATGCTTGCATCTTCTCGATGCCGTTTCTGATCAATTCAAACAGGTCTGGTTCAGGTGTGTTCACTTCGGCAGCTAGAATTAAACGGAAGTGGTAAGGCCCTATATATATGTTGGAAATTTCTGAAATTCTAAGAAAATAAACTAATAAATTTAGTTCTACAACATTTTAGGAAGTTGTAGAAAATTCTATTCGGAGCCCTTAAAGGGACATGCGCAAAAAAACATGTCCCTTAGGTGCTCCGTAGCACGGAATCTACCTGCAGTGTTCTGAAAAATCGGTACATTTTGAAAATATCATTACCATCGTCACAAAAGCAAAGTTTGAAATGTATGTAATGTACAAAACAAGTTGCACGCTTTAATATTTTGCTGGGCTGCCTATTTATTTGATTACGGTGCACACTGGTCCATGCATTGTTTCCATGCGCTTATGCAACATCACAACACTTTCTCCCATCCAGACTTGCACTCATTTTTCACAGAAATCTTGTAATGCTGTTAGGTGAGTTGAACCACTCCATAAAGTCGTCTTCAGCATCTCAAAGACTTTCAATGGGGTTAAGGTCAAGACTCCGTGGTCGCCAGTTCACACGTGAATGAAAACATTTCCTCATGCTCCCTGAACCACTCTTTGACAATTTGAGCCTGATGAATCTTGGCTTTCTCATCCTGTTGTATGCCCATGCCGTTAGGAAAGAAATAATCTATTGATGGGATAACCTGGCCATTTAGTAGATTCAGGTACTCACCTGACTTCACTTAACTGCTGCATAGTGTTGTTAAGCTGTAATAATGATCTAGTTGTTGGCTTTTAAGTATTTGCTGATGGAAATTCTAATGCCGACCTTTTTTTTGGCCGGGCAGTGTAAATGTAAAGTGTAAAATTGGTTCTTTGTTAGATATCCTTCCCTCATCCATGGTGTAGCTTTACTTGCCCAAAAACGTAAGATTTAAACATTTTCAGCTTAGTGCGATGAGGAACTTTGGCTGCAGTTACGTGAAGTTGTCGCGGTCTTCACCTTTGTATTTCTGGAAGTTATATGGTTCCAGATCTGAAATACTTTGGCTTAGTCATTAACAAAACTGAAACATTTCAATGGTAAGTGGCTGATAGCCTTGCTAACGTCTCTGTTACGCTAACGAGTCTGGACTCTGAGCCTGACCTGTTCCAATTTGCTGTGAACATCGTCCACACTAGAAGCGAGCTAATGGCTTTCTGGTTTCTTAAAGTATATCTTGGAGCAATCTGATTTCTTCTCAGGGTGACGGGGTAAGCAGGCCATCAACTGCACATAGATGTGGGTGGTATTTCAGAGCAAACAGACCCGGCTTCAAGCATGGCACCATTGTTGGGTGAATGAACAGACCTCTGGCTTGATGGCTATCTGTCGGCTCAGGCCCGCCGCGCCTTTGTTTTCCAAGGGTGTTGCTGTAGGTAACGGAACAATGAGTCCCCGCCCCCAGTTACCTAGATAAGTCCTGTTTTCATAGTGTTGTAAAATCCTATTTGCATATGTGTTGTTTGTTTATTTGATAGTACCGTGCATGGAATGTTTTGGCTGAGCTGCCAGTTTCCGTGAGCCCCCGTTCCTGTTTATACTTTGTCGTGATGACGCCTCAGTGCAGACCTCTCACCAGACATTACCAAGCCTCAGACCTTTAGGTCTGCCTCTCTCCCTAGCACTCACTCACGCACACATCGATTACCAGTGACCTAAGCTAAAATAACGAGGAATCTTTCAGAATAATTAATGTGCTGGTAGCAATTTCATATTAATTGGTCAGATGTAACTGATGTATACAGAAGGGCCTTTACATTTGGATATATGGTGAAGACTGTACATGTCTGGTGAGACGGGGCAGAAATGGACCTCACGGGCTGGGCTGTGACCAGTCCTTTAGGGCTGTAGGTGCTCTTTCAGGCCCTGATCTTCTGCCATGTCACGTAGCTGCACCACGGTTCTGCGTGAGCCAGGTCTACTGGTGCGTTCTAGTTACATCGGAGGTCGTAACTCGTAACTGGGAATGACATCACGCACAAGTTCACCGCGTTCCAGTACAACAAGTCGGAATACCATTTAGCGATGCCGGGGACTACAAGTACCTTAAATCTGACAGGTTATCCAGCTAAGCGGGAAATCCCAATATCACAGTATTTTGTGTGTAAAAACACCCTAGTAACATAATATGGTGTGTCGACCAGTTTAATGAGCCACAAAGATGCGAGCGCTAATAAAACTACAACAACTTCTGTTGATTAAAGGGCGCAGCCATCTTGAATTCTGAAGTCGGGGTTGTGTCGGTTCACGACTTGAAATTCCCACTTCGGGGGGGCGTTCCAGTTGCAACTTCCGGTCGTGAACTCGTGAGTTGCGAATACAAATAGAACGCACAATTCATAACGGGATCTTCCATCTGCCCCGAATCTCATAGATTTAAAGCTCATTCTTCTTTTCTTTTAATTATCAGTTTAAAGGTGGCTGTATGCTCTAGATGGAATTGACGCAGTTTTAGCAATAAAATGTCATATGAGACCAGATCACCATGGTCTTGGAGGCAAACTTAAATATTTTCCTGATTTCACCCACTCTCTGTGATCAGCTGATATAATGTCATGCTGCATAGTTGGTCAGCAGGACTAATTATACAGTTACTGCCACGCTTTGCATCGCACTGCTCTTTAAATAATGTAAATGAATATATGTCTGTGCGTTAATGGTAAATGTAACAGTGTAATGTTTGCGATGGAATGCATGTGTTTCGTTAGCGTGTAATCGTGAGTCTCATGCAAATTGAAATGTTTGCTTCCCTGTCTGTGCTGCTACTAGTATTGGACCAATTGGAGTTGTAAATAAAGAAGGCGGCTTGCATTTTAAACGAGATTCATCTCCTGCATTAAAATGACTGCAGTAGGTTCATTTGCCGCATTGAAAACATTCTGCGCCTTCTAGGGTTGTGGCGTGACACAGAATGAGCAAGTGTAAGCATGCGGCCGATTTTGTACTTGCCGACGTGTTCGATTTCGCTTTGTCCGGATGTTCTCTGAAGTACGCGGCCACCTTAACATGTGGTAAGGGCTGGAATGAGTTCTGGCTGCAGCCAGTTGTCTGAGCTTACCCACCAGCGGACGGAAATAGATCTGCCCAAAATGTCAATAAATGCTGCTTATAAGTGCTTAGTGTAAGGGTACAAAGAGCGCCGCCCTGGTGTTCGTACTTGGTCGTCTAGTATGGGTCAGATTTCAGTGTTATATAGCCGCCATTTGTTTGTGAGTATTGTGTTAGCACTACTGTTCACCAGTTACAGTTATCTTTATCAGAAGATCCGTGGCGTTGTTACGGTAACAGATAAGTCAGATTGCCTTCAGAGAGGTTTGTTTGCAGTGCTGGGCTGGGAGGGGGTGTCATCATATTAAAGGCCTTATCTAACTACACAGGATGTGGTGTAATTGTATTCTGAATCGCAACCATCAGGGTAAAAATTGTAGCGATGATGGCTGGAAGGGGGGGGGGGGTAAGACGTGAGTATCAGTTGGTGTCTGGTTCTCCATGCTAGTGTGCAAACTCTGTGGGCAAGTTTGTTTATTTTAAGGCCCTATCGCAAAGCTTCAGAAGTGAGGCGATAATTGCCTGATCCGTTAACCAGAGCAGGTAAATGATGGTCGTGATGACTTTTAAAGAGATCTCCCCACCAGTGTGGTGATCTGAAACCTTGTCCTTCTCTGCACTCCTGCTGAAGCTGCCTCAGAGGACCTCGGTGTCTATGAGGCGGCTGTGACCAAAGGGAGGCTCAATAAATATGAGTGCCGGCCAAGCTATTATTGCATCTTCCATTTTCCGAATGTAGTTGTGGCATCATTTAAAGAAAATGCACCAACCATGGAAATAGGACTCGACGGGTGAAGCTTCTCGCTCGATAGATTTGGTTCCTTTTCCCTGGCAGCTGTGCAGATCCGGGCATGGGCTGATATCCTCTTTCCAATGGTCTGATGCTCACTCCTCCTCCCACACAGGTGGGCAGAACCCAGACCATGTGCTCCAAGGGACAGGGGCTAGGCCGGGCCCCGATTCCCGGCAATCCCGAACTGGAGACGGTGCTACGGTGGCCCCTGAAGATGCCGCCCGCTTCCTGACCTGCTATTGTTCAGGCCACTGCCCTGAAGATGCCACCAACAACACCTGCAAGTGAGTGCCCCCTGTGTTCCCACACCCAGGTCCCTATTAGTGTTGAAATCCAATCCTCCGCATCACCCCCCCCCCCCCCCCCCCCCCCCCCTTTTTCGTTGGGTTGTAACTAATCTTGTCCATCGTCTTGCCTTAAGTTCTTGAGTTAAAAATGCACACAGTTCAAGTGCTCCATATTTTTAATGATTCTACCGACCTGTGCTAAGCTAATCTGTGTGCCTGTCACACGGTTGGGTAGGACCAACGGCCAGTGTTTCGCCATAATTGAAGAGGATGAACATGGTGAACAGATCCTTACCTCGGGGTGCATGAAGTACGAGGGCTCCCACTTCCAATGCAAGGTACCTCATGGTGTTAAAGGCCTTCACAGAATTGGTGCCCCCATAAACATCACTTTACTGTGGCTTCCTCCTGCAGTGGCACCTGTATTTGTGTCTGAAATGCCTACATTTCCCAGGATTCCCCCAACGCCCAGACGAGACGGACGATAGAGTGCTGCCAGGTTGACCTCTGTAACCGCGACCTTCGGCCGACTCTTCCCCCTCGCGTCCTGCCAGGTGGGTGCTGGGTATTCTCCCTGCCTATGTGGACACTGAAGAACTTCCCTGGTCATGGAAGAGGATTCTTAAAAAAAAATCCAATTTGTCCTGCTTTTCTGCAAACTAATGCATGCACAGTCGCTCATTGAAGAATTTTCCCCATCTGCATTGAGATTTCTGGTTCATGAAGAGCCAAATAATGTACTCTATAAATCTGCCATTTTCCGACCCATTAAAACATGGAGTCCTCCCACTGTCTGATCCTCAGTTTGCCATGAATTAGAGACACTCTGTCATACTGGTTTCCCCATTGGGGGTAGTAGATGGCTCCTTTGGACCATTTGAATCATAGACCTGAAATTGAGGTGTGGGATTTGCTCAGATTAGCTCATGCTTGGGTTTCTTAGTCAGACCTCACCTCCCATCTCACTTTGTCCCGCAGACATACTCAGCAGCGGCCACTGGGTGGCCTTCCTAGTGTCGGTGACCGCCTGCTGCTGCCTGCTCATCATCATCACCGTCGTGTGCTATTACAGGTCAGCCCCACCCCCGCTGGCTTTTAGGGCGGAGCTTCTTACATTTCGACTACTGTTGTTGCATCTTGCCGACCTTGTGCCCTTTTCACTCCTCTGGTGAATATTTGAAAGGGTTTTTTTTGACTGAGCGTGACAGTTAATGACTGTCTTGTGTTTGACGAGTTGTTTGAGAGATGATAGCGAGTTCAGATCTGCTGTTAGGCTTACCTGACCGATAACAGTAAAGAGCTCTTTTACAGTTTGTGTGCTTGACTTGCCGACTGATAGCAGTTGATGTCAGATGTTGGTTAGTGGATAACGTCAAAGTGCCAATGGCTAGCTAAGGTGCCATTTGTCAAAGTGAATGATGCATAATGCTGACTTTATCTACTGGGCAGTCAATCACGGTCAAGGTGCATAACTAAATTTGGTGTTTGTGTATTGAGAGTAGCTTTGTCACTGTAGGGATAGTTAAGGTTGATGTTATTGACTGCATTATAGTTCTTCTCTGTCTGGCTATCAGGCAAGCCTGTTTGCATCTTTACAAGCTTAGCAGTAGTAACTATGTAGCTATCAGACCCTCAGTCATGATCAGATGGGTGTTGGCTGCGTGTCTGGCAGGTACAAATGGCAGATGGAGAGACAACGGCCCTGGACGAACATGGAGCCAGACGAGGCCTTCATCCCTGTCGGCGAGTCACTCAAAGACCTCATTAACCAGTCCACCTCAGCCAGTGGCTCTGGTCTCCCCCTTCTGGTAAGCATGGGAAAGGGAGCTGAATCTGGAGCAACAAGTCAAATTACCATTTAGCGATGCCGGGGACTACAAGTACCTTAAATCTGACAGGTTATCCGGCTAAGCGGGAAATCCCAATATC
>JAODKM010000040.1:2169752-2189858 GCA_026780845.1 Petrocephalus sullivani
AATATGGTGTGTCGACCAGTTTAATGAGCCACAAAGATGCGAGCGCTAATAAAACTACAACAACTTCTATTGATTAATGGGCGCAGCCATCTTGAATTCTGAAGTCGGGGTTGTTGATTCCTCCCAGTTCACGACTTGAAATTCCCACTTCGGGGAGCGTTCCAGTTGCAGCTTCCGGTCGTGAACACGTGATTTACGAGTACAAATAGAACGCACCATCACTCCTACTGCCGACCTGATGGGTAATGTTTGGTACTGGCTGTCTGAATCATTTAGAGTGCTCCTTTAGTAAATCTTCCCCATAGTCCTGTCCAAAACGCTCCTAGAACCGGCGCTAACTGGTAGTGCTCTGTGTCTTACACCCGTCAGCACATGCCATGTTTGGTATTTTCCTTTGGAAACAGTTCAGTTTTTGCCACCGTGGCATGCTTGTTGCTCTGGGTAGCAGCATGAAGTTTAACCGAGTGGAATGTGAATACTGAAGCCAATACAAGAGAAAGTTGGCTTGAACTGTTAGGTTCTAGCATTAACATTATGAAAACTCCAAAGCACTGCCTTCAGTATCTAAAGGGCTGTCTGAAGGTCTTATGCAGTAAAAGGTATTTGTTCTTCAACTGATGTTACTTTGGCACCAAATGAGCTGCCCGCCTAGTCGCGGAAGTTGAAAGGGTCTCCTATCTGTTTGCTGATCAGCCTTAAGGCTGCGATTTCGCAAGATGAATGTGGAGCGCCTGTCACGTGACTGGCATGCTGATACACCCCCAGGTACAGCGCACCATCGCCAAGCAGATCCAGATGGTGCGGCCCATTGGCAAGGGCCGCTACGGGGAGGTGTGGTTGGGCAGCTGGCGTGGCGAGAAGGTGGCCGTCAAGGTGTTCTTCACACGCGAGGAGGCCAGCTGGTTCCGGGAGACGGAGATCTACCAGACAGTCCTCATGAGGCACGAAAACATACTGGGTATGTTGCCAGTGGTCTCTTACTTCTCTAATCACATAATGTGGCCTTTAGTTTAGATTTACTGTCTCTATGAATGACCGATTAATTAGATAACAAAGCTAGAGAAGTAGAGAGATGTCTACTGTGAAGTCCTTACAGGACCTCTGCAGTGCTCTTCACTGTCAAGGGTGTGAGAGAAATTGCAGTGATGGCAAACTTTACCACTGAGTGTGGATCCATACTTCCTCTCACAATATGAATTAGAAGTTTCCAGATTTCTGAATGAAACCTTACCCAATGTAATGTTCCCAGGGTTCATCGCAGCCGACATCAAGGGCACGGGCTCCTTCACGCAGCTCTTCCTCATCACGGACTACCACGAGAACGGCTCCCTGCACGACTACCTGAAGTTCAGCACACTGGACGCGGCGGGACTGCTGCGGCTTGCCTACTCTGCGGCCTGCGGCCTGTGCCACCTGCACACTGAGATCTACGGCACGCAGGGGAAGCCGGCCATCGCCCACCGTGACCTCAAGAGCAAGAACATCCTGGTTAAGAAGAACGGCACGTGCTGCATCGCCGACCTGGGCCTGGCCGTTAAGTTCAACAGGTACGTAGCGACACCAGTATTTTTTTATTGGCACTTCAAGAGCTGAGTATGGTGGTGTACAGGACACCATGACTTCCCGTAACGTAACCGCAAAACCACAAAAATACACACACTTTAGCAAGACGACTTCCATGCCCTGAGATGGAGACTTTGAGTGTGTCCACAATCTGAACCAGCGGTTCCGCCCCCCTCCAGCGACACCAACGAGGTGGACGTGCCCCTGAGCACGCGGACTGGCACCAAACGCTATATGGCTCCTGAGGCGCTGGACGAGAGCATGAACAGGAACCAGTTCCAGGCCTACCTCATGGCCGACATCTACAGCTACGGCCTCGTCGTCTGGGAGATGGCGCGCCGATGCGTCACGGGAGGTCAGCACCGCTCCACTGTTTCCTTTCCGTCTTGCCTGACATTCATTTCATCCTCGTGATAGGAAGGGGTTATTTCGTATCGTTTGCCTTACGTTATTCGGTATACTCCTCCTCACTGCAGCCTTGCCATGTGCCTCTTGGCTATGTTCAGCATGACCGTCCAGCATATCCTGTCCTTCCCATACACTTCCCGCCATGGCAATCTCATCTCCTTCAGTACTGCCTTCTTGTCATGTCTATCCTCTCCTCTTATCACTTTCATCCGTTCATTCAGTTCTTCCGTACATTACCCTGATGTACTCCTTGTCTTCGTCTGCTTGTTATTTAGTTATCGGCAATCATTATTATCCGGAATCATTTAACAAATGGACGTTTGACTTCTGCGGTTCTGGATTAATCGGTCCTTCTGATTAATCCCCCCAGGCATTGTGGAGGAGTACCAGCTACCCTATGCCGGCATGGTGTCCTCAGACCCGTCCTACGAGGACATGCGGGAGGTGGTGTGTGTCAAGGGCCTGCGACCCGCGGTTTCAAACCGCTGGAACAGCGATGAGGTAAATGGGCAGGACCGGGCTGCTGGGAGGGTGTCGGGGGGGGTCCGGTTTTACGGGGCCAATCTGAAGCTGTCTCATCCATGAAGGGTCTCTGGGAGGAGGTTCTGAAGTAGGTTTGCAGGTTTCCAGCATGATGGACAGGAGCTGGACAGTAGTAGCCGAGGTGGAACCTCTACCATAAACGTGATTTAATGGTGTGAATTAAAGGTATCTTCTAGGGCAGTGGAAAGCTGTCATTCTCTAAGAATGAAATTCAATAGCCTGATTAAATTAATCAAACAAATATAAAAACAAAAATCCATGTGCAGCTATCAAATTGCTCTTAGAAGTGGGTCCTGGTGGCTTTGAGGGGTGTTTGTCTTATTTCCAGCATTTACACAAGTACATTTTGCCAAAGAATTTTCACTTTAAATGCTGAAATGAATACAGTGTCCCATGTGCCCTCAGGAGTCTCTCATTCCCTCACTGGCCATATCTTTTTTGGGGTTTAGAGAAGCACGATTGTTAGATTTTCATGGGTTTTATTGACCTAATAAATCTCCTCCCACCCCCCCCCGGCAGTGTCTGAGGGCCATGCTGAAGCTGATGTCGGAATGCTGGGCTCCAAACCCCGCCTCGCGCCTCACCGTGCTGCGGATCAAGAAGACTCTCGCCAAGATGGTGGAGTCTCAAGACATCAAGATCTGAGCTCTCTCTCCCAGGCTGCAGCCTGGAAAAACTGTCCCTTTTTTTCCCTTCCCTCCTCATGTTACAATTACAAACTACAGCTTCACATGGCGGCAGAGGGAGGGGGGATCGGCCGCGAGTCGCGCAGGCAGGGGAGAGGCATCTGTGCCCAGTAAGTCCCTCCCCTTTGCTGGGGAAGGCGAGGACACGGCCCGCAGGTGCCCCCTGCTGGACAGTGCAGGCAGTGGTGCCAAACTTTGTGCCTCTTGGGAAAGGACCCAGCAGGACGCTGCTGCCCAGGGCAGTGGAGTCCCTCGAGCGTTTAGTCCTCCCCTGCTGCTCGCGAGCGCCATCGCTGCTGCTTTCTGTGAAAGCCGTGGGTCACGTCTCATCAGCAGGGAGGCAGCCTTGTGGTTTTGAGGGACAGACGGGCCACACGCCTCATGGCCGTTAACCGTGCGACACTCCATTGGTTTGGAGATCAGTGGGTGAGCCTCTGTGACTCTTACACCCACTCCCGGATAATTACATTTTAAACCATGTTTTGTCCCATATTAAAGTCAAGAAAATTGTTGTTTTGGGGAAAATATTTGACTTCAGAGTATTTAAAAATTAATCTTTCATAAGTTAATTTTTTTTTTTTTAATTCCTTGTCAGTCGTACGCATAAATGGCCTCAAAAAGTCCTTGGGGAGGGAGGGTTTAACTATAGTCACAGCAGTTGTTTATAATCTGTATATGTGTTCCTTTTATCTTTATTTTTAGAATGTACAGAAAGATTTAATGGGATAGTTTTGAAGAAATTGTTAGTCAGTCTTTCCCCTGCCATCTGTATTGCTGACATGTGGAGACACTTCTGTTGTTGTCACATAACTGCTTTTAAAACATTATTTCCAGCAACCTCTGCAAAATGATTACTTTCTAGTCAGCGGGATTTGGCCGTACCACAGGAAGATGGATCATCTACGCCTGAGAAAAATGCCTGATCTCTGATTCAGTACCACCAGTTGCAGCCCTGTAATTATTTTTAAACGTCTGAGAATCTGCATGTCTGTATACATTTAGAAAAAACAGAAAGTTTGGATATACAGCAACAGATACCAGCATGAAAATTAACCCTGCAAGCGTGCAATATAGTACACACGTACTCGTATAACTACTTATTTATTTGGCATTCTGTCTAGATAAGCTCTGTAAATACTGTAGGTTTGAAGCGGTTCACTTGAGGTATATTTCAGGGGTATTTGTGGGGGAGGTGTTCTGTTGCGTTCTTTGATTTTTTTACCTCCATTAGAAGTGCCACCCCCGACCCCGTCACGATAAGGCGCTGAAAACGCCAGCACTAATCCTTGGGCGGTGGTTGTATGTGAACCTGCCCAGAACCGCATTGCCTTCATTAACAGGCTGTCTCCCCCTCTGTCATGGATATAGTACCTGAAAAGAGGACATTACTGTAGAGGTACGCACCCCAGTGGGCAGGGTGCTGGTTAATGCTTTGTTGATGGCCTCTCTGGATATAATGATAGCTAGTACTAAGCTGAACCACTCAGACCTCTGACACCTCCCTCTCATGCAGTCCGACATTATGCCAAATGATTTCATTTACACTGCCGCATGAAACCATGAAATGTGGACACGTCGCGTCGCTAGTGTTGTTGTCTTTCCCTGTCCGGAACCTTTTGGGGGCACATGGTTCTGGCCGGCAGTCCTAATGGGTTTGTCTTCTACGCAAAAGTGTAAAATTTGTGCTCAGCTGGCTTCGATACCTCACAGGGAGAGAAATGAGACTTTGTCCTAAAGCCACATCACATTGCTGGAAACCACACAGCACTAAGGTTATTGTGTGTAAAGTCATGTAGCGTAGCACAGGGTCAATACTTTGACTTTATGAATTTGGGTACGACAAAGCAGTACTCGTTTTTGTGTATCTTATGTGCAGAAAACCCTACGTAGAGTAACTTCTAAATATAACTTGTATTTTGTACAGAATCTAATTTTTTTTAATAGGTGCCTTATGTTTACCATGGAAAGCTGTTCTGTACTCAGATTATGTCCAATGTATTGATTTATCAATTAAATAATCTTATTTTAGTACACAACTTGTGCTGTGTTCTTGGTTCCTCAGCAGGAAGACAACCTCTGACTTCCAATGGTGTGGAATAGTGGTGCCAGTTTGCTTGTAGAAGTTTGACATCAGCTGCCCCTGCTAAGATATGAACATACTACCAGATGGCCACACCAGTTACCCCTGCTACTTCCTGGTTAATCTGATACCTCCCCGCCTTGGCAGATATGCATTTGCCTGCCATTTATTTGAATCAATTCCGAGGAATTGCGTTTTGATTCCAGGAATGTTTGCCTTGCCGGAGGCTCTGGGTAGGCTTGCTGGTGGTTGCCTGGGGTTGGGGGTGATATTGATATTGATTTTTATCTTATTCACATGTTCTCTTAGCGGGATTAAATTTCATCAGATCCAGAGAGGAATTTTGTGTCATTTCTTGCACGCTGGCTTTGTGTTTTTTCTGTCCCCGGCCATGACACTGACCAGGGTTAGTGGTTGATAGAGGCGTGGGTGGGGGTTTGTTTCGGCCCTAAGTGGGCAGACTGCTGCAGCGTGTGTGACAGTTTTACAAGTGTGTGTTTTACATCCTGTTGACGTTTCATTACCGTCATATCGCTGGCCTGGTTCTGGTGTGGTCTTCCCTAAAGCTCATCACCATGGCCTTGTCATCCCGTACATCGACCCCTGGCTACTCTGAGGGAAATGGCCGTGTCGGGTTCACCGTTTACAGCCGTTGTCTCGGCCTGGATGCATCTCCTTCGAAAGCAGGAGCTCCTGTGTGTGTTCATGAGCAAAAGAGTGGCATAAAAGCAACCAGCACAGGGAAGGAGGATTCCCTTTTCTGTTCCTCTAGTTCACCAGCAAACTGTCCAGAATCACAAGTGTTTAATCGAAGGGGGTGAAAGCAGTGACATTTGTAATGAAAACCGTATAAGGAGGTTGGATGTAAAGATCTGCATTTTTATTCTATACTGAAATATGATTACCTTTACTCTCAAACAGCCATAATTAATCAGCCTCACAGTGCCCCCCAGCTGGATCTGGTCAGTCATGCAGAGAACCAGGGCCACTGTCAGTATGTTGTATGTGTGGTAGAGCCTCCCGCAGCTAGGATACACATGCCTCAAACCCAGGGTTGCCGACCGTCATACATCTGGCATGATAGGCGCGCTGTCAGACTCTTCTGCAATCATGCAATCATACGGCAGGTATATATTATTCCATTGAAGACCTAAAATTGCCTCAAATTTTTGGGGTAGTTTGCAAACCATGAAGGCTATTTACAAGGTAATGAAATTGTTACATACATGTAAATGTGTGTGCAGACTTGTCTCGAATTGAAATTCTCACTGCAGCCAAATTATCCTAGTTGGCAACCCTGCGGACCCTGTTGCTTAGAGATCAGATTAGGAATCAGAAATATCGCGAAGTGTATAGGTGTATACAAGGAATGCGGCATGGTATGTCGGTGACGTCCCAAGATTTTTAAAATTAAAATAACACTAAAGTAGAATATGCTAATGAAGTGCTACATACTATAATGTAATTTCTGCTATTTAGGAAATTTGAGTTGAAATGCACAGGACAATCAGCAAACATACATGTAACCATGCGCACCAACACTCAGAGGCAGAAAAGCCGTCTTAGATTATGATGGAGTCCATTTGGGAGTGAGTTTTTAATGTTTTTCCACATTGCATGTACATTTTGGCCTGCTCATCCCAGTGATGATTCAGTTTCAAAGTTGTATTTGACACACACTAATACTCAGTACAGTGTGCAGTGAAATGCATGACTCCCTAACCCCAGCCTCCTCAGAGGACATAGGTTTAAGAGTGGAGACATATTGTACTAGCAGACAATAATCAAAAATATCCATAGCTTGAGTAGGCTGTGGAGAAGGTTGATGTAAGAATCCTTTGAAGTGGAGTTACAGGAGTCTGGTTGTGGACCAGGCGGTAGGTTGAGTGCCGGGGAAGCAGTGTTTTAGCCTCATGGTAACGGCATCTACAGCTTCTGGAACCTTCTGTGACACCTGGACCTCCTGCCGGTGGCCATGTCATGAGTCATGAGTTCGGCTCCTTTGCCACATTCCTCGTCACCCGAGTAAACGGGATGTGACCAAACCGTCCTCCTCACTGCTGAAGGAACCGTACCCCCAGACGCTCTGTTTTGCTGCTGGTGTTTGTGGATTTGGATTCTCCATGTCGGCTGCTTGCATGAGAACACAGGAAGAAGCCAATTCAGAATGCACAGGCTCTGCCCCCTAACGCAAAGCTCCTCCCTTTCTTCAGAGCCTTGACTCATTGCCCTTCTCCTTAAAGAACCGACTGTCTGCAAAACATGGCAGCATGTCACAGTTTTTTCCTAAAAAGGACTCCCGAATTAGTGAGCACCTCAACAGAATATTACACTAGTATCACTGTGTAACGACATGCTGAGCTCACATATTAAGGCATTATATCAGTTTGCTTTATGTTTACAGACATTTAAGCATCTTGCTTTAAGTAGTCTGGACACTTTTAATTCACACTAAATGTACACCAGTACAGAAATGAGCTATGTTAACATAAGATCCTTTCTGTTAGGTCTCCTTAATGCTGAGTTTAAGTAGCTGTATCGTGATGCATTTAATGTGTCCATTTTTATGTTCTTCAGTGTCAGTATATTTTATATGCAGCCCTTTACACGTGCTTAATGTATGACTGTATGACAAATGGGGTCGTGCATTCTGACATCATAGGTCATGTGATGGCCTTCCAGATTTTCCCATTTTAGCCATGCTGACTCCGAGTGCTGATGGCAGGTTCATTCTGTGGCCAGCAGGCGGAGCCATAATTACACTTAAATATCTCGCTACCGTCACAATAAAGCAGAGAAAAAATCTCACCCGATCAGAAGAGATGCGGCGACAGGAAAAACATGCGAAGGCACGTCTTTTCGTACACTGACATTTTTGGAATTGTAGTTAAACCCTAGTGATTAAGTACTCCCCAGCGCCCTCAGCTGGTACTGTAAAGAATTGCATATGGTCCAAACGTGTTACTTTTCCATCATATATACAGATAAGTGCAACAAGCCCAAATGTTGGCCTCTCCTCCTCCTTTTTGTGAACAGGGCAGATGTTCAGCTATCCAGCTAATGTTATCTCAGTGACATTATTCACACTGCTGGCAGCAGCTCATTCACATTCACATTTTTGTTCTTACATTAGCTACAAATCACCGGAAGGCTGATCGGAGCCAAATTTTACACACTGGACACTGATACGGCCGTTACGGATGACAGAATGGATCTGGTGCTGGGGATTATGGGTAATGGGTTCTGTGCAGAGACATATGTTCTTGTGGCTTTTACTTGCACTATCCTGATTTATTCCTTTCTTTGGTAGCTTTGGTTTGACAGGTGGCTCAGTGGCTACAGGTTTGCACCTGAGCAGAGGAATAGTAGATACATGTTCACCCAGAACATCTTTAATGAACAATATCTATTCACTTATTTCAGTAGCCCTAGGTGGAAATGTCTATGGCGTGAGTACCTGTCACTGGGTTTTTCATACACAAGGTGCAGTCCTATCAGGCTATCACCGAGGGGTCTGCCTTTGCATTACTATAGACATGACTGCCCCCCAGCTGGACCCTTGCAGTTTGAAACGTGACTGTATCAAAACAAAAGCATCTGCCCTCTTATACGAGAAGTCGGCCAAACCCTGGGATTTGAACCAGCAACCTCCTGAGCCATGGCACAGATTCCGGCCATACGGTGCCCCTGACTATGGGGTCAGTGCCAGTAAAGAAGTCATGACAAGCGTATCTCATTGCAGAGCTGAGCCTTGGGAAATAGGATCCCAACATGACGTGGGTTTGTTTGTTTGCAGAAAAGAGGAGTAACCTTCAGATAAGGTTGCACCAATCATGCTGAGAGGTAAATGGACCCGCGGGGGGGACAAAGATCATTAAGGTAAAGACCCCCCACCCATGTCAGCAGCTACAGATCATCATTCCAGCTTACCAGCCTGCAACTTCCTCGCTTTTGGGAGAGGGGCAGATGCAGGTACTCATCCAATCCCCTTTGTGTCTGTAACAAACCTTGAGGTGGGACAAGGCTGTGACTGGCAGAGCACCAGCCAATGGGAGCCTTCTCTCAATACAGACCTGTTGGCTTGAGATCAGTACTGCAGACCAGAATAATGTAACAAAAAGCAATGGACACAGATGGGGGCAGGTGTGGTGGAGGGGGTAGGGGCGTGTTATTTGGGCCTATAAAGCATAGCAGCTCCATCTTTGATCCCAAGACCTAACCCCCACCCCCTAAATTCCCAGAGCTGGTCATGACTCCATTAATTAGTGATGCAGACCCTTTCAGCATGACGTTGGGGGAGGGAAGCTCCTCTCACAGAATAGTAATTTCGTAATCTGATTTGACCTGTAGTGCGACCTGTAGTCCGATGTCTGGATTGGTTGATTCCTCACACAGGGACGGGGACTAGTGCCCGGTTAACCGCGAAGGAGCCCTCAGGTGCCATCTGCTCCCTCTGATTTAAAATGACACTTCAATCGATCTGAATGAGTGTGGTGCATCAACACAATCGGGGTTTACTGGGGGTTTGGATGAAGAATTTAAATAAACAAACAAAGAGCGAGTAAGGGCAGAAGTCAAAGTGATTTCTGGGATCCCACAGACAACAGACGTGGCTTTTCATAAGCTTCAGTCTCTACGTAGACAAACGGCGCTTCCTCGTGTGCCTTTTTATTTAGGTGTGATGTGGTAATAATCCCCTAGGTGGCGACACACCCCCTGTGACCTTGAGCAGTGAAAATGCTTCCTCAGCTGCTCTTTCTACCTCCCCTCTGTGGGGGCGATAGTGAGCCAGCTCAGCGACACAAACATGTTATTGAAAGGTTTTGCCTGTGTCTGTAACACATGCAATGTTATATGCTTTAATTACAGAGCATGGCCTGAAAGGGAATTTACAGTGATGAGGGGGTGTTAACTCCCCAGTATGGGGGAGGGTTAGACTTCCTGCATGGGGGGGGTGGGGGGGTACTCTGTTATCCTTCACTTTTGCCATGTAGCAGCTGAACCTCCTGTTTCTGACACACTTCAGCTCGGAGCTTCGGGGAGGATTGTGTCTTTCACGGTTGGATGTCACCGGGCTCTGCAGCGTGCGTGTTCCTGACGCCCCCCCCCCCACCACCTCCCCAGCTCTCTGATTCATGGCCCCTCCAGGGGAAGGCCATCGATGAGCCGCCCGCAAAGGCAGGTTCTGGCCAATCAGGGGCCACATGGGGAGGGGGCACAGCAGATGGGGATTAAATGCTGACTTAGGAATGTCAGGAACATGGGAGACTTGGACCTGGTTATGGAAGCAGGACGATGACTCAGCTATACTACAAGCCGCCTACACAAAGCGGGACACCCACTGTCCTGCTCGTCGGGGCCCTTTATCCCAAATCAGGCACGTTCCCACACCACTCGTGCTCGGAGTCCCTTGACCAGGGACACCACAAGCAGCCTCCCTTTCGGGAGCCCGAAGCATCAGTTGGTCGTGGGGTCACGCCCTCCGCAACCGTGACAGGAGGGAAGAGCGAACGTGACCGGGGACTAGATGCTGCGGGCTGCACAGCTCCGGCTCGTTTCACTGGTGTCAGGACCCTGGAGGGGGGGTGTGTGCGTGCTGGGGGGGGGGGTCACCAGTGCCCAACAAACATAAAGGTCCTCAGATCTTTGTCTTTATTTACAGACGAGCTCTTGCTTTATATTTATAATAAAACTGTGGATTCAAGATTCTTCAATTGTCACATGCGTAGCCGGCATGGACGGCAAGGAGGGTGGCGCAGGAGAAACCAGGGTGTCTGCATTCTAACTGTAGGTGTGAGCAACTCTTTTTTGCAAAGTAAAAATACAGCCCTCTTACCGCGCTTTCCCCTCTTCCTGCTGTGAGAGAGGCCGTCCTCACGGCTCTGTGCCACTTTCACAAGTAAAACTCCCAGGGGAAGCCAGCATGACCACATTCCCCCGGCTTCCGGAGCCAGACGCTGGTCCTTTTTTTTTTTTTTACCTGAGTGATGTCAGTAAATGGGCCCAGCTGCTCTGGTGCCTCAAAAAGTCGACAAGGGCGCCCTCTGCTGTTCCGGGCAGCCGGAGGCCCGGCAGTGAGGCTCCCGCCTGGATCCTGCGCGCTTCACGCACAGCCGGTCAGCGTCACGCCGCAGGGCTGTGCTTCTGCGCCCTCTGTGCGTCTGTGTAGTGGGGGGGGGGGGCTGCAGTCTGATTTAAATACTCTGCAGCAGCCAGCATGCTCCCAGCATCTCTGCATCCCCTGTCCTCATCCCTCTCTCTCCCTCTCCTTCCCCTGCTTACCCATTTGCTCACTCCTCAGCGTCATGGTGGAGAGGTACACCAGGCTGTCAGCTGCTCTCTCTCTCTCTCTCTCTCTCTCTCGCTCTCTTTTTTCCCTCTCGCTCTCCCCCCCGCCTCCCTGCACGGAGCTGCAGCAGCAGCAAACCTGTGCAGGCAGACGCACCAGCACAGACTCGCGGTGACGCTCAGACTCAGACAGTGACTCCTCGCCGCTGCGAGCCTTTCGCCTCCACAGCTCCACCAGCTTCCCGTGGGACCAGCACCGCTCTCCTCCGTCCACGATGGATGTACTGATGAAGGGATTCTCCATGGCCAAGGAAGGCGTCGTGGCAGCCGCAGAGAAGACCAAGGCGGGAGTGGAGGAGGCGGCCGCCAAGACTAAAGAGGGGGTCCTCTACGTAGGTAAGGAGCTGTCAATGGAGGACAGGGGGGGTTGAGAGTTTAAGGAAAGGTGCTGGTGTCAGTCAGCAGCACAGGTCCGTGATGTGGTCACCTCAGCAATAATCTTTCCATCAGGAAAAAATGCAGAAGATCCCCCTCACCCCCACCCCCTCTGGGTGTAGGGAGAAACCCCCCTTTGCGTGTTAGGGGGTCTGGTATGTGGGTCTGCAGCAAGTACGAGAAGTAGGGCGGGGGAAAAGGAGGAGGAAGAAGATGTGGGGTGCTGGGTATTTTTGGGAGGTGTGGTCACATGACCTAGGACGCAGTGTGTTGGGCTCCTGTGCTTGGACCGGTACCAGGTCCACAATCGTCCTGCGAAGCCCCCACCCTAAGCTTACAGTGCAGGAAGAACTGATCTGAGATCCGAGCTCAGGGACACTGTAAATGTTTCAGGGTTTAGGGACGTGGTGCAGGGCCAGGGCAGGGTGGGCCGGGCTGCACTGCAGTGGGGGCTCGAAGAGCGTCGCTGGCTGGACGCGTCTCTCGCTCCCGGCCTGGCTCCCACATCGCATGCTGCTAACATCCTGTTTTCCGCCCCAGTGCACCACGCAGGGAGACACGGAGTTCGAGCTCAAAAACCCAGCACGACACACACACTCGCACACACACCAGTGCGTCACTGCGGCAGGATCCCCTCATCGGAGGACTGGTGCTGCCCCCTGGTGGACACACCCATGAGACTTTGCTATTTTATCAGCCCTCGGCTGCGACTGTGGCTTTGCAGACAATCTGGAACAGATGGGGAGAGAGAGAAAATGAGAGAGAAGGTGGGATAGATGGGGAAGGATACAGGTTCAGTTATCTAATGAGCCCAGTTCCAGCCTGTCCTCCAGAAATTCACGTTTTTTCCTTCTGCCGTACTGAAACATTTTATGATCCCAGAATGCACCTCTTTTATCTTTAAAACTGTCCCAGGAGACGACTCCACTCCCCCATCACCTATGAGTGGGGGTGGGGCTGGGGGAGGCAAACTGCACATGTGATGTACCATGTGACCGCCAGGGCACACGGGCTGCTGAATAGCTCAGGCTGTGTTATTATCCTTCGAAGCCTGGTGCAGCAGCTGTGTCCCTTCTGGGGGGGCGGTTAAGCAGCTGTCAGTTGAATCACGTGGTCCAGACCGAGTCCCCAGGGCCACTGCCTCCATCCTTTTACATCCATGCTCATCAGGACGGGTAAAACGGCGTGAGAAATGCAAAGGATGCTGGGAAGTCGGAATGACAGCTAAACGTATTATTCCAAATCATAGCACGTTCTAGGGAGATCATCATAAAACGTCATGATGAATTACATTATCCAGTCTTAATTATTACTACGTCCCTGTTGATGAATTTAGTATTAATGTTAATGTAATAACTGGTGCGGCACTGGAGTCTCTGCTGCCCAAGGTGACGTCAGGGTCACCTCTGTGAGGGGGCGGGGCCTGGACACTGCAAAGCACTTTGCCAGTGGCTTCACTGTGGGGCCGAGAGCCCCTTCCTGGGGGACAAAGGTTTTGCTGGTTAACAGCATAACGTCACGCATGACACTTACGCATGCAGACACAGATCGCTGGTTGGGACGGGTGAGGTCCACCTTCATGAGCAGACACCGTGCAGAGCAGTGCCACCCCCCCCCCACCCCCTCTTATCGCTCCCCTCTCTCCCTTTCACATTCTCCCCATCCCATTCCAGCCACTTGCATAATTTAATTGAATTGTAATTATTGGGGGTGTGGTCGGTCTCGGTAAAAACAGAGATAAAGCCGGCGGGCTGCATCCTCCCTCATGGTGACAGGGCCCATTCTGCCGGGAACCTCCTCTAAGCCCTCTGCTCCGAGTCCTCTTCCACAGTCCTCAGGGGAATGCTGCTCATATCGGGGGTGTAGGGAGAAACACAGACGTGCACACACACACACACACACACACACACTCGCTGAACGAAGCAAAGCTGGGTCAGCACCACATGCATTGTGCCCGGCTAGGTCTCTGCACATCCTGTCGCCAGGACGTCAGGACCCTGTCCTCCAGTGTGTAATGCCACAACCAGTTTGATTCCAGGCCACTACCGGAGTCAATAAACTAGCCCAGTATTTCCCAGTCTGCTCCTCCGGGGAGCCGCAGATGGATCATGTTTTTGTTTTTAGCCAGTGATTATTCATTACTGCGTGATGGTGAAAGAGGCCAGCAACAGGAATATAAAATGACAGTATAACTGCGGTGCTGCGGCAGACAGCTGTGCGATGATCATTATGGGCTTGCTAGCTACCGCAGATAGACTTGTGTGTTGACGCTTGCGGTATGGTATGATGTCACTTCCCTGAGCCTGTAGCTATGGGTCCTAATCCATGTGCCATCTAAGACTCTGGCCTTTGACTGAGTAAAGAAGTCCTCTTTCCTAGGGAAAGTTGAAGCTCCGCCCTCCTGCTTGGTGCTGCACCAATAAAAAGTTAGACTTAACTTATTCTTTTTCTGTTTTTACTCTGTTACAGGATCAAAGACAAAGGAAGGAGTGGTATCAAGTGTAAATACAAGTAAGCGCATCCAGCACAATGTATCAAACAATGTACTAAACCTGGGGAGCCCAACTCCAGTCCCAGAGGGCCAGAATCCAATACAGTTTGCAGACTTCCCTGCTCAACACACATCTTAATTAGCGAATTACCAAGATTAATAGGTATGTTTGAGCAGGGAAATCTGCAAACCTGTACTAAACCATTATTAAGCTATCTTAACACCACTGTATCTACTGCAGCTAAAAAAACGTTACTAAGCAAATAAACTACACCAGCTTACAAGATAAGACGAGATCAGATAGGATGAGACCTTGCATGTCTACAATGAAATTCGTCTGGCAGCTTGACAGCAGAAAAAAAGTAGGTATGAAGACAGATATACATAAGAGCAAGAAAGACTTATTTCTAACAATATAAACGAAAAACACTCAATGGCAAATAAGTAAACACTATGGTTAGCAGACATTGCATGATCAAGGTGAATTGGATTACAGTGTTGTTGCTACATTGCGTACATTACGTTGTCTCTATGTTACTGTAAGTAATATTCAAATGTTAAAAATGAAAACTTGCTGTCTCCTCGCAGTGGCTAACAGGGCCACTGAGCAGGCTAACATAGTGGGAGACACGGCGGCCGCGGGAGCCAATGACGTGTCTCAGAAAACAATGGAGGGAGTGGAGAACGTGGCAGTATCGAGTGGCCTGGTTAACCCGGTGAGTGTGGAAGCCGCACCCTCCAGTTCGCTCACTGGACCACCAGGTGGTGCAGTTTTACTCAATATTTTAGCTGGTTAAACATAGCGGAGTTGGTCAACTAGCCCAATACACAGCTCTGGAAAAAATTAAGAGACCGCACCAAAATTTTCTGCCTTGGCATTTGGGACTTCTAGGAGCCTGTTACGAATTGTCCTAGCTGTGCACTTCACACCACCTAATATTTCCCAATCCTTTTGAAGGTCACCTTGATATCATCCTCCAATTCATAAGGCACTATTGAATAAGTTGACAGTCATCTCTGGCATTAGAAAGTAGCTTCTGCCCTCTATCTGGCTGGTTTTTGGTCATTGCCAGGGTCTCCAGCTTCACCTTGTTCTTGTGTTCTTATGTCTTCGAAACTTTGAATTTGGAAGCAACCTGCTGTTCAGTGTAGCCTTCTGCATTCAGAACCAGGATTAAACCAGGATTGTATGATGCATATTTTTAAAAAATATTGAGTGATCTCAATTTTTTCCAGAGCAGTAAATTCTATTAGAACTGAACTCATTGTTAAAACATGTGTTCCTAGAAGCACTGAGATATATATACACACACAGATTGTTTTCTACATACAATATTTACATTTACATTTCTTTGGCTATTGCTTTTGTCTAAGGTGACGAACTAGGATATCAGCTGATATCAGCTATCAGATATCAGCTGTCAAGAAGTCAACATAGGCGCAAGTGTTCTTAAGCTGAGTTTCCAACAAGCCTCCCTACATTTCAATGCATAAAATTACAAAGTGGGGGTCCAAGGTGACATTTTGTGAGGGGGTGAAGAATTATTATCTGTGCCCCAGCCTACCAGTAAAGAGTCATATGATAAGGTCATAAGATGACAAGTGCTGCATATTCTGACATAAGGTGAGCTCTTCTTGGTCTTATATAGAAACATCTTAAAGTAAATCTGCAAGACTAGGAGGTAGCAAAGAATAGCCAGTCATCTATCATTAATGCGGGGGTACTAGCAAGCTCGACAGTACTGCCATGTTGAGTGGTAGGGTTGCCACGGAAGGCTCAGTTGGTGGTGGTGATCCCTCAGCCAGTGAGACACTTGAAGACAGTTTATGGAAAACCTGGTTGACACCATGTACCATCTTGTGTTTTTTCTGACTTTGCCTTTAAGCCGCTCTTTTTATCTGTCTTTTTGCCAAAACGCTGTGTTGCCGATGACAGGATGAAGCTGTTTATGAGGTGGCTATACGAAGATGAACGATGTGGGGGGGGGGGGGGGGGGGGAATGCACAGCATGCAGCTTGCAGCTTTTCTCAGCATTTGATGGGGGATGCTGGGTGGGGCTTCTGAGTTTGCTAGTGTGGGTAATAATGTGAGATATTGATTTTTGGCTGGTGCCAGTCACTCTCATCAGGGTACGATAGTAATTTCCATGGACCGGTATGAATCCCGGGTAAGCCTGTCGCGGATTGCTGCGAATCCCAGGTGAGCTTGTTGCGGATTGCTGCGAATCACGGGCGAGCTCGTCCCCGATTGCTGCGAATCCCAGGTGAGCTTGTTGCAGATTGCTGCGAATCACGGGCGTGCTCGTCCCCGATTGCTTCGAATCACGGGCGAGCTCGTCCCCGATTGCTGCGAATCACGGGCGTGCTCGTCCCCGATTGCTGCGAATCCCAGGTGAGCTTGTTGCGGATTGCTGCGAATCACGGGCGTGCTCGTCCCCGATTGCTGCGAATCCCAGGTGAGCTTGTTGCGGATTGCTGCAATTGCTTGTTATGCCCGTCCTGGATTGGTGCATGAGACTTCCTGCAAATGGCTGTAATTTAGAATATTTTAGAACTGTAAATTGACAGGGTTCAACATATAAACTAACCTAGAAGCAGTAATATAACTCTCAATACCTGCTCTTTTTTCCACATTTATTGTTATAAAAAAACTGATCTGCCTGGTTCAGAATGTTCCAGCCTTAATATTGTGTTACTAATTGTGTCTGAGGGACAAATACTACTTGGTATTTTTCTGGAATGAAGGGTGTATGACACCCTCAATGACTCAAACGCAGCTGAAAAGCTACAGCATAATGGATCTTATAATACAAAATACCCACACACTTGTCTTGATCCGGATGACGTCGAAAAGAGCTTCTTCCCCACTCACCTTGAGACTCCGCTCGTGTCTGCACCCCTGTGAGTGGGTCAGACCGTCTCACTGGGGGAAAGTACTGCAACCAGGCAGACTGACTCAGAGCCGGAGGAAAAAGCTGAAGGTGACCTTGAAGGGGAGGAACCAGGGAGTTCAGGATGAGTGCCCTCACAGCTAGGCGGGGATTTTCTGTACTAAGTGGAAGTGTGTGACTTTTGGGAGACAGCACCTCTGGGCAATCAGTCTATTTCTCTGTTTACTCTGTCATAGCCCACTCTAGCATCTTTATACACGTTTTATTTCTATCCGAGGATTAAACAGTAATGCCCCGTAGACGCAATTACTTATAGGGAAAGAGAAGTAATGTGGTGGAGGCTGGCGGTAGAGGTGTGAGGGTGTGTGTCTGTGTGTCAGTGTGGCGGTAGGATGCACCGCTCGGGCGGCGGCTCGTCTTGTCGCCGACTGGGGGCTTATGCGCATGGTTTGGAGGCGGAGGGACGCCGCGGTGACTCAGCGCCGTCCGCACTGCAGTCCTCTGCTGCTTTCGTGCTCGCCTTTCCTTTCCCGTGTAATCTTCTCGGCCGGTGCCTTCCTTGTCCTCCTTCATTACCGACATTACCGTGCGGGCTCCGCGCATCTTCAAACTTGTCCCCGGTTTGTGCGACGACTGGATATGTATGGCTACTAATTAGACATAATCAGACTGAGCCATATATTAGCGGCGGAAGATTTTTACGAGTGAAAATCCATTCGTTTATGCAAGTGTGCATTAATCATTCGCACTTACATAGCCGATTGCTACTGCATTATTGCAATAATCGAACAAAATTATCTCCTTTCCTATTAATTGACTAAAAGGAATAAATCAACCTACTAATAAATCCTATCTGCGAAACATGTGTTATGGTATTAATATTAGACAGCAGACACCAAAGTCCTTTTCGGTGTGAAATGGCTGATTCGTTTGGCTGTTTTTAAATAGACACCAATTGACTGTTTTAGCTTTACGGAGACATCTCGTATATGGTATTTGGTGCGTGTGTTTGTTAAGACCACAAGTTCGCCGTTATTTAATTTGGTTTATTTTATTCAAGTTTTTTGTTCTCCTTTTTAACTAAGAGTTACAGCTGATGTACTTCACTAAACTGTTTAATTCCTGCTTCTATCGGAATTCCAGCCGCATGCTTAAAATCCCTTAAAATGATGTATTGTAATTAATCTGGCATGACCTTGCTGCATTTTGCAATGACTTTTACTAATACGAGAGACCCCCCCGACACGCCAAATCCTATGCACACGCATTAACGGCCTGCAGACTAGCACCGGAGTGGGTAAGGCATTTGGGTCTGGGAGTCCTGCTGCTGCTGCTCGGTGGTGCCTTAAGAACCCTTAGAGCTGCCCTGAGCTGGAGACTCAAAGGAGACTCAGCTTTTTGTATGTTAGCATGACATACAGCAGCATCCGCCTGAACCCGCCGCCGCTGCTGACGCTAATGCCAACGCTGCCCGTCTCTATGCCTGCAGGGTGACTTTTCTCAAGGAGGGGGCGCCATGGAGCAGGGAGGCGACGAGGTAAAACCTGGGACAGCGAGACATTTCTATTGCTAATTGCGAAACTGTTTAATTACAAATGTGTTATATACATTTTGCTCTAAAATATGTTGCTTTATTTCAGTGTGACAAAGGTAGAGTATGTCTGAAACATGAGGAAAGTTCTCTCTCTCCTTCACCTCCCAGGGATACTAATCCTATGGCTAAGGACAAGCTCCACCCAGCTCCATCTCTCAGCACCGCTGTCCACCACTGAGACTCAAACCCTTAATGATATTTTTTTGTGACCCGAGAATCAGAGAGACCCTCCCAGCGCCGTAGATTCTTAGCCCCGCCCACTCCCTCCTCCAGTGTTGGTGTCTCACGCACAGTGTTGTCGTCCCCCGCACACTTTGACCCCCTCGCCCTGGCACCGGTCTCTTCACACGTACACACACACACACCTGAACACAAACAAGCGACACGCAGGGGTCTAAACGCAACATTCCAGTCCGCTGTAGAGAGAACCGGGCGGTTCCTGTCCATCCAAAGCGGCCCCTACCATCCTTCCTCTTGGATGTGTGCTGTTGTGCTGGACATATTCCTGCTTATCTTATTAGCATTAGTGTGACATTTCTTGTGCTTTCCTGCATATACGTCATACTCAGCAGCCTCCGATAACGTTAGCAGGGTGACCCCCACCTGTCTGCCACTGACACCCGGCCACCAAACACCAGACAGGTTAGTGGGGAGGGGGGAGTGCCCCCCTCTCCTGAGTGTGGAGGCCGTGTGGTATTCTTCTCCCATCCGATGTCTTACACCCCCTCGTCTTTTGATGTGTGACATGGAAGAAGGTGACGGGGTGATACAATGGGGACGGGAACCTGTCTTCTTGGGGCGGAGAGGAAAGGGGAATGGATGATGGTCAGTAGCACAATGTGGGTGAGGGTGGGTTTTGGCTAATGGCACCTTATCAAGAGGAGTGTTGGTGTGTCATGGAGGAGAAATGGTGGCCAGCCATGAGGTAGAAGAGAGCACAGCCACGTATAATTAATCTGCTACGCCATCTTCAACCCTGCATCATCTGGCCCCTTCCTCACGCCCGGTGTGAGTGAGCAGGTCTGGCTTTTCTGAAACCCATAAATCAAAGGGTTAATTATGTCTTGGCAGTTCGGCCCTTCGCCTCACAGCACACAGATGCACGCATGCGGAACCCCAGGCCCATG
>JAODKM010000040.1:2204766-2221692 GCA_026780845.1 Petrocephalus sullivani
GGGGGTGTGTGGGTGGTGGGGGGGGGGGGGGGGGGGGGGGGGGGGGGGGGGGGAGGGCGCCGCGCGGGTCGTGCATAGATCACATTTGGGGACCAAAATGTCCCCAGAGTGTGGTAAAACCTGAAACTTGGGGACATTTTCTCAGGTCCCCATTTGGATAACCTCAATTTTATATAAAAAAAAAAAATCTGTGGAAACAAAAAAGTAAAAATGCCCAAAGTAATTTACTTGGGTTGGTTACTTAAACTTAGGGCTGGGTTAGGGTTAAGGGTGTTGTGGCTGGGATTAGGGATTTCCCCATAGAAATGAATGGACGGTCCCCATTTAGATAGGTACGCGGGTCTGTGTGTGTGTGTGAGCTTTGGCACATCTAAGGTTCACACCCCCATTACGGCCCTGCTTTGTGGGCTGGTCCTCATCGGAGTGCGACTGTATAAGACTCTCCTCCTGCTGGGATTTTCCAGACGACGCAGCCACTCGCATCACCCACCAGCAGAAACCAGCAGGACCACAGGATTTACACTTGGAAATGGACTTCGTGAAGGGCGCCGTCGGGGAGCAACAGGTCAACAAGTTCATCGACCAAGCCGGTGAGTCCTGAGATGGGCATGCAGGACACAGTAGGGGGAATTATTCAGATGAATGTTTTTTCGTATACATCTGTCTTGGAAATACTTGAGCTAAGTAGTTCTTCGTAGTAAAACTACTCGAATAAAAGTAGCTTTGACTTTTACTTTAAAAATCACAGAACCTTTTCTTATAAATTAACCATTGACTTGCGCTACAATTTGCGTGAGTCGATGTGCTGTTCAGCTTTAATGTTGGGCTGGTGTAATGCGCGCCCCCCCCGCATATTTGTGGATATACGGCCGAGTTTCGGCCACCAGGGGGCGCCGCAAGCTGCTGGCAGGCTGTCCCGCTGGCCGTCCGTCCCGAGCGCACCCACCAAACTCACGTCAACACTCCAGTTATTTACTTTGCATTTTCCGTTTCTATATGGCACCCAGAGAGCCGGGCTAGGATTAGCGGCGGGAAGATTCATGTGTTTCTATAATGCAACCAAAATACAGAAAGCTACAATAACATCGTAATATATGGAACATGGAAAATTATCCAGCTCTTCAGATATATTGTAAAATGCGCATCCATCCATCACCAGTCCGCTATCTGGTACATGGCTGCGGAATAAGCACGTTTTTAAGTATTAATTTTAGTGGCAAAGAAAAATCCCCCCCCTCGCGGGGGTTTTAGTTGTCAGTATTAAATGTCTGAGTTTAACTGTTTACTGACATGTAAAACCCTGCTGCTTCAGAAAGCGCACAAATCTGTCGGGTATAATTTAATCTTAACGCTCAGATTAAATCTCGTGATTTTTTAATTTATTTTTTTTGCAGTACCAAAACTAAACCTTGGGTTTTGATAATGCATTTAACTGGTCCATGTTTCCCTGCTTTGTGTGCCGAAAGCCGGACCGCTATAATAACCTTAACGAGTAAAAGTTGCCTTGCGTTGGGTAATGAAAGTAAATCATGCTGTTCTCCTTACGGCTCTCTGCTGCATAAGAATGCAAAGTTTGCTAATCTTGGAACTGCATTATTTCTTTCCGATTTCTTAAAACGCCTCAGCCGATGTTGCTAAGGAGAAGGTGGGGAGCCTGATAGGGAGCGGGGCGAAGCAGCTGCAGAAACAGCCGGAGCCGCCGCCGGAGCCGCCGAAGACAGGTGGGGGCGGATCAACCCGGCCTGTTATTGAAGTGCTTTGCGCCACATACTTTATTATGTAATTAACGTGACTAAAAAAAAAGCGCTCTGTAAATTGCAGAACCCACAAACCTGGTTGACGTACTGAGCAACGCCGCAGAAAAAGCGATCTCCGACGTAGCCAAGGACAAGGCGGCGGATTCGGCCATATCCTTCGGCAAGAAGCTGCTTGGCTGATCGCTCTCCACCACAGAATCCCACCTGGACACCTTACCCGTGCCTCAACGCACATATATCTGTTCGTGGGATTGCTATAGCTATGTTTTACATGAATAATACCCAAATGCGGGGCCTAGCGTGACTATACTGGCTTCTTAGACTTCCTTTATGGTCAGATAGCAATTCCCATCAGGGCAGCCACCCTGCCATGGGCCTGACTTCTGTAGTCTACCTGTAGCCTGCCTTAGTGCAGCCTAGTCACAGTTTAAACGCACCTTGGCTGATGCGTTCAGCACATTAGCTGAATAACAGGTTCCCAAACCCCTTTCTCATACTTAGGGTGGATAATTATTGTAATTTCAATGTGAAATAAAAATAAAAGCCACTTTTACATGATAGTTGGAATGTGGTTTCTACCATCTGGCTGTATATATGGCAGGTGAGGACTGCACTGTTGTGGTTTCTCTTGGCCCTTGTGGTCCACTTTCATGCTTTATCTCTTTTTTTAAATGCAATTTCATTCTTTTTTTCTCAAATCCCTTGCATATCACTTTGAGAAGGGAGACGTTCATCTTCTACACCCAGGGCTGTAGCAATATGAAAACACCGTATTGGGCCCCTTACCTCGACTAATACAGTTATGTTTCAAATTTTCACTCATGGGCCGTTGGAATCATCCTAACTTCCCTCCCCTGTACGGTGCCCCTGTCCACAGCACGACTTGCAGGTAACACAACCAGCCATGGAAATAACAGCAGAATTTTTGTTTGTAATTTTATTTGTTTTCAAGAAAAGACGCAACAATACAAATTTCCCCCAAGGAGTCCAAATCAAGTCTCATAGGTCATAAGTAGGGGATGTAAGGGTGAGTCATTGTTCCCAAATGTATTCCTTCTAGAATCTTCTCATCTCTCTTCCATGAAAATAAATTAAATGCAATCAAAACAGGGTGGAAATAATGGCCCTTGCTGGACCTTAACATGCCAAAATGCCTGAACTCCAAACAAAGTCTCTGATATTTACACCTGAAGCAGCCTCATCAACAGACACCCCAATACAAACACAAATGTGTTAGTTTAGGTTCAAGAACTGAACGTCTAGCTTTTAAGAGCTAGGTTAAAACAGAACTAAAAGCTGTGCCTTTTAACCCGAGAAGGCAAGCTGGAATTTTGATTGGGCATTGAGTGACAAGGCAAAATGCAGTACAAAACAAAACATTAAAATCACGACATGTAAGACAGGACAGGACCTTAGTAAAGGAGATACAAACTGTTTTCACAAATATCCTACTGTTTAAATGTCCTGTTTGGAATTGACTTCACAAAAATATCAAATAACAGTAATAGTTGAATTATAAATGCACAGGGGCATAATACAGCAACTCAACTCATTTTGACATTTGGACTATTTTGGCAGAGCCTTTAAAACACTAAATCTTTTGGCAGTAAAATAAAAGTGGGTACTAAAATACAACATGGTGGCCTGGAGCCAAGAGCAAAGAGGTAAGATGTAGTTATGCTGTGCAGATGTAGTGTGGCTGGGTCTCATGTGAAGGTAGGAGAGGAGACTCCCCACAAGGAGCATATACTCAGAGGAACTCAAACAGAGACTGATGGACCTACGCGGCTGTCACAGTGTGGTATGCCGACTGCATGACTTCTGCCCGACATGTTTACATAAAGCACTTTTTAGGCTGGAGAAGGAATCGAGACATGGATGAAAGTTTAACACGTCGTCTGAAGAGCAGAGACTGAGATGGACACTTGGGTTTTGTGGGCGGGGCTTAACGGCAGGAGTGGCGGGAGGGGACAGCCTATGTGAAGGTCAGGCCGGCCTCGTTGTACACCTTGAAGACTTTCTCGATGGCGTTGACATAGGCGGCCGTCCTCAGGTCCAGTCCCAGGTTATACTTGCTGGCGGTGCGCATGATTTGCTAGCGTGGGGAAGAGTAATGGAATTAAAACGGCCTCGGTCACGCGTTGTCGTGTCACATTGCAGTTTCGTTTGTTTGAGTCTCTGCTTTTAAAAGCTCCTCGGACACATTGTCCTAGCAGCACAGTGGGTTGTTTTGTTGTTATTTATAGTGTCAGACACCACCCCACCCCTTAGCCATGCCCATCAGGGAGGTGAGGAACTCCCAGCATAACAGGCCCAGTGAGTCACTGGAGCCAGAGCCAAGGGCAAGCGCACTGGGTTTTCATCGGAGCTACGCCCTGTCCCCAAGCAGCGCAGTACTCCGGTCACTTGTCAGGTTCTCATTTATTTGCCAAATAAGATTATAACAGATGCATTATAACAAAATATAGTTTTAAAAAAATTAAGAGACGGCAGATAGTTATGGCACAACATGTCACCCATTTACATGTGAGGAAGTCCTAGAAGCTTGTGGACGTACTAATCAGCCACTTACCCTGGCAGACCTCTCCATAGTGTAGGCAAGACCAGAGTGCACAATGTCCTTCTCGGATGCACCCTGCCGGCAGACAGAGATCGAGCTTTTCAATGCAAAGGCTACACTTAAAACCTGGGGAACTCGACTGACTTTGCAGTGACCAACTGGCAAAAATATAAACTTTAGTGCAAAATAAAGTTCTGCTATTCTGGGACTGATTCGTGGGAACACGGATGATGATGGATACCTGTCCCCAGCGTATGCACTCCACCGCATGGAGAATGTCTCTGTGTAGGGCATCTTTTACGTCCAAACAGTAATCATCAGTTACTCACCGCCACTCTGGCTTGGAAGTCAGCTGTGGGCACGATTGGTATGGGCCCGCCCTGTTTCCCGAACTTCCTCTCCATGCTCTCCTGGACGGACACTGAGGGGCAGATAAACAGGAAGTGGCAATGTCTGGAATGTAGTTGGCATGGCTTCAGTATTTTTTTTCAGCGATGGGAGAATGCCTTTGTTGAGCGAGCCAAATGACATTTCATGGGAAAACAGTGACTAGTTTTGAACTAGTCTACAAAAAAGGAAAGAAAGAAAGAAAGAAGGACAGATAATGATTTAAAAAATTATCACAGCAATTTCAATTCTAACTCGTCTTTAATGTTTTTATCGGATGCGCTTTGACTGCAATGTTAGCAGTATTAACTCTGCAGGCTTCGAGAGGGTGTGCCAGACACTTAACCCAACAAACAGACACTTTAATAAGCAATACACACCCATAAACTGTGTAGCCTACTTCGCCATATATCTATCGAAAGTTACAGCATAGTTCCGAGCGTGTGAATGTCGCTGGGCTGGCTGGTGCTAACACCTTTCCCCCAAGATGGAGATGGGATGAAGTCCCCCCCCCCCCCTACGGTGTGCAGCTGGCAGTCAAAGAGAAAAAATATGCACAGGGGCCACAGCGACAAGGCAGCATCCCCATCCATCACGGCCGGGAATTCTGCTTCAGATTAATGGTGATAACCCGTCCCATGGGCACCAGAGCTCTACAGGAAGCAGATATGCACTGAATTGTGGATGCTGAGGTGCACACCCCAAAAACTGCCACATTCGCAAAAAAAGTAGTTGATGCAGTTAAAGTCCTGCGTTATTACAGAAAGAAAATAGGCCATATTTACAGTGCATGTAATGGTTTAGATTCTGTGTAAACGAACAAAGGGGATTCATGTGAGCAACTGCAAGCCAGCTGCAAGTAAACCAATTCCATGTGACAAAGCACGAGTGCTATGACTTTCTGCCGTGAGCGGAGATCGCTGAAGTCGCTCGCCACCTTGTGGCTCAACAGAGGTAGTACAACATAAGGAATTCTAAATCGAAAAATTGTCAGTTTATGAGCATATGCAATTGCAAGGTCATGTACTCGCGATCTCTTCAAAAGCGTTAAAGATGTTCGGTGCGAGGGGAAGGCTCAGTCGGTCTTTTTCTCGAACGGTGTACAAACTCACTGAGTAGGTGGTAGTTGGAGTCCCTCTCGTACTTGAAGGTCAGTCGGCCGTAGCTCACGTGGTTCAGGTTCTTCAGCCACTCAAAGTAGGAGACGGTCACACCCCCCGCATTCAGATACATGTCCTGCCGACCACAGCACACGGCATGGAGTAGCAGATGCAAAAATGCACCAGTCCGCAGCAGTGACTCATGGGTTACAGCCCAGCATAAAAGTCTGTTTTGGGGCAATAGTGCCGGTGGGTTATTTCCAAAAATGTCACACACTGAGCTTGAGCTGTGACAACTGCATGCAACGTAGCTTCAAAAAACAGATTCTTATGCCTGCTGATCAGAGCATCTGCACCACATGTTCAATACACCTGCTGCTGGCTGACGGATCTCGCAGAGAGGATTTCAAATGCAATCACGATGTCGAGGTCACAGAAGCAGTGTGCCCCACACCAAAAAAAGAAAAGGCAGGCAACGGTAATTAAACCTTCCAGGTGTGACCTAAAATACCAAGCTTTCCCCTCTCATGGTGATGTGGACATGGTGCACTGGGCACATGCTCAGCTCAGTACAGACACAGACAGACACACACACATACATACAGACACAGTCCCACATTTTTCTGCAGGCAGCCCGACACGCACATTTTTCCACCTGCAGCAGTGCAGCTAAGTGGGCTTCAGACTCGGCTGCAGCAGAGAACGGGAACATTACTTGTTCTTACCGGAATGACCATGATGTTCCTCTCCAGAAAGATCTTATCTGCATCAGGGGTTGTGGGCCCGTTTGCTCCTTCTGCAACAATCTATAGCCCCCACCCGACCAACAAAGACAACATGGCTGTCAGTCATCTCTCAGGAACAGATACAACCCATCCACCTACTTATGCTACAGGTCACAGGGCACATAAATTGCCTTTTAATTAATTTGTTGCTACACAGGCTTCAGCAGAACACATCTTAACAAGCTTGAGCGCCACTGTTGGACCTTGGCCTTGATGTTGTGAGCGTTCTTCCTGGTGAGCTGTTTCTCGCTGGCTGCAGGGATCAGGATATCGCAGTCAGCCTCCAGGATGCTCCCTTCGTAGGGTTTGGCGTTGGGAAAGCCCACAATGGTGCCATGTTGCTGGGGAACAGTCACAAAAACCGATTAAAAATCCTGTGGGTTCACCGTTGGACCTTTGAACTAGGCCCTGAACTTTACCCAGCTTTCCCAATTGTATGGCACTTTGGAAAAAAGTATCTGCTAAGTTAATAAATGTAAAATAAATGTATTCGTGGATCTAATCAAGAGTAGTATCTGTCAGCCACACAGATGTCTTACAACCCTATCGATATATTCTGCTGTATCCCTATTATGGACAAACCAGGAAATTGGATCAGTGTCCATAGATGCAAAGAATCAACTCAAGAGCACAAAGCTTTAGGATGAAAAGAGACTGACTACAGTATGCCTGTAAGTTGCCTAGGGGGCACTCTAATTTGTAATTTCACTTTGGCTACCAATACCTACACTAAAGAAAATCAGTCTGAGAGTTTAATGCTTAGAACTGTGCATGGTCCACAGACTAGTAAGATTTCTGAAGCCATGTGGTCTCAGACATGTCAGAAGGTCGCCCCATAGGAGTGCCAGCTAAAATGCCCCACCTACACACACAACTCACCAGCTTGTAGTCCTCCAGCTCTTTGGGGTCAATGCCGTTGGGGTTCCAGATGTTGCCGTCCACCTCAGCCACACCTACGCACTTGGCACCGTAGCGATGCAGGTAGCGCATAGAGTGCAGACCCACGTTGCCGAATCCCTGCAGGGGGAGAGGAGTGGCTACATTTCTCAGTCCTTATATCAGGTAAAAGTGAAAAAATAAGGCTGCACTAATCACTATTTCAAACACCTACGTTACAATCAATTTCAGACTTCTGTCTAGTAAAGAAGCCCTATCATTCGTCTGAGTCTCCCCCAGTAACAAAGCAGGAACAGACCAGTCCACAACAGACCACCCGGTCAAACATGATGGAAACATTTTGCATCTATAAATAAAACATAATGTGCTGTTGTCACGTCACTCACACTTTCTATGTGCATAGATGAACAGACCCATTTCAAAGCAGTGTAAATCCATTCAGCAAAGTAGAGGCCTGGTTGGGAGACCATGAACTTATCCGCGCCATCGCCCAGCCACTGGATCACCAGGAGTGCGAGAGCATTTGTGTACGTGTGCAGGTCACCAGTAATCTATACCAGCCGACTCACACTAATGTAACCTCTGAAAGACGCCGATGACATCAGGACATTGCAACACGCCCCCGCATATTTAACAAGCAGATAAATTTAGACAGGCACTCAGAGTGGGGGAGGGACAGAACAGAGCTCCCAGCCACATGAGCATTCTGAGACAGTGCTTCACGCAGCAGGAGAGGATGTGGGTAATCAGGCTGGTCAGGTCCCTGCTTCAGGGAAGCTACAGCGTCGCTTCTGTTCCGCTGCTTTGTTAAATTCACACTTTTGAAAGTCACTTTCACATTTCATTTTATCGTTGCAATGATATTTTATGATATTAAAAATTAATCATCCTCTCTCCTGTTGACATCAGCTGTCTCTGCTACGTCACAACGCTTGCAAACCACATGAATCATTTGCTGTAATGCTGGAATGTATGTCATTATAAAGCCACAAGGTCTGCACTTTTACCATAACGCAGCTAACTGGGAAAAGCTGCCATGTAAATTTACCATGACGTCACACTGCACTTCAGTTGTGACGGCACTCCAGCAGTGACGTCAGAGGTTCTTGATGCTTGTTACTTGTCACAACATGCTGCATTTTGTTTCATTGTACTTTGCGATTTCACAGACAGTCCAAAAGGGGGGAGATGCCACAAACCTGAATGACAAATGTCTTGTCTGAAAAGCCAGGAGTCAGGCCCACCAAGCTCATGTAGGACGCCTCATTGATGAAGTTCTCGATGCCGTGGAAGACTCCGCGGCCAGTGGCTGAGATCCGACCATGGATGCCTCCTTGACTGATGGGCTTGCCTGTGACACAAGCGTGAGCATTGATGTCCTGTGGAAAAGCACAGGGTAGGAAGTGACACACTTGGCAGTCAATTCATTTTTAAAATATATTTCAGAGTTCTAAATTCAGGCCATTTATATTTGTTTGGGATAGAGGAAAAAAAGCAGTCATTTTTAGAAATGAAGAGGGTGGGCAACAAATATGTTATAATCTTGAATTAAGCTGGGTTAAAAGGCCTATCATGTGGGACTCAGCCGGTATAAAGGGCCTGTCACGTGGTAGGCAGGTGGTATAAAGGGCCCGTCACATAGTAGGCAGGCAATACAAAGGGCCCATCACGTGGTAGGTAGGCGGTATAAAGGGCCCATCACGTGGTAGGCAGGTGGTATAAAGGGCCCATCACGTGGTAGGCAGGTGGTATAAAGGGCCTGTCACGTGGTAGGCAGGTGGTGTAAAGGGCTTGTCACGTGGTAGGCAGGTGGTATAAAGGGCCCATCACGTGGTAGGCAGGTGGTGTAAAGGGCCTGTCACGTGGTAGGCAGGTGGTATAAAGGGCCGGTCACGTGGTAAGCAGGTGGTACAAACATGTTATGACTACCTGACATGGCGGAGTCAGATGGTCAAAACATGTGGGATTGGCTGGTTCAGATACTACGCTCCTGGGTATCTACTATGGCCAGTCATGAGCCTTGATGATTATCCTCAAAAGCAGTTACAGCCATACATATATAAATTACAATTTTTATCTTCAATGCCTTTGCTGTTTCGCTTCCCCACAGAACCAGGCGGGTTCTTTAATCCATCAGCAGCCAGGCATGGGGCTTCACCACAAGCTCACGCCTGGCCTGCTTTCCCAGCCTCACAAAAACACTTTGTGTGTCTGCCACGGGCCCTCCGGACTCCCCCGAGGAGCGGCGCCAAAGCTGGGCGTTATCGAACACCAACGGAGTGGGACGGTGCGTCCACTCTCACGCTCCTCGCCGGCAGAGTCAACAAAAGCAAGTCCCTTGTACAGAAAGCACCCCCGCGCTCACGATTCAAAGCGTGAGACAGTCAAGCCCTTTCCTATCTAACCAGACCCGTTTCACATCCTCTTAGAGGGTCATCATCATGCCCAGGCTCGTAGCACAGACACGTAAAAGCCAAAGCTAGCCAGCACCAAGACCCCAACAGGGTGGGGTACCCCACACACGAAAAAGCACTTTTCCCAAATAAAAGTGTGAAAAAAATAAAAATCACTAGAGAAAATGCAATGTAATAATGCACAACATGAAATGGCATACTTATAATATTTGTGTTAGATAGCTGAAAAGCATTCACTAAATAATTACTGAGAAAGAAGGGCGTTTTCTTTAAAAGAAAATCTGTCCTCTCCTGCCTTTCAGCCACCCCCAGCCCCTGTGACTATGGGAACAATGCGGTCAACATGAGTTCAGCACAATCCAAACCAAGTTTCCTTGGCTGCCATGGTAACGTGACTGTGCAGAAATACAGACAATTAAAGTCTCTCGATAAGCACTTTCAGGGAGAGCACAACTTCCTTAAAACTCTATAATCTGAGCCACTGAAACCGTTATGAGCAGTAAACTGCGTTAAGGCGATGCGAGCTCTCGCTACGTGCTGGCTTTCATCCTCCACAAAGCTAAAGTGATTCCCAGAATAGGGATAATTCTGTTCACATACCCACCACCCCAACTTAAATCATTCCCCTCTGCTCTGCTTAAAAGCCAACATTGTTACTAGTATTGCTCATAAGGCACAGTTCCAGTAGGGTTTGGTTGTTAGGCCTGCTCCTTCTATAAATTGGCGATGTCATGGGTGTGAGATCAGGGGGGTTGGGGACAGCAGGAACGACGGTATGCATTATCAGACAGCTGCTGACAAAAGTGTAATCAGACTGGGCTAGCCTTGGGCAGTGATAAGGGCCCTTCCTCGCTCTCTGTTTCGTTTTACATCCTCTGGATAGGTAAGGTTAAACAATTAAAAACCCTTCTCTAACTTTGGCAGGGTACTGCTCACCCTGCCAAAGCTCCCTGTGATTGGCTTTCTATGACAGGACAGACCTTCACTGCACTCCTCAAAACAGCCCTGGACTCCGAGCAGTTCACAGAAGCAGACGGGCGCAGCGCCGTTGCCTGTCAAGTCACTGCACTGATTGGCATTTCTTCTCTCCCATTTAATCCTTGTCTTTTTTAGTGAGTGTTTCTCATCCCTCAGGGAAGTCAGGCCTAGAGGGAAGTGCCCCAGCTCCAAAGGGAGCCAGCACTAAAGACACTTCTTACCCTGACAGGTATACATTTACCCCACTGAAAGCTCACCACCAAAACAAGCGACACAAACGTTGCCCCCACCCCTCTCACACCACGCAACCCGATCAGCCGCTGGTGCCTGCACAGCGACACGAAAGACCCACATTCCCGAGCAATGGTGAGGACGGCCTGTTTAGTAAGACCCAGTGTTTCTATGGCTGTGGTGTCTCTGGGGAAGCTTCTTTGAGGTTTACCGACAAAGTGATCATTCTGAAGAGCTTTAGGCCGTTTCAGGGGCGAATCTATCCTGAGTTATTATGTGGAATGGCATTTGGCTATCTGCTGACAGTGACTTACACCGTGGGCAATTGTGTTTGCATACGTGTCCGCGATCCAAGACATCTCCCTCTCGCCAGTGCTCATGTCGGGGGCAGGGACATCGATGCCAGGCCCTGCAGAGGGCAGGAGGAAGAAAAAAACACAGAGAACATTACAATGAATTGAGCTCAGCAGTGGCACATTGAATATCAGCCTGAGAGGCCGAGACACTTGAGGATCCTTCCACAAGTTCTGACCTCCAACCTCTCAAGCTTACCTGCCCATGACCACATTCCTGCCCCTTTATCTTGGCTGGAGGATAGTAGCATGAGGGTTTGAAAAGCCCAGAAGGGCTATTTCTGGCGTACCGAGGGAGGGTGATTTTAGTTTGGGGTTAATTATAAATACAGGCTGACAGGAGCAATTTGCAAGGTTCCTCCCTTTGAGTGTAGGAAGGGGGAAATCATCCAAAAGGCCAGGCAAACTCACAGAGAACACTGGCCCTCTGTGTCCACATCACATAAAAAGACTTGATAGCTATTCAGACAAGGTGTTTAAGCGAATAGGACTAGCTTGAAAAATGGGGTCAGGGGTCATTTTAAAAATGCACGCTCAGACGGTCACTCAGACTGAGATGGAAGCACGCACCGATGAAGCCCTTCTTGGCCAGCTCAATGGTGAATCTCCTGGTGATTTTTTCTAGTTCATTGTCCTGTATGGGATGGAATAGCAAACAGTCTTAATAGACAACAAAGTTACATGCCTTTTTGGAATGAAAAACCAACACATGCCCAATGTCACTCAAAATTTTCACAAACTCTTGTCTGTGACAGAGAGCTGCAAAAATGCAGCAACGCACATAAGCAACACATTGCGCCTTCTCGGAGAAGCCAGGCCAACAGTGCCCCTGGACCGGCGGCCAACTGACAGCTCAGCTGACCTCTATCCAAGGACAAGGAAAGAGCAGCCACCAATCAGCATGTGACAGCGCGCGAGCCACAGGAAGCAAAGTATGCCCCGGAAATGAACTACTTCCTGTGCACTGTGGACACACAGTAGTTAAGCAGAAATCACACAGCCGGCAAGCTGAACAACAAGAACAATATTTACTGGCTTATGACACATGCAAATCAGTCACTCTATTTATTATGAAGAAAGCTTACAGCTAACTGAGCAAAAATAACACATTGTCCAGTATTAAGAAAACACACAAAAGGGAAATATAGGAAAGTATTTCACTTAATCTCCCTCTCAATACTCAGCTGGTTTTGTGAATTATTTAATCTATAGCGGCATGTTTGAGGCACACAGTAAAAAGCATGCACCCATTGCTTCCGAAAACAGCCAATCAAAGAGAACCACAGGAAGGATCCTGTACCACCAACGCAGAACATAAAGCATAAATGCAAAATAAAGGCAACTAATTTTCAGAGCTTGCCGATAGGAATAAAATGAAAATGCACTTGCTAGCATGACGTGTACAACCTCCAATGCTGCCCCTGAAGCCTCTGGCATCATCAGATTGCTTGGTACATGATGATAGCCACAAAAAAGACATGTGGAAAAAAGCCAGCTTGGAGATGTACTATATGGATTCTGTGTCAGCCAGGAGACACATCGCCATAGCGGGCAACACAGGACAGCATAGGTTAATGCAGAGAAAATGCAGCAAATGACGAAAGGCATTATAACTCCCACAAGGGATTATGAAGGTCACAGCCAAAACTTACAGAGTAATTCCTGGTGTTGATTTTTACTCCCGCCTTGGCCCCACCGAACGGCACATCTGAAAAGGGAAAAAAAGACTCGATGTGTAAGGTGAAAGTGACTACCGCAGAGCATTCTGTCATCACTCTGATTTTACAAGAGATTACAGGGAATGACAGAGGATCTTACCCACAACTGCACACTTGTATGTCATCAGAGATGCCAGGGCTTTCACCTCATCCACAGATACATCCATGCTGTATCGGATACCTGAGGAGGCAAAGGTCAAGTAAGGAGTGATTGATGATCATTTTCCCAGCATCAAGTACCATCAAGGAAGAGAAGTGAAAGACCAGAGCATTATGGGTTTTAATCTCAGAAGAGACTTTTGGTTACATGCAGAATTACATACTCCACACAGTCAGCTTAAAGATATCCCGGGCTGAGGGCTACCACCTTCTGGCTTGAAACCCAGGACCATCCCGCCTCAAACTTTGGCCGCTGCTCTGCTTTTGATACTCTAGGAAGTAATCAGGTCTCCAAATGTAAAACAACTCCCTAAATATTTACATATCTAAATCCTCTTTTCATTCATCAATCTCTTCTGATAAAAACATTTGCTCTGGCCTCATTTTAGTGCTGAAGGGTCTTCTTGAGGAAACACCTGCACACAACACCTTAGTGAAAATGTGTGCATACAAATTACTGTCAAGCTCAGTTTGGTTAAGCTTCAATAAACGTCTAAATTACCCCGTGACCTTGGGGAGGGAGAAATTTCAGGGAGCACTAATCTAAAGCACATGTAAAGTACGGGAATTTATTGGCTATGTCCCTAATACAGGTAATGGGTGTGAAATTACCCCAGGAAGATTAATGTCAATTTTAATAAAACACTATTTAATTATAAAACATACATAGGTTGCCCTGAGCTTGCTGGCTATAAACTTTTTCTTTGGGCTCAGAGGGTCAAGATCATTGGTTCTATCATCTCCTGCTGGCCAACAATAGCCCATTTTAATTAGTGTCTCCAGATGCAGAGTGGAGCCCTTCTATACAGACCTCTGGCGAAGGAGCAGGGCTTATTAAATATCCCACATATGCCGCTGCTCTGCAGCCCTGCGCTGATGATCAGAATGGGTTTATGAAGAAAAACACACACACACACACACACACACCCCACTCTAAGTATGGTGTGTTTATTCAGATTACATGTACTTGTTGCTTTATTGCAAACCATAAGCATTCCCACCAGAAGAGACAAGTGATTAAAAGAACAACTGTATATGAACAAAAGTATGGTGTGATGAGCCTGCCATCTCTTGGGCTGAGAGTAAACCCCACTCCTAAACTGAAGGGGGCGCTGTGTGGCTTTGGAGGTCAGGACTCTGTGGCTGACAAAATAATAGCCCAGCTGGGCCTTTCAGTAAAACCCCAATTTTTTGCCTGCTGACCCAGCTCTCTGATTCTCACCCATACATGAATTAATGTGTCCACTAATAAATAAATGGCAAATCAAAGTCATGCTGAAGACACTGAACCACAGAGCAAATCAGCTTCAACAGGCTGGTACATGAGACTAACATGAAGAGGACGACCAAATGCTGCCCACTCAGCCAAACACACACTGCAGTTCTGAGCCTCCGGTGAGCAAGAGTTTACTACAAAACAGGAAATACTGCTGCAGTTGTTAGTGGAATAAATATCTACAGCTCTGATAAGAGGGGGATTCTGGGATTTGGGCCTATTGACAAACTGCTTCTGTCCAGAAGGCTGGGTGGAAATGGAAGACTCAAACTGCAGAGCAAAATGTCAGCTACTTCACCATGCACAGAGGCAACTTTAATTTCTTCGCCTGAGCAGAAACAATGCTTTATCATCCGGTTGGAATTCATGAGGCAAGAAATGACACAAAGCAACATAAAAGAAGTTTTATTATACCATGCCCACTGACCATGACTAGTCTACTTCTACTCAAATTTTGTTCCACTAGGTATCTAGATTAGGCCACGAATTGCTTTAGCACAGGAAGTACAAGGCAGGCATGGAATTGTTCATGCTGGCTTACAGAGTGACATAAGCCTCATACAAGTGTCAGTCTAGGACAAAGTCGCTACCCAGAGGTTCCTCCGTCACCAGAAAAGTACAAGGAGGTTCTGCCCTTCTACTTCCAGGAGTGAGTGGGTGGATGGACAGATGGGCAGACAGACAGCCAGGCATCTACAGAATGGTGGCATTAACTGTTAATATCTCTGTTTTTAATCTCCATGGAATGTGGCAGATCCACTCTTCTAGGCTGTTTTATAATCTACAACTTCAACACCACAAATCCTGCTTGCAACTCCAGAGCCTGGAATGACGAGTTTTCTTTGTTTTTTTTCTTTAAGCACGCAAAGACACAGTTAAAGAATGATGCGTTTCAGATTTCAAATGTGAATGCGGCTTATTCAAACCTGAAACCTGGATTAAAAGATTCTGGGTGGCTTTGGGGCCTATCAGTCACTGGTTACTGAGATCTGGGGAGAGGGAGGTACATTGTGGGATAAATAAATGAGGATAAGGCTGCATCAAATCTAAAACAATGAAGGCTTTGTCTTTTTACTCTTGTTTGCAGACACCCTTTTAAACTGTAAAAGTTGATAAATAAAACAGCATAAAGGGATCAACTAGCAACCAATGTCATTCATCAAGTGCGGTAGGGGATTATATAAAAAGCTCAGAAATTCAGCTTAAGCTGTTGCACACTCGACTGGGTGTGCAGGCCTGACGTACAGAGGCATGTGGGGGCTCATCCTCCGCTCACAGAACACAGGTGCCCACCTAACAGCTGGCCCTGTCTTGTTCAGCATTCCCAAAAGACAACTATCCAGCCCCCTCCCTCCCTTCCTGCCCTGTGTCCTCTCCTTAGACTGACTACTTAATCACTTCACAGATCACAGAAATTTTATTAAGGATAAAAATTATTTTTTAAGTTGTAATGTATAACAACACACCGCTTTTGGGTGACTCAGTTTACATCTAGCTTTTAGTAAGCAAGCCTGCTCTCTCTTTTTCAATAATGTTAGCATGTCCAGGGGGGTAGGGCAGCCAGTTTACCTTACCCAGAGGTTTTGTTTCTCATTTTTCTCCTCCCTACTTGGGAGTTTTTGGTTCCTCTCCTTCATTGTCAACTGTCTTCCTTTCATTTCTTTGTCTTTCATTTTCTCTGTTTTGCATTGGTCTTTCTTAAACATATCACAATGCATCACATCACACCCAAATAAAGCGCTTTGGGACGTCTCTGTCGTGAAAGGCACTATATACAAATAAAATGAATTGAACTCAAGGTGCTATATAAAAGTATTAAAAGTAACTGAATTGATATAGTATGGAATTACCCAAATCAGTTCTTCCCTGGCTTCCAATAAAATGAACCCTCAGGTAACAGTTTAAGTTAGACAGATGTATTTTAAAAGTAAAATATAACACAATTTAATTATAAAACACTACATAGGTTGCCCTGAGCTTGCTGACTATAAACTTTCTCTTTGGGCTCAGAGGGTCCTTAACCAGGCCGCCTGTCTGCTGCATGTATGAATATCTCATACATGCCTCCATGCCTCCATGTGCACTGCCGTCCATTCCTGGCAGGCGAAGGGCGGCTCCGGGTAACCCCCGCGAATGACGCCGGTCGCCTACCTTACACTTGTAACCAGTTAAGCAGCTGTTCTTTGGGTTTGTTTTTTTTTGTTGCTTCCTAGTCTGCCTTTTGAGGACGGGGGGGGGGGGGGGGATGTAGGGGGCGGGGGGTTTCAGCTAAAGGCCTTATCGGGTCCAACCACCCGCCCGGGGGGGGGAA
>JAODKM010000040.1:2230850-2248289 GCA_026780845.1 Petrocephalus sullivani
TTAGTTAAACAAGATCTACCCCTCCTAAATCCATGTTGGCTATCCCTCAGAACGTTATTAGAATCCAGGTAATCTACTATTTTAGTTTGGATTATGGATTGATTAGCCTATAGTTTGATGGATTACTTCTGTCCCCTTTTTTGAATATGGACGTTTTATTAGCATGTTTCCAATCATAAGGTACCACACCAGCAGATAATTATTTCTGAAACAGTAAGGTTAAAGGTTGTAGGTAAGTATATACTATACTATACTATAGGTAAGATGCCATCAGGGCCCTGTTATTTATTTATTTTAAGCTTAGCTAGACTTTGTAGCACATCAGCTTCAGTTACACATATATTAGTTATAGATGATGCCAGATTAGTAGTAAGAATTGGTAAGTTACTTGAGTCCTCAACAGTGAATACCCATGCAAAACAATCATTGAACTTGTTTACTATATCAATGTCATTATCAATTTTAAGACCCTTACCATCCTGCTTTTAGAGCTCTTTTGGAGTTAAAATATTGGAAGAAACTTTTAATGTCATCCTTAGCCTCCAATGCAATCTTCCTTTCAACATTCCTTTTAGCTAGTCTAATATCATTTTTTAACTCAACCTGTAGATTCAAATACTCCTGCTTTATTCTGACATCATTAATTATTTTCCATTTGTGGAACAAAGCCCTTTTCCTCCTGACTTTATTCCTAATTTCCATAGTAAACTACCTTGGTTGGTTTCCTAGATTTATTTTTGCTGGAAACAGGTATGAAGTACTCTTGCATTTGCAATAATGTGCTTTTAAGAAATTCCTCTTCAACAGTTTTGTTGTTTAACTTCATCCAGTTTACAGTTTATAATTTTAGTCTCATACCGTTAAAGTTAGCCTTCCTAACATTATATATTTTTATTTTGGACTTTGCTCTTTGGACATTAAAATTAACTTCAAATGTAACCATGTTGTGATCGCTACTGTCAAGTGGTTCTAAAACTTGTTATTAGAGAAAACAAGATTGAGAATGTCATCTCCCCTGGTAGGGGTATTAACGAACTGAGTGAAAAAACAATCCTGTACGAATTCTACCATCTCAAGAGCCAGAGACAATGTCCCACTATATCCCAGGTATATTAAAATCACCCATAACTGCCACATCATTTTTATTACTCATAATCCTAATATTATTGTATAACAGTCTGCTTTACTCAGCAGCTACATTAGGTTCTCTGTAACCAACAATTAGGCTATTTGAGTTTTTAGCCTCTAGTTTTACTCTACTTTTACTCTTTTAATTCTTCCTTGCAAATGTACTGAGAAGAATGCCCCATATAAATATATCTGAAAGGAGATTATTTTTTAAGTATATGCTGTAATATTCAACTGTATAAATGTACATTTGTCTATTTATTCATAACACATTCTGTATATATTGTACATCTGATTCTAGCACTTTTGCACTATTTTGCACTTTCAGATTGGATGCCAAACTGCATTTTGTTACCTGAGTACTTTATACTTTGTGCAATGACAATTAAGTTGCATCCAGTCTAATGTAATGTGCATGGTACAGTTTGCTCTTAATTGATAATAACTGAGAAATGAGCACACTGCCCTAGGTGTAATCCATATTCTCATCTGGAAACCCAATTTCTGGCATGCAGGAAATTGCCCTAGGCTGCCTAATAGATCATGACTTTTCTAAAAAATAGGTCACTGGCTTTTTGTGGGGTGCTCCAAACATTTTGGCTCCTAGTTGCCTGCTATTTTTCTGTTAAGTACACCTGACATGACACATGGCTCACCAGGCGCAGGATGACAGAGGGAAATGCTGTGACGTAAATATGCATGCATTGGATTTTTTTCTCCCATTTTTCTGAGCATTTCTCTGAATTGTATAATTGTTCCCCGGAATACTTCCATCCTCAGTGTCTGGCTATGATCTCCCAACCTCCCCAGCTTCACACTTTTTGGGGTTCATCCAGCCCTACACAACACACCGTCCAAAAACAAGCCTATATTTAACTGCACATGGTGTCAGAACTTGTGTGACTGTATCCAGCATTTTCAGAGTGATCCTAATATTATTTGGAGTTATATTCTTTAACGTATAGTAATGTACATGAATGTCTTGAAATAATGTATAATGAATGTTGGAAAAGAAAACTTTTATCTAATCTGTTTCCAAGAGTTAATAAGTCACATGAGTCATTGTGGCTCAATCCAACAAATGGTCCATGCTTAACCATCTCAGAACTGAACCATTTTGTGAAGTTTTGTTTGCACCTGTGCCAGTATGAAAAAACCAAAATTTCTCTGGCCTAGCTCATATAGTTTAGGAATTACACTGGCTTGACCTTTAATGAGATTTTTCCTTTGTTCACAAAAATGCAGGGTCAGCCATTTTCAGACGCCTGTAATAGTAACTTTGCAATAGTAACACCATGGCACCTGAAAAAATATTGCAGATATACAAATCGTTGGCCTATTTCCAAATGTGTATTTATTTAGCTTGTAGTATGTACCCGACTTAAGATAAAAATTCTAAACATGTCCCTATAAAATTTTGACGGGTATTCCAAAGGTCGTATCTCTGTCAGTATTGTAAGTATAGTCACAAACCTTTTGCCATGTATTTTTTTACTCCATATCCTACAACTGTATCATTTTATAATCTGTCAAGAGGTATGCACTACAGGTCACCAAACATCATGAATTTTCATATCAGTGGTCCTGCTACAGGCCCAGAATCTCAAGGGTTAATAAAAAATAATGTCACTTTCATTGTGTCATTTGAAAGTTCTAGCTTCCCTTCACAACATATAAAAAACTACATGGTGTTGAGAGCCAGGGGCAAACAAAATGCCACAAAATGGTTACATTCTGTGGTGGTTGAGCATGGACAATACCAAATATTTATTGAGCTGAGCCAGAATGACCCAAATGTCTATGATCTAATAGGGACAATCTACACCATGGACATTCTGGACCATGAGATGAAGGACTCCTATTGGCTGACAGTACAGGCTATGGACAGAGGTTTGGTGTCACTGTACTCTACAGTGGAGGTGTACATTCAGGTGGAGGATGTGAATGACAATGCCCCACTCACCAGTGAGCCTATCTACCGGCCTGCCATCATGGAGAACTCGCCCAAGGGCGTGTCAGTCCTGCAGGTGCAGGCTCGAGACTTGGATGCCACCACTTCAGCCAGCTACCTCAACTACCGCATATCCAGTGGAAACCCCCAGAACTTTTTCACCATCAACTCCAAGACAGGTGCTAGAATTTCCGCACAGATACTCATAAACTAGATACTAAAGGTTTTTCCCTTGTCATCCTATGATGGGAAGGTGCATAGCTAAAGTGCTGTGTTTATGCTGTCTCTCACATTTGTCTGTGTTTGCATGAATGATTCAATGTGACTCTTTCTCTGCTTCTCCCATTTCATGGTTTCACCTTGAACTGTCAAAATACTATTTGTGGTCGATCCAAAGCTTCCTTTTATTATTCTCTGTTGTAGCTTATAAGTGCTTGGAAAATGTTTTACAAACCTGTATCCTTTAGGTCTCATAACAACAACCTCAAGGAAACTGGACAGAGAGCAACAGGAAGAACACTTTTTAGAGGTAAGGAACACAGACACCGCATTAAACCAGATCTTTGTTGGCTTTCCGGTTCCTGTCAGTAAAGGATTTGGTTAGTCCTAGAAAAGAGGTGATATGTGTTAAATGTGTTTGTGTGTGGACAGGTGACAGTGTCAGACAGGGGACCATCTCCCAAGCATACCCCTGTCTGGGTGATTATACGTATCCTGGATGAGAATGACAACGAGCCACTTTTTCCAGAGAAGCTCTATCAGCTAAAGGTCCCCGAGCGTGACCGTGGCAGGAGGGGTGAGCCCATCTGCAGGGTACTCGCCTCGGACCGGGATCTCGGGCCCAATGCCAACCTCTCCTACAGTATTGTGGATGGGAACCAGGATGGCAGATTTGCCATAGACCCCCATACCTCCATGGTTATGTCCAAGAAGAAAATGGCAGCTGGGACCACTGACCTCCTGACTGTGTGTAGCAGTGCCCCAAAAGAGCAGTTATAGAACAAATTCTACCTTGTTCCTCTCTTAGTCTTTGACCTTATATTGGATCTTCTTCCAGATCAGAGCTACAGACAATGGGGATCCACCTATTTCATCCACGGCTCAACTGTACATCGAGTGGATTAGCAAGCCTGTGCCCTCACCACTGCCCCTGCTGTTCAGTGAGCTGTACTACAACTTCACCATTCCAGAGAGCACCCAGGTTTTTGGGGTGGTGGGCATGGTTTATACGTGGCAGAGTTCCACACCTCTCTGGTTTGACATCACTGGTAAGACTGGAGGCTGGAGTGGAATGTGGTAAAAATTAGAGATGTCACCAATCTGATACCCATTATTGGTATTGAGCTGATACCGGCAAAATATGCTGGTTCGGATATTGGAGGAGTATGCCATTAAGAATCCAATCTGATTTTCCATCAGAAATAATTATATCCTGAAAAATTATGAGAATGCCTTAGCTAATATACTGTAAAAGGAAGTGAGGGTCACATGGTGGATAACTTTTCAGCCATGCATATGCATTAGACCTGTCATGTCAGCTGTGTTGAAATACAGTACTCCTTCACATGTGCATTTGACATTCGCGGTTTTAGCCGTGAACAATTATACAAGAATATTTTTGGAGCATGCTGAAAGATCACAGAAACTTGTAGATTGTAAACCATCCATCTGTGGGTTTGAGGCTGGCCAGATGCCAGCATCACCTGTTTGTACTGCACTACTGATAGGAACTCATGACCCAAGACTTTCGTTCACCTGTTCTATTGATGTGACAATAAAAGTGATTTAATTTGACTATCAGAGAGTAGAGATGGCTGCCGTAGCCGAGAGAAACAAACCACCACTGAAGTCCAATACGTTTGCTAAAGAATTTAAATAATACTGTGAGAACTCTAGTTTGATTTAGGAAATGTACTGTATCTATGAGTTATTACTGTGCATTGTAGACTTATTATATGAAATGGCTTGGCTTTGTTGACTATTAATCTAGGCAGGCACTGTGTGTGAAGCTGTCTTTGGTTTCCATGCACCTGCTACGGGGTGCTTGTTCAGATTCTGAATATAGTGTCTTGTTATAGTAACTGACCAGAGCATAATGGTTTGACTTTTATGGCTGTTGAGGGATGCCAGTATGATCACATAGCAGGCTAACACATACACTGATGGACTTGGGGACCTGGGGGAGGGGGCAACTGCCCCTGGTGCCCAGGAGTGCCCTATTGACTGCTCCTCAAATAGTAAAAATAGATGATTTAGGTTGCCCCTTTATGCAACAGTTTATTAAGATGTGCCCTCTAGGGTAAGAGGATTTGATAATGTGTCATGATGTGTGTCCTTCCTGCAATGTCGAGCATCCATGTAGGTACCTTTTTTTTGCCCCCATCCTTTTAACAACCTACTGTATGTCCGCCAGCAGCATAGCAGAACATTTTGGCATTTGTGATGTACTATAAATGCTATTGAGCTGTATTGCATTTTGTAACCCCCTTCTGTTCTGGCCTACGGCAATTTCATTTTTGGCTACGCCACTGGCTGGCTGTTTTTGTGTCTGTGGATTCTCCAGCTTCTTTTAGGCTTTTCCATGCCATTCATTTTGCATTTTTAATAATGAATCTGAACACAATAAAATTTATACAAACTAGATGTGTTCAGAGTTGTATTCTTTCTGAAGTTTGTTTAATTACTATGTAAACGTTTTATCTGTGTGTGTATTTTGTACTGGAGAATATTATGTACTTTTTCAGTAGTAATGGTTAGCTGGGGTATTTGGAAACAGATATGGAAACAGGCTGTTCATTTTTGTGAAAGTTGTTACTGAATAAAACAAAGAAGCGGATACATGTAAATGATGTTGGCCATGGGTGTCTTCCTGTAGCCTTCTAATTGTCACCTGTATCTAATTGGTGAATTTTTGCCATTCACCACCTTGGCTACTGCTTGGTGAGCGTACTGGTGCAGAATGGCTGCCGTCACATCATCCAGCTGGGTGCTACACAGTGGTGTTAGTGGCTGAAGTGGCTCCCGATTGCTTCTGTAAAGCGCTTTGGATATCTTGAAAAAACCTCTATACAAATGTTTCTGTTCTTTTTTCGCAATGTCACTCAAATTACCACTTTTTTCTATCAATATGTTTAAGGAAAAATTGCATAAAAAATTCCTTGCTGATCTATTTTGTATTTTACAATCTCCCATCTCTTTATCATTCTTGCACATCAAGGAGACCAGCAGTCCTGTGAAATGTTCTACATCCCTCAAACCACCTGCATTGCCAACTGTTCTACACCAGGTACCAAGACATATCTCACAGATTTAGTATCATCAACTGGATTTATCTTACAGCATATCAAGGGAAACCTGCCTTTATCCACACCACAGACATTGATTTGATTCATTGGCAGGTCCTGTTACTGTAATGGTTTTTGTTTGATGACTGCTACTCCATTTTTAGGTGGGGTCTACAGTAGCCCATTTGATATTCATAAAGGAGTGGGAACCGTTATCGTGGCAAAGCCACTGGATGCTGAGCTGCGGTCCTCATATGAGATAACGGTGACTGTCACAGATGGTACGCGTACTGCCTCTACTCAGGTAAACAAAAAAGTTCATAAGATATGTCATGTTGGGGATTTCCTACAAGTCTACTGCAATGTCCTCATCTCTGCTACCTGTCATTTCTCTCAATCCCTTTATGTCTCTCCAGCTCTATATCACTGTCCTTGACATCAACGACAACACACCCACCTTCTCTCAGGCCACCTATGTGGTCACAGTTTCGGAGGACACTCCTAGTGGCACCGAGGTGTTCCGGATAAGGGCTTCAGACCCAGATGGCAGGAGCAAACTGAGCTACTCCATCCACAGCAGCCTGGATCCGGGCAGCACACATATGTTTTGGATTGCCCCTGAAACTGGAGCCCTCTATACGGCTGACCGACTGGACCAGGAGGCCAAGAACCAGCACATCCTTACGGTTATGGTATGAGAGTTTGGGGAATGTGAGAGGAGGGGAGTGTAGCTGTATATGTACAGGTCTTCTGCACCTGAATACCCACATCTCCAGTAAATGATGGGATCACTCTCTTTGGAACCAGGTGAAGGACCAAGAGTTCCCCTACCACAGGGACCTAGCCCATATCCTGGTAGCTGTGGAGGATGCCAATGATCATGCCCCATACTTCACACAGATGGTGTATGAGGCATCTGTTTCTGAGACCGCCATTCTGGGGACTCGTGTTGTCCAGGTCACTGCTCTGGACAGGGACAAGGGGAAGAATGGTGAACTCCTCTACTCATTGGAAGCAGGTGAGCCCCCCAAAAATCATCAAGCAAACATCTCCAGTTGTAGTATACTTGTGTTACTGGAAGCCCAAAAGCATATATTTAAATGCTATTGTTTTAAAACAAATTTTCAACTTGATCCAACTTAATTTCTTTGCATCTGTTTCAGGAAACACTGGAAACATGTTCAAGATCGATCCGGTCACAGGTGAAATCTGTGTAGCCAAGGAAATGGACCTTGTCTCACTTGGTCAATATGCTATCACCATCAGAGCGACTGACAAAGGCTCTCCTCCAATGGGCGCAGTGGCCACTGTACGCGTCACTGTGGCACTATCTGACATCTCCATGCCGAAGTTCCTCCACACAGAATACCATGCTGAAATCAGGGAGAACATGCCTACTGGCTCTTTTGTCATGGCTATCAGTGCCGTGAGCAGGACTGCACTGTTTTATCACATGAAGCGAGAGAGTGAGCCGGGAAGCTTTCGGATCAACCAGTTCACAGGGGTCATCACCACCTTGAAACCTCTAGACTATGAAAGTGTTACTTCTTATGAGCTGATAGTGGAGGCTTATAACATGGCTGGTATGGCTTCCATTACTTCAGTCATCATCCAAGTGGTCGATGTGAATGATAACCCCCCGGTCTTCCAGCATCTGAAGTATATAGGAAGCATCAGTGAGGCTGCTCCTGTCAATAGTGTGGTCCTGAGTGTAGATGATGGGATGCCCCTGGTCTTGGCAGCCACAGATGCAGACAAGAACCAGAACTCTCTACTCATCTATCAGATAGTTGACAATGTAGCTCAGACATTTTTCACTGTGGATTCCGGTACAGGATCCATACGAACCATCTCGAATTTGGACCATGAGACTCATTCTGAATTTAATTTCAGCATCATTGTGAGAGACAGTGGCCAACCACAGCTGACAGCAGAGAATCCTGCTGAGGTCAGAGTATGGGTGCATAATATTAATGATTCTATTCCTAAATTTAGTCAGGAAACTTATGAGACGGTTCTGCTGCTTCCTACCTGCGTGGGAGCAGAAGTAATACAGGTGTCAGCTGTTGACCCTGACATGCGTGACTCGGCAGGTCTAAGATTTGCCTTAACAGACAGGAGTCTGGAACATTTTGCTATTGAACCAGAAACTGGTATCCTCATGGTGAGAAGCAATAACTTTACCAAGGACCGCTATCGCTTCAGTGTGGAAGTTACAGATGGGAAGTTCTACAGCACAGCCCTGGTCACAGTAATAGTCCGAGATGCCATGGATGCTGGTCTGGTCTTCCTGCAGCCTCAGTACTCATACACAGTGGTGGAGAACAGCAGCAGTGTGACCACGGTTGGTGTAGTCAATGTTATGGGAAGCAGACTTAACGAGCCCATCAGGTACCGCTTACTGAATGCAGGGACCCAGTTTAAAATAAGGCCCACTTCTGGAGTGATCCAGACCACAGGCCTTCAGTTTGACCGAGAGGAGCAGGAGGTCTACGAGTTGGTTTTAGTGGCCAGTCGGGAGAAGAACCAACTACAGGTTGCAAGGACAACAGTAAAGATTCAGGTGGAGGATGTCAATGATAACCCACCAGTATTCACAGGTCTGCCATACTATGCTTCTGTAAGGATGGATGCAGCTCCAGGGTCTCACATACTTCAGATCAGTGCCATAGACCAGGACAAAGGGGTCAACAGCCAGGTGTCCTATTACTTAAAGGACGAGTTCGAATACTTTGAGATCAACCCACTTACTGGAGAAATAACTCTAAAAAATCGTTTGCATGTTAATTTGTCCAATTTGGAGTACCGAGTGGTTGTCTTTGCCAAAGATGGAGGAGTTCCAGCCCAGATCACTGCTGTGGAGTTTCCCATCACTGTTGTGAACAAAGCAATGCCAGTGTTTGAGAAACCTTTCTATCAAATTTCTGTGAGTGAGGATTCAGCTACACATACCCCCATTCTCAGCATAAATGCAGCCAGTCCAGCTTGTGAGAAGATCATTTACACCATTGTGGATGGGGATGCCTCTTCACAGTTCAACATTGGTCATGACACTGGTACTATTAGCATTGTTTACCCTCTGGATTTTGAAGCTAATTCCTATTATAGGTTGACCATTAAGGCAATAGATACGGTCTCAGGTATTGGAGCAGAGGTGGATATAGATATAGCTGTTCTAGATGTGAATGACAACCCCCCTGAATTTGAGAAAAGTTCCTACAAAGCAACTCTATCTGAAACTTCCATGATTGGGACCACAGCTCTGCAGGTTGTTGCAGTAGACAAGGATTCAGAGAAGAACAATGTTGTGAAATATCAGATAATACCAGAGATGTATGGCAGCACAGATTATTTTCACATTGATAGCATCAGTGGACTTATATTCACAGCCCACTTGCTTGACTATGAACTCATGCAGCAGCACAACATTATTGTCAAGGTGACTGACAATGGATTTCCTCCTCTGAGTAGTGAGGTCCTAGTGACTGTCAGTGTTAAAGATGCTAATGATAACCCTCCTGTGTTTAGCCAGACACTCTACATGGCCAGTGTCAGCGAGCTTGCACCCAGAGGCCATTTAGTGACCTGTCTCCAAGCTTCAGATGCCGACAGGTCAGATACCAGCCAGCTAAGATACAGCCTCCTGACTGGGAATGAGAAGAACCATTTTACCATGGATGAGGAGAAAGGGATGGTTCGCTTGTCCGGTCAACGCATCCAGCGAATGCAGCATCTATACATCCTGAATGTATCTGTGTCCGATGGCATTTTTACCAGCACGGCTCAAGTACACGTCTCAGTGCTTGAAGCTAACCTCTATAGCCCTGTATTCAGTCAAAGGTTCTATCTGACTCAAATTTGGGAAAATGCTGCCGGTGGGTCAAGCGTGATCCAACTGAAAGCTACTGATGAAGATTCTGGAAGGTTTGGCCAGTTGACATATTGCTTTGTCAATGACTTTGCAAAGGATCAGTTCATTGTGGACCTAACTGGTCAGATTTTGACCACAAGAAAATTGGACAGAGAGAATCCAGTTAACAAGGACATTGTCCTAAAAGTCATGGTTTTGGATGGTGGAGGTAGAGCCTCATTCTGTACTATCAGGGTTATGCTTGTAGATGAAAATGACAATCCCCCACGTTTTAAGGCCACAGAGTACAGGACTAGTGTTAAGTACAGTGTTGCTAAGGGTTTTCCTGTTACCCAGATCCAGGCTGTCGATCCAGATGAGGGTATGAATGGCAAAGTAACTTACTCTCTCTACAGTGAAGCCACAGCTTCTGTAGTCAATATTCTGGAAATTGATACGGACAGTGGCTGGATCATCACAAAAGGAAGTTTCAGCCACCTGAAGGGCACAGTTCTCTGCTTCTTTGCTAAGGCAGCAGATGGAGGTACTCCTGTAAAGCACTCCCTGGTGTCTGTCTATATTCATGTTCTTCCACCAGAGGTACCCAACCCCTCTTTCACACAGCCTCAATATTCTTATACGGTACCTGAGGATACGCTTATGGGAACGGTCCTGGGCTCGGTCCATCTCTCCCCCAGTCAAAAGGCAGTCTTCAGCCTCATCAGTGGGGAGACAATAGACACTAACCGTGGCGGCACACTGATGGTGGAACGTGACACTGGTGTTATTCGGCTCATCAAGCCCCTGGACCACGAAGCTGTTGAAGCATTCCGCTTTAAAGTATCCGCAACCATAAAGTTGGCCCAGCTGGAGTCGTTGTTCACTGTGGATGTGGAAGTGAAGGTACTAGACCTGAATGACAACGCTCCGTTTTTTGAGACGGGCTCCTATGAGGCGGTGGTCATGGAGGGGATGCCGATTGGAACCAGAGTCATCCAGGTCTGCGCACTGGATCCAGACTGGGGCTCCAATGGACAGGTCACTTATAGTCTAGCTAATCCAGGGGACCCTGAGGTAGACCAGTCTATGAACATGTTCAATGTAGACAGCAAGACAGGTTGGATCACCTCCCTTAGTGATCTGGATTATGAGTTACGTCCATCTTACACATTCACAGTGGTAGCAACTGACCTTGGAGAGACAATCTCCCAGTCTTCCACTGCTTTGGTGACAGTGGCTGTGGTTGACGTTAATGACAACCCTCCCTGCTTTGAAATGGACCACTACAGAGCAGCAGTGATGGAGACTGCCACCTTGGGTGAAGTGGTGGCTGTGCTGAGCACACAGGACAGAGACAATTCAGACAAAGTGACTTTACACATCACAGGTGAGACAGGCATTTATTGGAGAATTTTGGTGCATTTCTTGCAATTTATAAGCTATGTGATTCCCAGTACTCATGCAATTATCGATTTAACCATTCTATAGGCAGTTAAGGTTGTAGTGAGGCCGTTATAGGGAACATAGTGTAGCGACGTCAGTCTATAACAGGGCATTGAGGAATATAGGGTTTTAGGACACGAGTCCATCCTTAACTGTTTACATGAGGGTTGGGCGATAATATAATAGCGATAATTCGCAATATAATTTCAATGACAAATTCTCCAGAAAAGTTCTATATAATTTAACACCAGTCATGTCACCTGCAACGTGTTTTGCATCATAATAAAATGAGGTCACATTATGTGGTGATCCTGATAACTGGTGGGAAGTGCGTTCACACTCCAGTTATTCCTCCTTTCAGATGTGGGGTGATGGCAGATTCATAAGTTTTGGAGTGAAACAGAATTGTACTGTAAATATTCCAAATTGTCCATGCAGGTACTTCAGGTTACTTAAAATATAGACTTGAAGACCAGTCTCTTTTCAAAAGCGATTTAATTTTATATTCATGGGCTGCTATATCACCTATACAACTGCATGCACATTTATCATATTTTATAAATGTGTGGGACAAGTCCTTTTCTTTATTAGCATACATCTTTTATTTATTTTATTTGGCTCTCCAAAATTGATGAATCTGCTTCTCATCTGCTGCAAAAATATACTCGATGACAAAAAGTTAAGCACCCAAACGGAGGGGTGGAAATTAAATGAATCTGCACATGGTGGAAAGCTGTGTGACTGCATGGCAATGAATATAATATCAGATCAAACAGTTGGGAGTCATCTGTCCTTTCCTGTGGCTGCACTGGGTCTGAGTTGATCTCACACATGTTCGATTGGGGAAAGATTGAGGGACCTAGCTAGTCAAGGGAGGACCTCAACATGATGCAGGAAGTCCATAGACATGCATGTCACGTGTGAATGGGCATTGTCTTGTTGAAAGACTCTACCTGGGTGCTGTCTCAGGAGATGTAAAACATGCGGATGCAGGATGTCATTTATGTAGCACTGTGCCGTCAGGGTCCCCCGAATCACTACCAGAGATGACCTGAAGTCATACCCTACGGCTCCTCATACCATGATGAAAGGAATTACGCTGATGTGTCTCTACAACATTGGCAAGATTGGTCCTCTCCCCTCAGTGCCACCATACGCGCACACGATGGTCATCCGCGGTAATGCAAAACCGGGATTCATCGCTGGACATGGTACAAAGCCACTCATCATGAGTTCATGCCTCCCAGATACGGCACCACTCCAAACAGCCGTCTCTGCACTGGTGTTATTGGCACCCTACACAGGGGACGGTAAACCCATAGTCCAGATGATGCCAGTCATCAAGACACGGTGCAGGATGATCTTGGGTGTTGTGGAGAGTTCAATACTTTATATCCGGATAGCAGGTGCAGATGTCATGGGGGTCTGTAATGTTTGCCGCACAATACGTTGATCCTCCCTTGGTGTTGTCTATCTTGGGAGACCAGAACCTTCACAATGTGTGTGGGTGCCCTCACATGCCCTTGGTTCCAACATTGGACGACTGTGACATCTGTGACATCTGCACGATATGACCACCCGGGTCACCCACAATGAGACCCCTATCAAACTCTGTCAAGTGTTAGTAATGCTGTCCCCAGTGAGGCATCCTCTGTGTCTGGTAACTAGACGTCCCATCTCCTTGCAAATCAAACCATTTACATACTCATCACTGATATGCACGTGTACCAAATTACATCCAAATCGGACCATTACTTGTGGGTGCTTAACTTCTTTTGTCACTGAATGTAATTTGAGTATATGCCGTGTTAACACGCTTGTCACCATTTAACAGCATCACCAACTGAACCATAATACCGGCAATGGAGGACAAGTGCAAACACATCCGTGGAAACACAAACTTATTGTGACTTATTGAACAAATAAGACAATCTAATAGGGCAGTAGGGAAACTCCCTGGGAGAGCACATAAGTCCAAAGTAACCCACTCAATAAGGGTAATCCAGTGAAATCCAAAAGTCCTATAGAAAAATTTAATCCATGAGAATTCCCAACAGTAACAACCCACAGAGGATTCTAATCAGATACCATGAGGACTGGTACCATGCCAAGCGGTAAAAACATAGGGCTATTCCAGGGTAATCTTAAAATTTCTTAACCACTGTACTACCTACTACCGGAACAGTACAAAGTACAGATGACAGATACCAATGTGTTTGCATGCTTATCGTCTGTGCGTTTTCCTCAGGGGGGAATCCTGGAGGAGCCTTCACTCTAGGACTTGTTCAGGATCAGTGGAAAATGTATGTGAGTCAGCCCTTGGACCGCGAAGAGCAGGACCAGTACTTCATTAACGTCATGGCAAGTGACGGGCTCTTCATGAGCCAAGCAGTAGTGGAAATCACGGTGATGGATAGTAATGACAACAGTCCTGTGTGTAACCAGGTGAGAGCTATGTGCTTCACTAAACCGTTCTTCAGCACCGATTAAAAAGCTGTGCTTGCAACTTAGTTCAGCTAAATTGGGCTGCTGCTCCCATAATAATATGTAATAAGGCTATAACACTGGGGTAGGCAATCCTAGAGTCCTGCAGTGAGTAGCACCAGGCAAATGTAAATTAAGTCATAAGTTAGAGTGTAAAGTGTACCTTAAATCATATGTTGAAGTTTTAAATTAGTTTTAAATTTCTTTGTTGGTTGCACCACTGCTGCTTAAGTTACATCGTAATTAGTAGATACTAAATTAAAATCTTGTCGCACAGAATGATGATTTCACCCTAGACAACCATTCATCACTGTATGATATTACTGGAAAATCAGCTGGATACCAGCACATCGGGGTCAGAGTTACCTACCCCTGCTATAACAAATCAGGTTGAATTATTGATTACTTATTGTGTGTATCTTGGTGCTTGTCCTTATCCCAGACCATCTATTCAGCCTCCATCTCCGAGGATGTTTCTCTCAACACTGTGTTCCTGACAGTAGGAGCCACAGATTCAGACTTGGCGGAGAACTCTGAAATTCAGTATTCACTTTTTGGCATTGGGGTGGAGGACTTCTATATGGATGCCAATACTGGTAGACACATAACCATTTCTTAAGTGTTGCTATGTGTTGTGTCATGTGTATGTGAATTTCTGTATGTTCATAACTTTTATTTGTCAGGCTATGTGAAGACAGCCTCAGCCCTCGACCATGAGAGGACCCCTAGGTACACATTTGTTGCACAGGCGACAGATGGTGGGGGGCTTTTCTGCCGCGCGAAGGTCCTTCTAACAATCTTGGATGTGAATGACAATGCACCTGCCTTCCCCAATGCGCGCTACATAACCAGCATTTATGAGAGTGTCGCACCCAAAACTCTGCTGACCCGCCTGCAGGCCCTCGACCCTGATGAAGGTCAGAAACCAGCCCTATGTGCGTCATGACTCTTGTACTACCAGCTACCCCTTCTGCAAAACATGAGCCAAGGCAGCAGGAATTCACTGCTCAATATTTTTCTCAAACTACACATATATTCTCCATTCTCTAAGATGCCAGGAGGATAATCTCAAGAAATTGTCTACCAACTGGGAGCACCTTTATGTTCTTCATTTTATGCTTAAATTTTTTCAGTCTAGTAATGGGAAAAATGACACTTCATGAACCATTTGCAGTTTATTTGACTCCACTAGATGGTGCTCTCCATTCAAAAAAGGCACAAAGCATGCCCTTAATCCGTTAAATCAGGGGTGTCCAATCTTATCCGCAAAGGGCCGGTGTGTATGCAGGTTTTCGTGATAACCTTTTTACATCAGCTGTTCAAACCCAGGTGTAAGGATTCTTCAGCCAATAAGTCCTTTAATTAGTAATCTAATTAGGGAGTTGCAGCGAAAACTGCATACACAACAGCCCTTTGCGGATAAGATTGGACACCCCTGCCTTAAGCGAACCAAGAGCACCATCTAGTGGAGTTACAAAATACCAAGCAAATACAAAGCAAATATTTCATTAAGTGTCATTTTGCCCATCACTACTTCATTGCCCTTGGGGAATTCTGCTTCAAGTCTATTTCTCATGCTGTTATTAATTGTTTCAGGTCTACTTCTAATTTGCCTCTGTATTGTATGGTAGCAGACTGAGGTGACTACTGGGGAGAACGTGGATTGAGTCATGACGGAACTAGCATCATCTTTTTCACTGGCTCTATTTCTGCTCTCTTTTCAGGTAGCAGCCAGAAGGTGATGTACTCCTTACAGGACTCAGCAGGTGGTGTCTTCTCCATTGATGAGTCCACAGGGATTGTGGTCCTCGAGAAAGTGCTGGACCGTGAGCTGCGGTCATCCTACACTGTTACTGTCCAAGCTTCAGATGGAGTTCTGTCCTCCACAGCTGACCTTGACATCTTGGTTTTAGATGTGAATGACAACCCACCTGTGTTCCAGAGAAAGGATTACTCAGCCTCTGTGCCCGAAGATGTCGCTCTGGGAACAGAAGTCCTTCGGGTCTATGCCACCTGCTCAGATGTTGGCACAAATGCTGAAATCTGCTACACTTTCGAATCTGGCAATGAGCTCCAGAAGTTCCAGATTGCAGGTGCTACAGGTATGACTATGGAATGATGAGCTATTTAAAGAAATAGTGTCAAACAAACATATACTGTAGGAGACAGGATAAATAAAATAATCTTTCAGTAAAGCTGAAATTTGTAATTACATGTGCCACAAATCATACATATCTTTTACTCAGGCATCATCTCCATCTCTGAGGCTCTTGACTACGAGGTGTGTAGACGCTACCTCCTGGCTGTTGAAGCCTGGGATGGTGGCCTTCCACCCCTAAGTACTGTTACTACAGTAACTATCAGTGTAACAGATGTGAATGACAATGCTCCAAAGTTTAGCCAAGACCTATACAACACCATTGTCCCCGAGGATGCAAGCATTGGACAATCCGTCATCAAGGTGCTCCATGCTTTTCTTGTCATGTTCATTTTTGGTCTGGTATCATTGGAAAACTGGCTGGTTATTGCAGAAGTGAGAGAAACATCATGCTCATGTTTTAGCTGAGAAACATCCCTTGCTAATTGCCCTTTTATAGCTACAGGCAGAGGACCTGGATAGTGAAGAAAATGGACAGATCATGTACTTCATCATGAATGGGGATAATAGGAATCACTTTGCCATTGAGCTGAATACGGGACTAGTGAAGGTCAACAAACTGCTGGACAGGGAGAAGGTAAGAGAGCATCTGCAGAAGGGGTGTAACGAGATGTTACTTATATACACACAGTTGGAAATAAAGGCATCAGACAGAATCGGACCAGACTTAGCATGTAATTGTTTCAGTTGGTTTTGGTTAAGTTAAACAGTTTAATTAGCTAGATAAATTATACAAAAACACATTCTGTACTTAAATGTGGGTCTTTAAGACACAACAGTAGTAGATTCCAAGAATGACTCTTTTGGCTTTGTGCTCCCAACACTCTACTCCACTTGGCTCTTCTCCAAGGTGTCCAGATATTATCTAACTATCCAAGCTCTGGACAAGGGATCTCCTGCTCAGTCATCTGTAGTCACCGTTAGAATTGACATCTCTGATGTCAATGACAACCCACCCCTCATCTCACCAGCTAACGCGAGCGTTGTGGTTCAGGTAAGTGCCTACATTTCTGATATCAGTTATCAAAGTTATTGTAGTTCTGTCAGGTGACTAGGCTTGATGATTATTGTGGGCAGTCTAAGGCACACCTGTGCACTATTGATGCTGTCCAATCAGCACCTTGATATGCCACACCTGTGA
>JAODKM010000040.1:2261396-2274275 GCA_026780845.1 Petrocephalus sullivani
ATCGTGATAAAATTGTGATCGTGATTTAACTGTTAAAAAATTGTGATCTAATATTCTGACCATATCGCCCACCCCTAGTTCGTATTCATATGCGTCCCCATCCCTGATGTGTTCATATTTGAGTTCCTATTTACTATTTTTACTGTTACTATTTATTCAAGTCCCTGCCCCCAGTGGATTCATATTCATATAAATTCCCACCATGTGGGACTGGCCTTCTCTGTACGCTCCACATGACTTAACTCCTTTTTGTCTCCATCCAGGTGGGCAACCACATAGGCCGTGCCAAGGTGGAGGTGCAGCTGGTGACGCACACAGACCCCCCACACATCCACGCCCACAGCCTGGTGGGAAAGCACTGTAATGAGAGTGGCAGCTGCAGTGTCATCGTGGGCCCCATGGACCTAACAGCACAGTAAGCACTAAGCCAGCCCTGGGCCCGACAGAAATGTGTGCCGTCTCTCTCCCTGCCTCCACTGTCCCCCTGCCCCTTTCCATGATCTTCTAACCCTCGTCTTCTCATCCAGGTTCAACAACCTGGGCATCCTCCACGTCACCAGAAAAGGGGTGGTGGACGTGCTGACCCGGAGGCTGAAGGAGGAGAGGATGAAGCAGAATGGAGGCCATGACCACCTCACCGGTACGAGTGTTGAGTGGCGGCTGGCTACGCTCCCTGCAGTGTCTCACACCCGCTCCCCCAGCCGTGCTCTGACGTCCTGTGAGTGTCCACACAGAGCAAGAGGAGCAGGCCATTGACAAAGAGGCCAAGCAGCTAAGCATCTCCATGGACCTCAACGTGGTGAGGCTAAAGTTCACGGCCTACCTGCAGGACAGCCATGGCGACTACACGTTGGCCCTGAAGCCGGCCGTCTCCAACCCCATCTACGACAGCAGTGAGTCCTAGCCCTCACAGACTGTAGGGTCTCACTGACCATGAAAGAACATGCAGTTGAAGGGAAAACAGCAGATGTTAAGAAGGTAAAACTGAAACAGGGCTGTTCCTCCTCTCCTCCCACAGAGTCTCCCAATGCTTCCAACCTGAAGATCTCTCGCATGGATAAGACGTGTGGCTCCGTGCTCGGGGGAGACGAGATCTTTCTGTTATGTGACAAGGTGCAGAAAGGTGAGTCGGCTAGCCTCAAGGAAGGGGTGCACTGCTCACTGATCTCAGCCAATAGGAACCACCCCCCCTCCCCCCCAGGCTTCCATGCTCGGGGGCGGTTTTGCAGCATTGCGTGTGACCCTCTTTTACGTCTGCACGTTCCACTCCAGATGATATTGAGATTCGCTTCTACGAGGATGAAGATGGAAGCTGGGAAGCGCTGGGTGACTTCTCTCCCACTGATGTGCACAAGCAGGTCAGGTCCAGTCTGTATGTGTCTGTGTCTGTATGTGTCTGCTGTCTATGTACCCGAATCACCGGGTGATCACATGGCTGTCCCCCCCCCACCATAGTATGCCATCGTGTTTAAGACCCCCCAGTACCACACCACGGAAATCGAGCGGCCCGTCACCGTCTTCCTGCAACTCAAACGCAAGAAGGGAGGCAACTGCAGTGAACCCAAGCAGTTCACCTATGTGCCACACAACGAAGGTGAGGCCAAGTTGCCCTGCGTTACCATGGCGATAACACGGGAAGGGGGTCATGTGCACACATAGTGGGGCGATTGCAAGGCAGAGAGAAGATGGGCACTCCCACGACTAAGGCCAGCTGTCACTCAGTCTCCTTCTGGGCCTTCAGACAAGGAGGAGGTCCAGCGGAAGAAGCAGAAGCCCCTGCCTGACATGTACGACCACTGGAAGGGGCCCTTTGGGGACAACGGTGGCCTGGGGGGGCCAGGAGGACTTGGAGGCAGCGGCGGAGGAGGTGAGGCTTAAGGATCAGCAGGTGCCCTATGGTCACATGACAGCCTGGTGCTGGCCACTGGTGGGGCTTCTGCAGCTGAAGTACCCTAACCCTAACCCTAACCCATTCCCCGGCAGGTGGGTCCGGCTTCCAGTTCAGACAACACGCTGTGGGTGGCAGCTTTGGCCAGATAGGTGGGGGTGGAGCCCAGATGTCAGATGAGTCACAGGATGTCGGTTCAGCAAGCCAGTTGCGGCATCATGGGACGGAGCTGCAGCAGCGCCTCCGGCATGTCGGTAAGCGGCGTGTCAGGGGTGTGGCTTAATAGCCGGACCGAGGAACGGACCTGGTGGGTGTATGGGTGTGGCTTAATGGCCGGACCGAGGAACGGACCTGGCGGGTGTATGGGTGTGGCTTAATGGCCGGACCGAGGAACGGACCTGGCGGGTGTATGGGTGTGGCTTAATGGCCGGACCGAGGAACGGACCTGGCGGGTGTATGGGTGTGGCTTGTGGCTGGCTGACTGTGAGCCCTTCTGTCCCCAGCCGCCACACTCCAGGGCAGGACTGCACTATTGTCCCGGCAGATGGCGAGAGCCCTTCTGGACTATTGCCGCGCCGGAGACGTCCGCCTCCTATTGGCAGTGCAGAGGCACCTCTGCGCCGCTCAAGATGAAAACGGGGACACGTGAGTCACTCCATTTGCCTTGGGTGGAGCCCTGTACAGACCTTCAAGATGAATTCCCCATCCTGGAACTTACCTGTGCCCCTGTGCCACCCCAGACCTCTGCACCTGGCCATCATCAACCAACAGATGTCCGTGGTGGAGCACCTGGTCTGTGCCATTGTCAGTATAAACCAGAAGAAGATCCTGGATACGCGTAACTACCTGCAGCAGGTAACAGGAATCAGGCCCCCGGCTTTCATGCGACGCCTTCGGTGTGAACTAAGAATTGCATAGAATCATATAGCACAGTGTTTCTGAACCCAGTCCTAGGGGACTCCCAAACTGTTCACATTTTTGCTCCCTACCAGCTTCCATCACATACGTACCAGGTATTCAGTGTTTGCTTGATTATTTGGTTCAGTTGTGCTGGGTGCTGGGAGGGAGCAAAAAATGTGCATGCCCTCCACACCCAGGGCTAGAGGTCTCTGAGGACTGGGGGTTGAGAAACACTGAAATGGCAGGAGAACTTGGCAGAAACACACCCCCATGCTTCCCCCCCACCCCTCCGCACCTGAAACTGAATTGGAGTGATGATGCTTCTCAGCAGACGCCTCTGCACCTGGCGGTGATCACAGGGCAGCCTAAGGTGGCGGGCTTTCTGCTGGGGGCCGGAGCCGACCCCGGCCTCCTGGACCGGGACGGGCGGACGGCAGTGCACTTGGCTGCGGCCTTAGGGGACGAGACCATGCTGCGCGCTGTGCTGGCCCCTCTGGGGGAGCGGCACGCCTACCTGCTCAACGCACCCGACCACAGCGGTAAATGACATACGTATCCCCAGGCGCCGACTTGCGTCAGAGACACAGCGACACATACAGTATTAGTACAGAATTTCCACACACCTACAAAGCCACCCCCGTGAGTAAGGGCTCAGTCCGTAACAGGATACCGTCATAGATTCCCTGTGAGGCAGGTGCCCGTAGATGTACTGTAAGGTATCTCATTCATGGTGGTTTATGGTAGATTGCAGATTTACAGCACTGTGCAAAAGTCTTAGGCAGTCAGAGACAACGATGTTTAAATTATCTTCATGTTGGTGTAAATCTATGATTTTCCTTTTTTGTCAAAGTGTGTCAGCTTAACCATTTACAAACCTCGCCTAAAGTCACCCCAGCATTTACAGCAACCACCCATTACACCCACGTATTTTTTGACTAGACAACTAGGCCTCTGGTATTTAGGGTAATCAATACCTCACTGAGTTATTAACTAATTTAATTACTGTATTTAAGTGAGCTGGTGGTGAAATGTAATGAATACATCGAATGGCTGAGGTACCACTGAGGAGAGGTTAGGGGAACTGAAGCACTCCAGCAAGATGCCAGTGACTTTTGGGAATACAGAAGATATTCCTGTTAGTTTTTATAATGTTACTTTTAATTTGCATATGCGAAATAGTGTTTTTTGTTTGGAGCAGATATACATTTACTACCCAGATAAATGCCCGTACTGTAGATCTTGCAGACGTAAACAACATCAGCGATCTGTGGCATTGCTGATCTGCATTTCCTGCCTGATTGTTTTATAGGATAGGTAGCCAGCTTGCTAGTTAGTAATCTAGACAGACAGACACAGAGACAGAGAGACAGGCAGATAGATTGGCTGACTGATTAATCCTGAAGGAAATTGCAGGTATACAGAGGCACAATACACATTTAGCAGTAGACAGTGACAATTAATACTTAATAATAAACAGATAGTGACAGGATGTCACTGGGAAGGTATTGCATGGAATTCCATAGTAAAGCAATGAATTGTATTGACCGCTGACCTCTCGCGGACCCCAGGGCTTTTCCCGCTGCACCTGGCTGTGCGTAAGGGGGCGGAGCGCTGCTTGCGGGCCCTGGCCGAGGCAGGGGCCTGTGTCAACACCGCGGAGCTGAAGGGCGGCTGCACGGCGCTGCATCTCGCTGTGACGGAGAACCTCTTCAGAGTGGCCTTCATGCTGATCACGGAGGTGCCTTTCCTTTCCTGTCAAGCCCCCATCCTTGGCATCAGGGACCCCATCATCATACGAATATTTTCTCCCAACTTTGGCCGCTGTGGCCACCATAATAAATGGACAAATTGACATGTTGGGCGCTTTTTCCACCGTACCAGGTTTTTACTGTATTCTCATCCCACCCCTCAGCTGAAGGTGGATGTGAATGCAGTTACCTTCGGGGGGAACACGCCACTGCACCTTGCCGCCAGCCTGGGCTCCCCCACGCTGTGCTCCATGCTCCTCGCTGCAGGTCAGGCACCGTATGACATCACCACTCTGTGGCATAGATCTGCGTGTGCTGTGTAGACTGTACCATTACTTTGCCGTACTAGCTGATCTAGATCAGTTCTGAGAGATATGCTATGTCTGCCAGTATACGTAGTAGTGATTAACACTTCATGAACCATTTGCCATATTGTTTGACCCCACTAGCTCCAAACAAACCAAGGTCACCATCTGTGCGAAGATCTGTCGGAAGATGGGTTGCCTGCACAGGTAGACCACATTGTCCATCAGTAGATAGGCTAACATGGGCAGCACTCCGCCCCCTACAGGTGCCCAGAAGCACGTGGAGAACGACGAGCCACTCTTCGGCCTCTCCTCAGATGAGGAGCAGGGGGAGGCAGAGGAGAGAGCCACTGAGGGAGAAGAAGGGAATGAACACCAGGCCAGAAATCCACTTAAGCGGCCCCTCCCTGGGCACACGCCTTTCCACTTAGCCAAGTGCCAGAAGGTAGGCCTTAGGGTTTATGTGAGTTGAGGATGTTGGTATGCATGCCCTTCATTAATGCATAGCGCCCTCTGCAGGTGAGGGAATTGTTGGAGTATAAGAAGAGTGCCATGGCCAGCAGACCTGCAGTCAGCTCCCCTAAGACCCACGCAGATGGTAGGAGCATCCATGCCTAGGCCTCCATGCATCCTGTCTGCACCCTGGGGCTCATGATCCTGTGTAGGGGGCATTTTTGGGGTTTCTCATTCACTCTCTCCACCCCATACTCCTAATTTGTGCTCTGCTCCTCCAATCCCTTCCCAAAATCCCAGATGTGCCCCATTTGGACAGAGAGACACTGCAGCAGCTGGACGGGATCCTCAGCCGGGGCCACGTTCCCTGGAAGGATCTGGCAGAGAAGTTGGGGTTGCTGACGTTAGCCGACCTGTTCCAGGAGACGCCCTCGCCTTGCCAGAGCCTGCTGGAGAGCTACCAGGTGGGGCAGGCCAGGAAATCTATATACATGCCATCTGCCCTTCTCCTAGAAGATATGTGTAGTTAAATTGGGGCAGTCTAGGGGAGTTTGTCCTTTTCTTAAGAGTGACAGATAGTGAAGTTGTGTATTTCACCATTTAATGTTGAAATAGTGAAGCAAATTGGATCTAAACCCACAACCTGTCACACTCTGGTCTTCTTAACGGTACGGTAGAGGAGGGAAAGGGTTCAGGGGGTGGACAGAGATTGCATGGAAAGTCATCAGAAGAATGTGCTATGTCCCGTTTGCAGGTGGGCGGAGGTCAGGTGGCGGGGCTAGTAGAGGCCCTGGAGGCACTGGGTCTGAACGAAGGAGTGATGCTACTAAGAAGAACAGAGGTGAAGGAGAAGACACAGAGCACAGGTATGGGCCATATCTCAATGCCCCTTTGTGACATCATAACATACATTTCTCTATATATTTCATGGCAAATCAGTTTTCTCTTTCTATAATGGCCAGAAGCATTTACATTAAATGGCACGTAGTTCGGTTGCCTTGGAATTCATACCATAATCAGCAGCCAAGAAATTGCTAAGAAATGTTCTCTTGGCTGTTATCTACGTTCATTGTGACATTGTGCGCATTGAGACAATGTAATGTTGTGAAAATGCACTGTATAAATAAAATTGCATTGCATTGCATTGCATTACATGAAAGTGTGAACAATGGATAGCCAGTAAGTGTGAAACTCGATGTCCCTGTCTTCCACTGCTATTTCCTTATCAGATGCCACAGTAGACAGTGGTTTTGGCAGCCAGTTGATGGATGAGATGGAGCAGCCCGTCGTTGCCAGCTCCTGAGCAGTGAGGCCTGGCCCCATCTCACTGATATGCGACTGGTGAACAAGGTCCTTAAAGAGGTATCATGAGACATCTTACCAAAGTAGCCGGGACTTGTGGGCTCGAAAATTCAAAGCTGTCAGGCTCTGGAATGACTGAGAGACAGTTTGGCCAGCAGAGGCTTCTTGGGGACCTGAGGTTGTCTTCCACAAGAAATATTACGGCCACTTTGTGTTTTGTAGTCTTCACCATCTTACAAATACTGTGTATTCTTTGTCTTGGTAGAAGGCTGCACTGAACACCTCTTTGTCTGCCAGTGAAATATGCAAGACTGAAATTAAATATATTTAAGTTAGTGACTTTTTCCAAAGCAGCTTGGGACTGAGGTTCGTGTATTTACTGTTAAAGTCTGCTTTTAAATAAAGTATCATTAACATTCCAGCTGTTTGTCCTGATTCAAGTTGTTTTGGTCTTAAACTTAATCTGTACTTAATTACTATATTTCACAATATATATTTTTTTTCTATATTGCCTCAGACACACAATTTTAATTCTTACCATAAACTCAAAAGCGTAGAGCATAAAATAGGAAAATATAAAAAACCTTTATAACATACTACAATACTAGCGATCCTCTGATGGTCGTGTATAAAAAGTGTTTCGCAGAGAAGCCAGTCTGTGTCACTAAATGGGTAACTGCATAAAGGGGTAAATACTCACATGATACTGTGAAGCTTATTCTAACCCTTGAAAGGCACCGTCTCCTAAGAAAGTTTATTGAATAAAGTCATCTCTTTTCAGGGGCATAGTAAATGGCCTCACCACTCCCCTAGATGCTTAGTTGTTTATGTTAGAGCAACTACTCCAATATGGGGATTTAAACCAGCAACTTGTGGCTATGGGAGAAAGTCCTTGTCCACTGCTGTATTTGTGCTACCAGCAGCTGTTTGATCTGCTCCTGGACAACCACAAGATGTTCCGAAAGGTTTCTGAACGGTGTTTGTCACTTTTCACACAAACGACAACCATACAGTTGTTAAAACACCTGTTTATTAGAATTTTACCAGTAGGCCTCCAAAAAAACAGCTCATATACAAATATTTCCTTACAGTCGCTTCTTTACGAGCAGGCATCGAGTGAACAGCTAAAGTGGGCCGAAGGACCCCTGTGATAAGGTTTAAAAGAAGTCACATGATAGCTATTTGAGAATGCAGAAGCCCATTCAGATGTTTCTCAGCACGTTGTCCCTGGTGGGTGATGGCACGTAAACAGTGCTAAACACCACATCAGCTTCTCCAACTGACGAGCGTCGGTCGGCTGCACAGACAGACGGAAAATGCCCCTCCCCTTTTTTTATTGTAGCTGTGTACTTCATTAGAACTACGGCAAACTATCGTACTGCACAATGTGCCATGAAATCTACGCTGGGATGTATGCACACAGTGGTGGTGTCACCGTGTCGGCTGGCCCTTTGCCAGGGGTGACATATAAGAGACAGACAAGGATATGCAAAACAGCGAAGTGTGCTGGCCCCGCCCCTCTCCAGGCCAGAGTTTAGTGAGACCAGTGCTTTCTCCTGTAGGGAAGTGGCTCGCATTCCATCAGCGGCCCCCTTCGTGTCCTGAAGCGGACCACTCACCCCCTGACCCAGCTCCAAAAACAGCACCGTCAGTGACAGAGGGGGGGTCTTCCTGACATGCATAAGCGTCTCACATAGAGATGCGCGCACATGCGACACACTTCCTGTATCCTCACTCGCCTGGAGAAAGCGGCTGTGCTCAGTGCCGTCTAAGGAGCTTTATGGCAGAGCCGGATATACCGTGAAACAGCGCCCTCTGCTGGTGTAATGCCGCTATTACTGCATATGGTTTTTCTACAAAGAGCAGGAGCCTGAGTATAATAATAGCATTCCAACGTCACCAAAAGACTACGTCATACCCGCGGAATATATGTATGTATATATATATCTCCTTAGGAATAGTTTACATTCATATACAGCTCTTTAAATATCACTACAGATATAATTTAAAACGGTCATTTTCTTCATAATGTATAAAAATCCTTGCACGTTAAAGGTTAAACTAGGGCGTATAAAATGATTTTCAATCAAATTCATTGCTCATACAAATGCTAAATGATTTTTGTTGCTTTTTCTCCAAAAGACGAGCCCTTGCATCCTTTCAGATTAAGTTTCCCCCCTTTTCACTTCAGAACTGAAAACGAAACGAATAAACAGAGCGACGACGACGGCAAAAAAACTACCACGTTTCACATCATGCTCGGGATACCACGGTAAAGGTACTAAACGGAATTCTCCTTTTTAAAAAATCACCTGGATTCAGTAAGCGGCCACGAAACAGGCTTGAGTTCTGCTGTTATTTAGCTTGATAGCGAACACTTTCATTCAAAATATATGCAATTTAATCATGTACGCTGCTTGATTATTTCAGAAAAGCAACAGGTTAACTAAAGGTAAAACAGCGCGTCCCCCGCCGCCGTCACTGACTCAAACTCACAACATGCTGGCCGCAAACATCCTTCTCCGAAGATGAGTTTCCACCCACAGACGGATCTGCTTAAACTCAACCATCACGACATGTGTCCTTATAGTAAACTACATCACATAACTTGGCCTTTCGTTTTCACGTGACATTTTCCAACTTTCGATTTGTTTATTAATCTAGATAGATTAATATTTACGCGGCATGCAAATGTTATTTTTCAGAACTCCGTGTTCCTGAATATGTAAAATGGATCTAAACAACACCTGAAAGAATAATTTCTGTACTGTGGTATTTACATTGTACGATATGGTCCCTTCGTTCATTTAAATCCTCACTTTGGTCCTTACTCTGCTCTACTCCCAAAATTCTTGTTGCTGTGGATAATCACTGGGAATATTAAGTGGCAATTAAGGTAAATTGCTAACTTGCCTCACACCAGGTAACAAAACAGGAAAATGGTTACTTTACAAACAAACTACGTGCATAAACTCCTGTTTAAGGGATGCCACTAGCTGCTGCATATTTAACTTTAAGGTCATCCACCCATACTCTCAGTGGCCAAGAGCTTTGAGACAAAGGGCGTAACCCTCCGTGAAATGGCCGGGCTGGTGCACAGGGCAGGCGCTGGGGGAATCTGTCCGTAATTGAGTGACAACGACAGGATCGAATCTTAAAAATGACCCTCCCGCTCAGTGCTCAAGAGTGGACAAGTATCAGACATGTGGCTCGAGTGAGACAGGCTAGTTTTAAAAATGGCCTCTATCACTAAGAAAGAAAGGTACATTACATAAGGAGATGCTGTCACACAAAGATACAACAGCCACTAAGCACAGAATGTCTTGCATTTTCCTAGATCAAAGAATATAAGTAAGAGAAGACGTCAAAGCAAGCCGGGCGATCAGTCAAGACTATGTCATTGAGCGAAAAGTGGCTAAAGCCAATGGCTTCTGAAGCAGCCGTGGAGGGAACTCGTCGCACCAGAGTTGGGAGTTTCCATGGAAACGGGTCCGTGCTTCCCCATTGTGATGTCATTTCCTCTAGTGACCCAACAAAGGAGAAGGCCACACACAAGATAACACAGAGCCCTGTGCAGGGTTCGGTGGGATCGTCCTAGGATGGCCCCCTCTCTGAGGTACCCATCCTGCCCCCTTGTGGGGGACAGAGGCTCAGCATGGAGGACTTTGTACTTAGCCTAACCGCTGTAATGAACGTGCAGGATAGCATTAGCCAGCATCTTCTACAGGGAAAGGGGACATGACAGGTCACAAATACCCAGAATGCAACAGCCACGGAGGTCAGAAACAAAAATAAAAGCTATCAAAAATTTCTAAGCAGCTACGAAATAATAATAATAATAATTATAATAATAATACATTTATCATTTAACTCCATGGTTAAATTAAAATGAACTCATATTATGAGCCTTTGAAAAGTGTTTTGGTCCTCCAGGTGAGATGGACCTGTACCAACTGTAAAAATGGTCTGGCTGAAATTAGGGATAAAATTATGGCAGCTGTCAACACCGAAATGCGTTAAGGTACAAAAACTCCGACATCCCTGTGCGTAGATGCTCCTCTCTGTGGGCGGCAGCAGGGGACGGTGACACGCTCCCTCACACACGCAGCGCTCCCCAATCCTCTGAGCTCCCTGCTGACTCCTCCCCTTCCTCCTGCTCTTCTCCCGCCACGTCAGTCACATGGCTTTAGCTTCATCTGTGGGCCACGAAGAACGGGGAGACAGGAGGGGCCCTCAGCATGCGGGCTCCCCGGCCTCCCCCAGGCCCTCCACAGTCCCACCCGCCCTCTGGGACCTCAAAACAAATGCTCGGACAGGGCGAGACGGCCCCCCCTCCAGACGCGGGGCTCTCTCAGGCCGCGCCGCCCCCCTTCCTCCTGCCCCCCTCACTTCTTGACCGCCTGCCGGCAGCCGTGCCTGGGCCCGTCGGCGCGCTTGGCGGATTTGCTGCTTTCGGCCAGGCTGCTCTCCTGCTGCAGCGTGGGGCTGGACCGGGCTCGCTGAAGGCTGCCCTCCTCCTGCACGTGGCACTCGAACACGGAGAGGTCCTCCTCGCCGCAGCGAATCTTGGCACGGAGCAGCGTGGCGTACGTGCCGTAGCGCGTCTTCTGCGGGACGCGGAGACACATGGCACGGGCTCACTGCTGACACATTGCGTGTGCCGTTCGTCTTAAGGCAAAGCAAAGGCAAGGACTGGCCAATCAGCATGCAGCACTTGCGTCAGAGTTGGGCGCCCAGTTCTGGTTATATGTTAGCATGTGCCGATGCATGTTTACGTGCTCCACCGTTAAAGGACACGGTGTCCAAGAGAATCGGGGATGTGTACGTGTGAACACGTGTGTGAGGGTAGGAATGCTGTGTCCCGCTCGGCATCGCACCGCTTTGCACGACTGGTGCCAGACCCAGGTGCAGCATGAGTAGCTATTGTAGGGTAGCAAGCTGATGCATTGGGTGAGGAGAGTGAAGAGGGCAGTGGGTGGCTCTGCGGGGTAGGCAGGTGCGAAAGGATGCTGAAGTGAGTTTTCCTCCACGGGGATAAACAGAGTATTACTATTCTGTTCTAAAGAGCGAGACGTGATGGGGGCAGGGTGGAGTGGGAGGGGCACATTGCAGAAGTGGCTGCGGGTGCCGAGGCAGGACCACGCTGGGGAAGCCGCTGAATGCCACCCTCACCTCGAAGTCGAGGTACTCCTCCCGCTGGCGGTACTCCTCCAGTTCACGCCCTTTGACCTTTCGATCCGGCGGGTATGAGCGCAGCTCGGCCAGCTCCGAGGACACGCCGCGAAGCCGCGCCTCGTGGGACTGCGCCTGCTCCTCCTGCAAGAGCAGGACTACAATCAGGTGACAGTGCCCCCTACTGGTCCGGAGCGGCAGTGCATCTCGCCACGTATCCTACACGGCGGCCGTCATCTCTTTGTATCGTAGCACTCCCTGTCTAATTGGAATGCTGGCATCAGGAACATTAATTAGCACTCGGACCTCAGGAGAGGCAGGCCTGGTCACCGATCTTTAAGATGTGGATTCCCACTAAATAGGCCTTCCTATTAATAAACTATCGGGATAAACGGCAGCGATAAGCCTCCCGCTGCGTGGCCCCTGGACCTCGCAGGCCTTGCGGGCTCCACGGCAGATACCTGCGAGAGCTTGGAGGTGGATCCCGGCAGCAGAGGCCGGCTGAACTTCTTCTGAGAGCCGACAGCTGCAGGGAAGGGGGGGGCGGAGAACATCGCAGCCACCGTGTTGATGCGTGTGATCCAGGACTGCATCTGCTCGGCGTTCCTGTGAGGGGGCGGGACACAGACACCCAAAGGGAATGGTGCCTGGCTCAGCCTCATTCCCCAACATTACGGAGAACATACCGATGCATTTGATACTCAAACAGCATTACTGACAGCTTGTTTTTGTCCGTGTGACATTCAGGCATCATTACTGATGAAATGGCAGTCCCGCTATTATCCAAATAATATTTCTGCAGACACGATCACCCCGCTGATAGTGAAGCTTCATTACCGGGAAGATGAACATCCAAACTAATATTCAAACATTATTCACAACTTCATTATCCCGCAGTCATTAAGACACCATAACAAATCGAGCTCCTTCCATCGGCCTGTCACACGACAGAAATATTCAGTAATAATTAGTAGATAAAGGGGCCTAGTGGGGCGGGTGGGGGGGGGGGGGGGTTAAATGCAAACTAAAGGCTATGGGGCTACCGGGGACCAAACAAGAGCCAACTGGAGCAGGGGGGGAAAAATCGGAAGAGGGCCGGGAGGGGAAAGAG
>JAODKM010000040.1:2286022-2298895 GCA_026780845.1 Petrocephalus sullivani
CTCCTGCCTCTGCAGCATAGCTGATGAAAATAAAAACCCTTCAAGTGCGGGGGTGGGAGTGGGGTGGGGGGGCCAAATGGACGCACACTGGTGGGGGGGGTGGTCGAGGTAAGTGTGGTAGGAACACAGGAAACTCCCGAATATTAGGCCCAGACTGTGCCACAAATACAGCACAGCATGAGAGAACCTCAGGGACTCAGAGACGGTGGGGGGGTGGGCACCTGGTGGAGAAGCCGGCGATGAGCCAGCTGGTGGGAGCCATAATCGGGCAGCCAATGAAAGCCGAGATCCGACAGCCACCGAACCAATGAGCTGTTAACCAATGAAATCAATGGGGATGAAATCGGGGAGAAAGAATGAGCAATGGATGTGGGGGTGATGAAGGGGAAGAAGAAGAGGGAACAGCAAGAGTAACAAAGAGAAGGAAAGGGAGAATGGGCGCTGGGGAGGGACACGCTTAGCTGGCCCTGATATGAAGCATTAATGACCTTATGTCATAATTAAGTGTGAATCAGTCTGAGCCGAGCTGCGCTGTGATGCTTTTCGGCGGAAAGCGAGGGCGCCGTTAGCGGGGGCTGGGATTTGGCGACGTGCTTTCGGGACCAAGCGTCACCCGGCCCGCCCCCTCCCTCGCTCATTACCCACGCCGCTTCTCTGTGCCGACACCAACCAAAAGCAACATTCTGCTCGCGTAGAAGACCGGGCTAGGGGATAAATGTGAGGCTCCTGCTAGTCAGTTAGCGCCACTCCATGCTCGCAAGCCAACACGGCCCAGTTAGCACTGCAGCATGCTAACCAATTAACACTATTGCACAGTGCCCACTTAACACCGATCTTCACTAGCAGCTTTGCAGCAGACCACATTAGCCACTTTATGTATACTTATTGTAGTAATATTTTTTGCTAATTGACACAAGTACAGAAATTTATCTGTACATCCATCCATCCACCCACCCATCCATCCATCCACCCACCCATCCACCTATCCATCATCCACCCATCCATCATCACCCATCCATCCACCTATCCATCCATTCATCCATCCATCACCCATCCACCCATCCATCCATCCACCACCCATCCATCCATCCATTCATCCATCCACCCATCCATCCATCCATCACCCATCCATCCATCCATCCATCCATATTGACATTGCTTTCCCTGCTGAGTATTGCGCTGCTGACATATACATATACAAATCTTACTTCTTAACTAGACATTTGAGGAGAATGTATGGGTATAGACCCACTGAAGGCCAGTCTGACCTCCCGATCTCCCACTGGTTCTCAGTGCATCATGGGGTGATTTCCCCACTTGACATCTCTCCAGAGATCAAAACTTTGTTCAATCAAATTTCATGTGCCCTAACTTCTTGCTCCACTAACACCTGAATATCAGTACGTCATAAACAATCAGTCATTCTAAGAGCCACATCATAAAATGAACCAGGCAAGCAGTGATCTGTGTGGCCCCCTGCTGGTCAGACTGCAGTACAGCAATCCTTCATGAGCATTACGCATTTGGCTGCTTTTTCCATATGAGATCAGGCTTCCTGCACTGCCACCGAGACCAGCTGGTGGACGGCTCTGTTTACCCGGCACACGCATAAACACGGATCAGCCAAGCTCAGAGGACACACACACACTCACACAGACACACACATACATATATCCGCATTCGCCAATGGATTAACTACACCTGGCAGTGACGCACACAGATCTACACAAGACGAACATACAGATATGCATCTGCATATACAGATGGATTAGATAGACCTGATATACACATAAACACATATCTGTATACACAGATGGACTTACTGGCACAGCCGCACATCCATACAAGGGACATACACATGGGGAACACTCGAGGGTATACACCGGCACAGAATTACACGCACAGAGTGTCAGAAATACGAGTACACCGCTGTAATGTTCTGCTGTCAGGCGGCATGAATCGCACCAAAACACAGCAGCCAGAACCATAAGCAGAAGGAGTGAATGTCAGCATATCGCCCCAAATCTAACGTCGCGCTACCAGTGCAGGAACTGCGCCAAGATTCCCTTGCTTACTCACGAAGAACTAAAGGGCCAGGCCCCTGCTTAACGAGCTGCATGGATTAGCATGTAGCATCCTGCAGGGCCAGGCCCCTGCTTATCGATCCGTATGGATTAGCATGTAGCATCCTGCAGAGCCAGGCCCCTGCTTATCGATCCGTATGGATTAGCATGTAGCATCCTGCAGGGCCAGGCCCCTGCTTATCGATCCGTATGGATTAGCATGTAGCATGCTGCAGGGCCAGGCCCCTGCTCATCGAACCACACAGATTAGCATGTAGAGTCCAGCAGGGCCAGGCCCCTGTTTACCACACCGCATGATTTAGCATGTAGCATCCAACCACATGGATTAGCATGTAGCATCCAGTAGAGCCAGGCCCCTGCTTATCGAACAGCATGGATTAGCATGTAGCATTGAGCAGGACAAGGCCCCTGCTTATCGAACCACACAAATTGGCATGTAGCATCCAGCAGGGCCAGGCCCCTGCTTATCCAACCGCATGGATTAGCAAGTAGCGTCCAGTAGGGCCAGGCCCCTGTTTACCGCACCGCACGGTTTAGCATGTAGCATCCAGCAGGACAAGGTCCCTGCTTATTGAACCACATGGATTAGCATGTAGCATCCAGCAGGACAAGGTCCCTACTTATTGAACCGCACAGAGTATCATGTAGTTTCTAGCAAGGCCCCAGTTTATGGTACCACATGGATTAGCATGTAGCATCCAGCAGGGACAGGCCCATGCTTATCAAACCACACAGATTAGCATGTAGCATCCATCAGGGCCAGACCCCTGCTTATCAAGATGCATGGATTAGCATGTAGCATCCAGCAGGGACAGGCCCATGCTTATACAACCACACAGATTAGCATGTAGCATCCAGCAGGGACAGGCCCATGCTCATCAAACCACACGGATTAGCATGTAGCATCCAGCAGGGCCAGGACCCTGCTTATGTAATCACATGGATTAGCATGTAGCATCCAGTAGGGCCAGGCCCCTGCTTATCGAACAGCACAGATTAGCATGTAGCATCCTGCATAGCTAGGTCCTTGCTTATCGAACTGCACGGATTTGCAGGTACCATCCAGCAGGGCCAGGCCCCTGCTTATCGGACCGCATGGCTTAGCATGTAGCATCCAGCAGGGCCAGGACCCTACTTCCCGAATCGCACGGATTAGCATGTATCATCCAGCAGGACAAGGTTCCTGCTTATTGAACCGCACGCATTAGCATGTAGCTTCTAGCAGGACCAGGCCCCAGTTTATGGAACCGCACGGATTAGTATGTAGCATCCAGCAGGGACAGGCCCATACTTAGCAAACCATACACATTAGCATGTAGCTTCCATCAGGGCCAGGCCCCTGCATATCGAACCACATGGTTTAGCATGTAGCATCCATCAGGGCCAGGCCCCTGCTTATTGAACCACATGGATTAGCATGTAGCATCCAGCAGGGGCGTTCTCTGAAACGTTCCACCAGCATATGTGCAGGACGCCCCCTCAGTTGGACTCTCATCCACACTGAGGGCCTGTTACTTTAGCCAGCCAACCTCCCCATGAATTTTTACTCCTTCATTAAACTACGTAGTTTTCTTTCCTCTCTTCAGTCGTCTTCCAACTTACAAGTACCCTCCTAAACAGTCCACATTTTTGGTCTCTCCCAGCACACCTGTACCAGATATTCAGTGTTCTTGATTGGCTGAGAGCTGGAAGAGAGCAAAAAGACTGTCTGGGTGGTTCCTGAGCACTGAATGGAGAAACACGATCTGAAACTGTTGTACATAAGTGAAACCCCTTTGATTCTTTGCTAAGTGCTTCAGAGCAGCCGTGCTGAGAAAGGCACTGTATAAAAATTAAGTGAATTGAAATTCTGCTAGGTGCATCAGTGCTTGCATCAGCGTGTTTGTGTGTGTTTGTAAATATTACATTGTGGGGACCAGGGGCCTCATGTATAAATGGTGCATTTATCTAAATGTTTAAAATGTTGCGTATGCCCGTTTCCATGCTCACGTCGAGATGTATAAAAACTAAACTTGGTGTACTGCTACGCACATTTTCACGGCAACCCCAGACAATGTGTACGCACATTTCTGCTCGATTTTGTAATCCAGTGGAAAAAGAGTGGTACTGCGGTTTGTCTGTTCCATACTCACATTCATGATGCGGTCTGTATCAAATACACCAAAATTAATTAATCGTTTATAAATGTACGGCACCTGATCGTAATCAATTTGTGACAATAAAATGACGCAGAGGCCAAAATATTCCAACTACCATGGCTGCTCTTGTGTTATTAGAAGACAAAATGCATTAATGTTGCGGCGAGATGGCCTGGCTCAACCCATGATTCGTTTATTCTCAGAAATAGTAGTGTTGGGAACAAATTTGAAAATGGTGTGGCGCGTGATGGCTGGCTTCTCGGTAAGAAGACATTTTATATTTTAGGACCAAAACTGTCTTGTGCATGATGTAACCATTTGATAGTTCCTTACGGGACATTGGGGACCCACTGAGGACATGGCTTCTCACCCCGCTAGCAAACCCAGACGGAACAAAAGTGACGTTATAACAGCATTCATTCTCGGGTTCAGGCGGTGGTAGAGCGGCCAGCTGAAGGGCCGTCGGCGCTGCCCGGACGAGACCGGTGGAGTGCTGCTCTATAGTCCACAGGAAGTGCGTCGCATTGTGCTCGCATGTAGCCTGCTGCATAACGCGGCACAAGATCATGGCTTGCCTGTACTATTGTCTGAAACTATAAACAAAATTAATACCACATCTGCTGTCTGTCTATCTGTCCCCAATAATTGCAGCAACCAGCTGCTCAAAGGGTGTGAGCCCCGCAATTCCGTTACCTCCTCCAGTGGTGCTCTGAATTACATGCTCTTATGGTGAGCTCAGACTTTAATATCCGACCATTTGTTTTTTATTTTGGCCACTGTGCGACTTTCTGGAATTACATGTTTAAGTGCCCCCCCCCGCGCTGTGCCACTCCATCAGTTTTCTCTTGTTGCTGATGCCACTGCTTAAACCACCAAACATTTTTTTCGTGCCTCGATTTTGCTAAGCAAGACGTCTACTTAAAACTAGGGCTGTCAAAACTGACGCGTTAAAAATACTTAAAAATACTAAAATTTCTCTCCTTCCCACGTGCCTTGGCCATTGTTTTTAACAAACCCCCGGATCAAAGTGGATCTTTATTAAAATATGTATAATTATGGGAGGAGTCTGGGTGTGGCGGCGGGCTCGTGCACTTGCGTAACATTTCGCACTGATTGGGATATAAGAAGGGAAAGAGCATAGAATTTTGCTTAAGCACAGTTTTGTGCATCTGGATTTTTTTTTACGTATGCACATTTCTGGTTTTATCTGTATGCCATGTTTTAGTGTGAATTTTATGCAGGCCATTATACCTGAGGCCCCAGATATTCCCACAATTAAGTGTGTTGTGATTGAGATTAAGGTTTTGCCCATAGACATAAATGGACGGTCCTTATAAGCAGGGGAGCACAGTCAGGACAATTCCAAGGCGGCCAAATCTCTAATGACACCCCTGCTCACAAGTATAGGAATACCAACGTGAGTGTGTGTGCATGCGTGTGTGTGTGTGTGTGTGTGATAGAGGCCAGCCACCCACCTTGAGCAGCTCCTTGGGGAAGTCTTGCCCATTGTTCATGCCCTCCAGGTTGCTGACGAACTGCACACATGACATCCTCCGGCCAATGTTCTGGGGACACCGGGACACAGTGGAGTCATGGCCACATCATGCTGACCCATCAGAGTGTCATCTGCAGGGCCAACCAATCAGTAGCCACTATACCTCTCCCATACCTGTCTATCAAGCCCTCATGTTTCCATATGCAGCATTATAATACCATTCTCAGCTAATCAGATTACCGCAGAGTCACTCCCCTAGAGGTTGGGAGGGCAAAAGCAGCATAACTAAGCATGTGGCTCCAGACCAGATGATTCTCAGTGAGGCACTCATTTCACTGGAGGTCATCAATGTGAAGAGGCTCCCCCTGCTGGCTGCATTGTGCCTGCATTCCCTGATGGCATCAATCCTGGATTTGGGGCTGCTGCCAACGATTCAGTTACACTCATTTCTCAGTTATCCCTCCCTCCCGGGCTCTTTCTCTCTGACTCACGTGGCCGTGCAGGTCACTGTTGAGCAGCATCAGGGCACAGGTCAAGGCGTGGACGCTATCTGGAGGGAGGGGGTGCAGAGTGAGCGAGACAGAGGGCAGAGTAAATACCAGAATTACCAAACAGGAGATGTAAAAAGAGTGATGCCACAGAGAGCCACTGTAAAAGCGACTGAGACAGACGCAGTCAGACTCGTAGAACTGACAGGGCCTGTAGCAGACAGGACTTGAATTACTATAACATTCTGTAGCCCTCTAAAACATACACTTGTAAAACATCAGACCCTTGTGAAGCCAAAATAAGCCGATTCTACCCAGCCCAACAGGACACATTGCTGCAGCAGGGCCTGATTCTAAATGTACAGAGCGGTGATCCAACGTGTGTCCTCAAAAGCCCGAATGTACGATGCCGACCTGAGAACAGACAGAGTTCTTTGGTTGTGATGGACAAAATGATGATTCACAAACCATTTGCTGTATTTCTTACCCCACTAGATGATGCTCATGGTTCGCTTTGTGCCCATTTCGGAACAGAGAACACGATCTAATGGGGTCAAAAAATACAGCAAATGGTTCCTGAAGCGTCATTTTGTCCATCACTACTCTTTGGCTAAGGAGCCACACGCAGTCGCGGTTCTGCCGTGGCCTGTGAGTCTCACGCAGCCGCTCATGCATCCGCCATCGTTCCTTCCTACCTTCACAGGCTATGCTGCCTGGGTTACACTGCAGGTACCTCCTGGAGAAATGGGACAGCACTCGTTCCCTTTCCTGCGTCTCTCCCTTGAGGGCAAATTCCCTCAGGAAATTCCTGAAGCGAGGGGTGGGGAGTGCAGCAAGGGAAGTCAATGTGCGGTAATCTGTAATCACTGGCCTACAATGCACCCAAAAATCATCGATTTATGCTCTTTGTTGAGCTGACCAAATCAATAACGATGAGCTTCACCACCAGATGGCAGTGTTCTCCCCATCAGGCGGAGCAGTAATGAGATGATCCAGGTATAAGATGGAGAATCCCTTATGCTAAGTGGCATGCTATCAGAAGTGGCCTGAACTCTAAGTGAGTTGTGGAACCAGGACCTACCGGAGAGCCTGGTCCAAAGTCAGTCCTGCAAAGTCAAAGAAGGCCAAGTATTCCTCTGCGACCATACGGCTGAAGTCGTTGCTGCAAATGCACACAGAAACACACAGCAGACAGAATGAGCAGGAATCGTCTGTTATCTGCTCTTTATAATTTGTCACAAAGCTGAAGCATGTAAGGAGGGAGGTCAAGAAGGGTCATGTGAGTTTGGCTTTTCCTGGTGACTTCTGTCCCTCCTTCCCAAAACGCTCCTTTATCACTGCATCATGTTTCCTTAATTCCCAGAAATCCCAGCTATGGTTATGATTTTCACCAAATACCTTGTCTCAGCTTTTCTTAATTCATTTGCTCATTAGTCAGAAGGGCATCTTTGATTTTGCACTTACCCATTCATTCATTTTGAAAATCCCCCCCATAAATGGTACTTCCCTGGGTCACATGGTTCTCTTTACCATTCTGACTAATGGGATTCTACATGTCTGGCAAGCAATGGGAGATTTTCTCCACACCCATCACTGGGGCCCGCTGTTGACAGTCTCTGGAAGAAGCCTTTGTAAGGAAATCACTCCATAAACCTTGAGATTTGAACCAGCGACCACCAGATCATAGACGCGAGGTCCAAACACTCTGAGCTACTTACCACCTCCTGAAATTACACAACTGTATTTAAGTATTTTCTACAACGCCACGAGGTACTGCTCTTACAAGTGGACCAACATCTGAGCAGAGAACTAGGACTGATGCGTAATATTCAGAAGCTGTCACCCATAATCAGACTGGTCACGCATTTGCCATAACCACCACTGGGCTCATCAACTATGCTCACTTCTTGCTCAGGTGCAGGGCCACGTCAGACTTCCGGAAGCCTTCCAGATGGAAGAGGCGCTTAGCCAGCCTTCTGGCGGCATTCGAGTCGGCCCGGTTTCCATTAGTGAGGGTCTCAGTGCTGCCTAAGCCCAGCCTCTCGCTCAGGTCCTGGTCCAGGTCTGAGTCCCCAGCCAGGCGGGTGGTCTTCTCCCTGGGGAGGAAAGCTCGAGAGGATGAGCTGCATCTGCACCCCTGGGTTTTATGTGTTTGACCAAAATGGGTGATGAAAACCCCAGCAGCATGCTACAGAACTGTCTTTGTGTTTAACCATGACTTGGATAACGTGCTACAGAAACTCACGTTATTTTCAAGCCCCTTCAGCAATGCCTGAAGCTGTTTGCCTCTCATCTCTCTGACATTTTATCTCAGGGGGTCTCGGTTTCGTATTTCAGGGGGGTTTTTCCCACTTTGAGCGTAGGGGAACATGAAAGCCAGCAACTAGCAGAGGCTAGCATAGGTTGTTAATGACAGCAATTATGCTAATGACATTAACGGTAACTGCAGTAATAGCCTCAGATTACAGAGTGCTGTTTTCACACTGACAAACTCACCCGCAAGCGCCTTCACACTCATTTCCAACCCTGTGACCTGTGAGGTGCAATTCTTAGGCTTGCTAATAGCTCCCCAAAAAGTAACCTAGCAACCACAGACTCCCCATTTGCTATACACGCAGCCAGCCTCAAGCCCATCCTGGATGCTCACACTCTGAGCTTGCAGTACTGATTCATTTCATGTCCCTCAATCCCTGCTACACATACAAAATGTTGCACTCAGCATTCAACTTTGCATTACCTCAACCTTAGACAGAAACTGTTTCTTACAAATCTCCCTTCCAAACAAAAAGGTGAAGCCCCCGGCAGAAGATGAGATGCATGGGACATCCAGTCGGCTTACTGCAGCCCAAATTCTGCTGTGCCTGCTAGGGTCTGGGTTAGGGGTCAGGGTTAGGGTTAGGGTTGGGTTTAGGGGCCGACTGCTCTCCTTTCTGTCTGCCAACAGTTCTGGTATGTTCCGTAATATGTTCTATAATACGTTCTGTAATATGTTCTATGTTCTGTACTATGTTCCGTGTTGTGTCCACCCCTGTGACCCCCTGACCCCCACATTCCAGCAAAGGAAACCCGCTTGTCCTTCCCGGCCCTGTCACCATATCACATCAAAACCGGACAAGAGCACACGTCCCAGAGGCCTGTTACTACCACTGTTAATTATGTGTTATTATTTAATCGACTCTGGCTATGTTTAATTTCACCATCTTCGCACAGGTACTCCCATTCTGTGTGCTCACACTGCCCTCACGTGGGGTGTTAGTGGGAGTGCGGTACTCACCTGTATCAGGACCACCACCGAGGCTGCCTGTCCTTGGTGTCCGTACCCCATCCCCGTTAGCACAGCACAGAGTAAGCCCTCCCTACAGAGGCTGCCCCCTGGTGCACGGTGCTATCCTACCCAGCCCTGGCTGAGGGTCCCACAGCAACCAAACCACCAAATCAATCCTGGGGGCCCTATGGCCCTTCTCAACAGGGATCTGCACTGACCCCACTTTGCTCCTGGTCCACACTCCCACTCCAGCACCCCACACGTCCTCCTGGAGCACAGAAGACCTGGAGGCTTGACACAATGTCCTCTCCCTTCCTTCTCACTCCCTCTCTAGCCCCCCTCTCTCTGAACATCCCCAGCTAACTTTATCTGACCTCTGTTTCTGGATCCCTGCATCCACTCACCTCTGCCTGTCAGCTGATTTAACTCAGTGATCCATTACTGACTGCAATTCAAAATAAAGCATTTTTGGAAATTGATGACCTTATAATAATCGGCATTTCTCTTCTCTTCTTTGTGAGGTTCTGGTTCACACGGTGAGCAACTGGGCAGTTTAAAGCATCCATTGTCTCTGCGCCAAAACTCATTAGTGAACTAAATGCCTAATAAAAACACACTAACGGGCCAATCAGCATGCCATGGGCTCAGTGACCGCCATGGAGCCCACACCAGCGGCTTCTTAACATCTCAGAAACATTTGCAGGAAGTTTCTTCACTGGTCTCCTGTTCTACTCCTGTTCTTTGCATGCAGACCAGCTCATGCCGTCCAAGCCTGGGGTCTCCGGGTCACATCTGCCCCATCCAATTAGGTCCCCTAATGCAGCTTGATAGACCCTTCCAGAGGGTCCACACCCTCTGATTGTCTGGTCCTGGTCTAGTCACACTGACAATGTACCACAAAAGAGGCTCCTTCTGAAAACATGCCCCCCCCCCCGAAAAAGAGGCAGTCACAATTAAACTTTAATTGCACACACACTCTTTAGTTCTGTCCCACACGTCCGCCCCCCAATCAGCTGATGCGCCATGGGAATGAGGAACAGCCTTCTCACATTTCTTATCCGAATCCAAAGTCGTTCTAGCTTTTTTCATCCTTTTTTCATCCTATTTTAAAAGTGAAATGACAAACAACATCAACTCCGCATTACCCCCAAGGTTCTGCTACGAAGATGACACACATTTCGGTTTCGTTCGGCTTCTATTTTAGACCCCAGAAGTAACCTGTGCCATGTGAACCATGTGACCCGGCAGGAGGCCTGAATGCACGCCTGTCTGATACGCACAGAATCACATAAACACGCACTAGGACACATATGCACAAACATAAACGTGCCTGCCCTGTATCTGATACCTTCCGACTGACTGTGGTTTTAATGCAGTTATAAAAATTGTAATAGGAAATAAGATGACAGTCATTCATATTCCACTGCTGCGCAATCCCATTAAGTCTGGCACTGGCTTCAAAGCACTCTTCCTCCTTAGCAAGGCAAGCCAGGCCCCACCCTGCCTATCTGAGCCGATTAACATGCAAAATCCAGATGTGGGATACAAGCTTCCTTGTAATTCCCTTGTTCAGTCGCGGGGCCGCTGCTCTGCCAGCCAACATAAAGGAGACCTTGCTGTCAGCCTTCAATGTAGCCTGAAGACCTATTGCTCTGAGTTACTAGTGCATGTTTCACTGCAGCTGTCATGTAAGCTATGATGGACTGATAATATTAGTCAAATAATCAGTTTGAACTTGCAAAGCTTGGAGAAGCAGCAGCTGGATATGACTAAAAAAGGATCACAATCATCCTTATCATCACCATCATCATCATGCAGGCATAGCCACAGGGGCAATGGTTATACAGTGACACCTGTTTCCTATAGTTAGTGCGAAGCACAGGGCCTGCTGCCACTCCTTCCTCACAACATGCTTAAGCTTCAGACTCAGGTACACAGTGCCCTCTACTGGCCCCTGAGTGCAGAGCAAAGATTAGCTCTCACACAGCCTGCACCTGGTAAAAGACAATGATAACAGTCTGACCAGGACAATAAGCCACTTGCAACAAAACTGTTAAATATGCACCGGTTTGTTTTAATGAGAGATATTTACTAACTGGCTTGGCAAAGTAGTTAAGTTTAAACTAGTTCACTCGTATAAACGGGCAGCCTCTAAATCTCTTTGCCTATTAATAAGAATTATTAGTCAGCACGATGGGGGCATCCTCACGCGCACAGCTCGTGATTGGTCGATGCTGACCTGCAGGCGGGGCCGTTAGCGGCCCAGCTTTCGGTGGGGCCCAGGCTGCCTAGCGACGGCGCGTCCTCGCTGCTCAGCCTCTCACTGGAGGGCGCCCGCGTGGCGTCCGAGGAGTCCGACGGGCTGGGCCCGCGCTCGCCGTGCGCCAGTGGAGCGAAGGCCAGCTGGGCGATCTGCTGGGCACTCTGGAAGCATCGGCCCGGCAAGTCGGGCATCAGAGTGGGCGGGTCGAAGGTCAGGCCCGTGGGCTCGGAGGAGCTGGGCTGGCTGGCACCGTCCAGACTGTTATAGGACGTGCCCTTGGCGCGGTGCGACTCCATGATTCTCTCAAAGTGGTGGCTGAAGGTGTCGAGCCCAGCCGCCTCCGATACCCGCAGTGGGGACTTGAGGGCGGGGGGACCATCAAGGGGCTCTTCCTGCGGCCTTCATCGGGTCAAGAAGGGACACAGAAGAGAGAGGAGTGAGATGGGCCCCACAATGAGCTTGACTCCAGCATCTTGGGTTCCACAGCAGGACCAATCAGAATGTCTCCTGAACGAAATGTCACACATGTAATTGTTAAGAAAGTGTTACATAAATATTCCAAGCAGCAGTTAATAATTTCAAACATTCTCTTAAGAAATATTATGCGTTCAGAAAAATCTATTTATTTGTGGTGCTCTAAGTATACCACAGTTCATTTATCAGCAGAGGCAGACATTTCAGGTCCAGAAAGTAAAAATCCTGGACCGGATTTTGTTTCATCCAACCAGCTGAATACTGTCACTGTGATTATTTATGCTCAACTAGTAGGTTGAAACGAAATCCTGGTCTGGATTTTTACTTTCTGGACCTGAAATGTCTGCCTCTGTTTATCAGCATATTTTAATTAACAAACACATTTTGTTTACTTTGTTTCTCCAGACCAGAGTCAGACCATGAACATGCCACTATCTATCATTCTATTCATTTAAGCTCAGCTGGCTTTTAACAAAAATGTATCATGGCCTGTTCATTCATTCATTCATTCATTCTCATGGGGTGAGCATAAATACTGCTCCTCAGAATCTCCATGGCTACCGCCTGTTAGGAAGTGTCAATCTGCTCCTCAGACACTCCATGGCCACCACCTGTTAGTAAGTATCAACCTGCTCCTCAGAATCTCTAAGGCTACCACCTGTTAGT
>JAODKM010000040.1:2298995-2310696 GCA_026780845.1 Petrocephalus sullivani
AAGTGTCAACCTGCTCCTCAGAATCTCCATGACTACCACCTGTTAGTAAGCGTCAACCTGCTCCTCAGAATCTCCATGGCTACCACCTCTTAGGAAGTGTCAACCTGCTCCTCAGAATCTCCATAGCTACCACCTGTTAGTAAGTGTCAACCTGCTCCTCAGAATCTCCATGACTACCACCTGTTAGTAAGCGTCAACCTGCTCCTCAGAATCTCCATAGCTACCACCTGTTAGGAAGTGTCAACCTGCTCCTCAGAATCTCCACGGCTACCACCTGCTAGGAAGTGTCAACCTGCTCCTCAGAATCTCCATGGCTACCACCTGTTAGGAAGTATCAACGTGCTCGTCAGAATCTCAATGGCTACCACCTGCTAGGAAGTGTCACCCTGTGCCTCAAAATCTCCATGGTTACTGTGTATTAGGAAGTGTCACCCTGTTCCTCAGAATCTCCATGGGCTTAGGCTCCTACCTCATGAAGATGTTACTGAAGAAGTCATCCTCTGCCTGACAGGCCTGCTGTTTCTTCCTGTCACCCTGCATCCTCACGCTGACCCAGTCTGCAACCTCCTCCTCGCCCTCCGCCCCCTCACCCACATGCCCATAGAGCGCCCCCCAAAGGGGGCTGCTGCCGGCGCCGGAGGTGCCCATCACACTGCGATTGCTGCCGAACGCCGAGTCGGCCTCATCCTGCTCGGCCAGCACTTCGTCGATGTCCGTCTCGCGGTAGCAGCGCAGCGGAACCGCATCCAAGTCTGTCTCCGAGTACTTGACAGTCCGCCGGATGATACCTGTCTTGGGTGATGCCCCCGCTTCTGCTGGGGGAGGGGTCACCAGCTCCACATAGACATGCTGCACATCGTGGCTGGCCATTGGGGCCAAGGGCAGCAAGTTGGGGGGGGTAGGAGTCGGCGACTCACTGCTGGTACCACTAGGGGGGGCTGTGGCAGCTTCTGGGAGATCTTCAGGTGCAGAGATGGAGGAATAAAATATGTTAGTTATTTAATACCTCATACAAAATGTGGACCAACATTAAAGAAACAGACATAGATTAAAATGAATAGTCTAAACTGAATGGAAGTTTTCCAGCTGAAATTAAATGTATTTCTTGATGATTTTTTTGAGGGTGATTGGTGAATGTTTATCCCAGCACCTTCTGTGTGACGTTACCTTTACGGGCCGCCTCGGCTGCTTCGTCAGACGAGGTCCCGAACAGGAACTCCCACTTAGCACGTGCGATCTTCTGGGAGCGAAGGGAAGGTCCCATTGCAGTCGAGCTGCTGTCAGTCTGCGACATACACACACACACAAACACACATATATAGGCACAATACACACATTATACCACCTGCGGTTCAGACTAGGTAATCTGATGCTAAGCAGTTTTGGGCCAGGCCAGTACTTGGATGGAAGACCAACTAGAGAAGCTCTGGTTTGCTGCTGGAAGAGGTGTCGGTGTAGCCAGCAGGTCAGCCCATCCTGTGGTCTGTGTGGATCCCAGTGCTCCCAGTGCAGTGATGGGGACACTGTGCTGTAATAATGGCGCTGTGCTTCGGCTGAGATGTAAACTGAGGTCTTAAAACATCTTTTGATAGAGTAGGGATGGTATCCCCTGTATCTGATTGGTGAATTCTCTCCAGCCACCTCACCCCCTTAGCTACTGTGTGGTGAGCGTACCAGTTGGAGGCTACCCAGTGGTGGGGGCTCCCCATTGGTTCTTTTAAGGTGCTTTTGGTGCCTTGAAAAGCGCTATATGAATGTGACATTCATTCATTCATTTAGTGGTGCATGAATGTAGTTTTATCTTTGAAAAAGCAGCCATTCAGAAAGATGCTTTTCCCTGAGTTCATAAAGCTCAGTGGCAAAATCTGCTAGCTCATTGGCTCTTGTGACTGTGCATTCACTCATCCCCGATAGGTCACTATAAAATGCCGTGGAAGGCCTGGAAAACTAGCCCCATGCCTCTCGTGGCAGGAGCGACCGGAAGCCATAACCGTGTTCGACTGGCAGAAACAAGCCTCAGAAACGATTCATATTACAATCTTCTGGCCTAACATACCAGCACTGCATTAAAAACACAATTAACATGCCAATTAAAATACAGTTATGACATTTCTAGCTCACATGACAGTGCTGACCTCCAGTTTGACCTCAAGGCCAAACTGCGAATTGAAACCTCAGATTATCCTTCCTAAACGCTGCGAATGGCACTCATGCTGAATGCCTGTGGTTCCCCCGCCTGCACTGCATGCAGGGTAATGTCATGTGACCACTGGCAGATGAGCCAACTGGAAACTGAGCGATGAAGAGAACGAAATATCAGGAATCATTTGCTTTCTTTTGCTTTCTTTTTCAATGGCAACACATACAATCGCAAGGACCGCGATCCCAGGGATGCCCCCACCCAGTGTAATGCCCTCCATGAGTGGTATTTATTCATACAACATGCAGAAATCCGCCAACTCCATCACATACCTGCATTGCTGAGGACCCATTGGCTGTGTCGCTGTCCCTTGGGCTGACCTGACTGGAGAAGCTGTCCCCTTCCAGCAGGCTGCCGGTCACGCCGCTGGAGCTCCGCGAGGACGCCTGCGCACCACCTCCTTCCCCGCCTGGGATCCCCTCCGCCTCATGGGCATCGCGTGAGTGTGAGGTGACTGGGAGCCCGGCCTGGCTACACTCCAGCACAACGGGGCCCAAAAGCAGAGCCTCTCTCTTCTTAAACTCTGCCTGTTTCTGCAGCAGGAGGGGCGAGGCACTGGCCGCATTCTGCCGAACCTGGGGTCCTGAACACGGATTGCCGTCCTCTGCCTTCATCTCCTCTGCCTCTTGCTCTCGGGATGTCCGGCCTCCTCCGGGCTTCTCGGCACACTGGCCCAGGAAGATGCGTCGGGCCATCTCCAGGCTATTCCTCGGTCCTTTGTCATTCCTCCCCTCCTGCCGTCTATCCGGGGCAGGTGACCACCCCCCCCGGGTGTACTGTGGGGGCCGGTGACGATGGAGGGTGGGGCTGTCTGTCAGTCGGGCTTCAACACATCGCAGCCTAGGATCCCTCACGGGGGAGCTGACCCCCCCGCAAGGTGGTCGGAAGCGATGCAGCCGGGACGGCATGGCCGGGGACCCCCCGGGGTCTCCCCCCTGCAGGGCTGGTTTTCGACAGTGCTGCACTTCTGTGTTGCAATCTTTCTCCTCTCTCTGCATGACCGAAGAATTTCCGTTGCACATGTATAAAAACGACAGAGGAGTCTGCGGGTGGATGCCATTTGCCATGTTGTCACTTTCCGGTAGCTGGTGGCCTTGAACTGGGATGTTCATCAGAGCCTGGCGTGGTCCACTGTCTTTTTCGGGTTTCTGGTTCTGCGACGGATTCCCTGTCAGCTGCACATTCTCCAATGGAAGATCAATTGCTAAAGCATTTGGTAAGGAGGATCTCCTGACCTCTGTGAATTTGGCAGATACCTTTGTGGCTTCCATGGCTATCTTATGAGCCAAATTGGGAGTAGTTGGAGTGCCGACCTTTGTACCACTCAGCTGGTTCATCCCACCCTCTGATTTCTCACCCACACAGAGGTTAGCTTTGCAGCTCAGGTGAGCATTGCAGCCAGACCCTGGAACCGCATTTGGAATGCATGTACGATTCATTGCAGATGCATCATGAGGAATGGAAGCTGGTTTGATTGGCTGGGGCACAGCACTCTCAGGCAGTGACTGCCTTTGTGCATCTTTAGATACCTGGCACTTGACTCTGGGAGAGACTGCCATAGTTGGACCGGACCGACCAGGGAGTCGGTTGGTAGCTGGACTCCTGGGTAAGCTGGATGTCGCCTTTGGCTGGTCTATTTTGGCATGGCGCCCAGTTGGCAGTGAGTCAGTATGTCGCCTCAGGCCTGGGGAGCCTGACCAGGACAGACAGCGTGGGTGATGTTGGTGCATAGAGTTACGGCCACAGAGTCCATTGGCGACCTTGAGCCTCAGCTCAGGGGACCCAAACTCCTTCAGGGCTCTTTGTGTGGCAGCTCGGCCAATGGCCTCGAGGGGGGTGCAACGGATGTCTGGGGGATTCGCCTGCAGGCCCATGGAGGCCAGATAGGACAGCTTTGGGCTGGAGCTGCATGGAGAGTCAGGGCCATTGAGCCAGGGGTTGCTCAGCCTCTTGCAAGGTGTTGCCCTCTCCTCTTTGGACCTGCACATTGTTTCCATCCCCTTGGCTTTCCCAGAACTTTGGCGCAACACTCCCTGGGGGCTTCCGATTGTCTTAATGCTGGCCTTCTTGATGTAACTGAAGGTGACAACAGACCGCGTGCCCTTTTTGCCTGCCGCCACATTTGGCAATCGACTCTCACCAGAGGGTATGCCTGGGCCTCCAAACTTTCCGTCTGTGCCATTCGGGAGCACTTTAGACAAAAAGCAACCATCCCTGCCATCTGGCAACTTTTGCTTGTGAGTGCCAGAGCCATCTGCAGGGTGGGGCTGAAACTTGATTCCACCAGGCTTGAATGGAGACCCAGTAGGACCATAGTCCTGTCCATTGACACCATTGACCATGTGTTTAGTTCTTTGCCTTTCAAGGGCACCTGAATTTAGAGTTAGGACCTCCATTCCCTGCACTGAGGCTGAGCTGACTGCACTGACATCCTGGGGTGGCCTCCGTGCCTTGCTGTTAAGTGCCCTCACATCCATAAGACATGACCCCCAAACACTACAGAGATGGTAACCCTCTTTCTTCAATTATTATTTAATTTTTATGACAATCATTTCAGTATCTCCCTGATCGCTCAGTGACTTTTACTGCTTTTCATTCTCTGTTCCAACAGCTGACGCGCCGTCTTCATCAATGCTCAGTAGAAAAGAGGCCTGCATATCTCAAACAGCTCCTGTCCAAAAAAGTAAGCAGAGAAAGAGATCAGCGTGCTGGAAAGAGTACAGCAAGCGTAGCGGTGGGCAGACGAAACAAATACCTGCTGTCATCTTATGCAGGCCATCGGCCAAGCTAACAGATGCATAGCTATTTGTTGTGAAACCATGGCAAATTTAGAACTGCAGGGCTCTGTCTCGCAGCTATATGGTGGATTATAGCTCCAGGTAAAGGCAAATCTTAAATTTTGGGATTTTTAATTTCCGTAATTTTAATTTTGAAGCTTTGCCCAGAAGTGAGACTTTTACTTCAAATGACAAAGACATGATATGGTGAGTGTGGGGGCTGTGAAAGAAGGGATGCATTAATTGATAATCCAGTAAGCAGTGAATCTGACAGTGAACAAGTGATCAATATTATACTGTAGCGTGTTAGCAGATTAAATATCAACAACACAATGAAGAGGAAGATCCTTCACTCTTTACCCTTCTTACCCAGACCTACGCACAACTGATCTAAGCAGCGAAAGTCAGCCAAACATATACTGTAGGCTACAATATATAATATTTAAAATGCATCCATCCATCCATCCATCCATCTATCTATCCATCAATCTTCATAATAGCTTATCCAGTACAGGACTTCAGTGAATTTTATATTGCATTTGAACCCAAATAAATCATAGAGAAATGTAATTTTTGCCAAAGCACATTTTCTTAAAAAATGTTTAACATCATCAACAGGATGAGTGTAAGCTTAAGGCTTAAGAAACATAACTCATGCCACCCAGACTAGTCAGTGCAGAGGACACCTCAACTATCGCTTACCTGCATCAAGTTATCACTACACTCATATCGCTGTACAAGCTGTCAGTCATTGTTACTCATATTACTGCACAAGCTGTCAGTCATCGTTACTCTCATATTACTGTACAAGCTGTCAGTCATCGTTACTCATATTACTGCACAAGCTGTCAGTCATTGTTACTCTCATATCAGTTATGTGTGCAAAAGTATTGATTAGATGAACAACATGCAGCTTGATCTTACACAAAATGTAAAGGGAGGCTCTGGCTGCAGAGTTTTCTAGAAAACCAAGAAGAATATATATACAGTTGCCCCTCGCCACTTCGCGCTTAGACTTTCGCGGCTTCACTCTATCGCGGTTTATTCAAATACAGTACTGTGCTCATTAAAGTGTATACAGTACTGTATATTCATTAAAAAGTTGACTGAGACCGTGAAAAAAAAGTTGATTGCGACAGCGCGCTTGGTTGTCCAAGTCAGTTATATCCCCTTCCTATCCTGGCCACTGACTGGCTCAGCCTCACACAAGTTCGTGTCTCTCATACACGCTTCTACATCACTACACATTGGAAGCATTTTTGTTTGCAATTTCTGAGAACTTTTATCTACGCCCCACGACGGCTCCTAAACATGCTGCTTCTTCTTATTTTCATAGGTTAGTGGCTCTGTGTAAGAACTGTGTGTGGGTGTGTGTGTGTGTGTGTAATTAAATGTACAATAATAATAATATGATATTTGTAACATCTAACGTCTCATTTCCTCTTATTTTTTCTAATATATAATACAAGTGTAATGGTGACTAAAGGGTGTTGTTTCACGTCTAGAGGGCCCTAATAATGTTAAAAATCTCAGAAGGTAACAGGTTTTCTATGCTCCAACTACAAAAGTATTCTATTTATAAATAAAGAACTTCATGGAAATTCATTTTTCGCGGTAGAGTCTGGATTGAACGCGATAAACGAGGGACGACTGTATATTCTTTTTAAACTTTTAACATGCTTATTGTCACACACAAGCAGGCTTTCTGCTTGGATGCGAGGGACAGAGACGGCAGTGAGACCCACTTTGTATGGCTCCCGGCTCCTGTGCGCCAACTGACACTCAGAGAGACTGCAGCTGGAAGACTGCGGCAGCACCGCGGAAGGTGCCGGAATGACTCACACAGACGTCACTCTGCGCTAGGAGAGGGCGAGCTGCTCAGCAGCCCAATTTCAGCTAAGAGAGGCACATTAAAAACCTACCTATGATACCCACAATCCTCAGCCCCCATCTCCCTGGAGGTATGTAAATAAGAAGGTTCTGGATGCTTCCATACGACGGAAACACAATGAACTCCTAGAAATGCCTGTCTTCACTGGAATTGTGGGGACAAAACAGCTCTTCAGCTTTGCGGGAACCACCAAGAGAACTGAGAGCCAAGAGAGCCAAACTAAAGACTCAGTGCACTATACTGCCAGCACTATACTGTTAGCACAATGCTGCTGGCATTATACTGTCAGCACTATACTGTCAGCACTATACTGCCAGTATTATACTGTCAGCGTTATGCTGTCAGCGCTGTCAGCGCTATACTGCCAGCACTATACTGTTAGCACTATGCTGCTGGCATTATACTGTCAGCACTATACTGTCAGCGCTATACTGTCAGCGCTATACTGCCAGTATTATACTGTCAGCGTTATGCTGTCAGCGCTGTCAGTGCTATACTGCCAGCACTATACTGCCAGCACTATACTGCCAGTATTATACTGTCAGCGCTATACTGTCAGCGCTATACTGCCAGCGCTATACTGCCGGTATTATACTGTCAGCGCTATACTGCCAGCGCTATACTGCCAGCGCTATACTGTCAGCGCTATGCTGCCAGCGCTATACTGTCAGTGCTATACTGCCAGCGCTATACAGCCAGCACTATACAGTCAGTGCTATACTGCCAGCGCTATACTGCCGGTATTATACTGTCAGCGCTATACTGTCAGCACTATACTGCCAGTATTATACTGCCAGCGCTATACTGTCAGCACTATACTGTTAGCACTATACTGACAGCACACACAAATACAGGACAGTATTACAAGACACTTAGGAGAAACCTCTCACAGTACACAAAACTAAAGACCACAATAGAAATTACAAATTTACAGGGAATACAGTGCAGAAATGTATAAAAAATGCATTTGGCCTAGAGTACCAAGTTAAAAGACTGCAAGTGCAGGAGAAGCGGAGTTCTGGGAGCAATGTGCAGGTGCCCCAGCCGCAGAAGAGACCAATAACCAGATGCAGGGGAAACAAAGTCAGCTGTTCCCTGTAGTGTAAGTGTGCCGATATAGTGGACAATAGGGGGGCATGTCCATACAATGGAAAAGGGGAGTCGGTGAATGGGTTACACCTGAGTCATGGGGGCCTAGGTGAGTTTATTAAGGAGCCGGATGGCTACACGAAAGAAGCTGGACATAAGGCCAGTTAGATTTGCCCATGGACATGAGCCCAGTTCAGTTTGCCCATGGACATGAGCCCAGTTCAGTTTGCCCATGGACATAAGAGTCACCCCATATTGCATCAGGCACATGACTGGCTTTGGATATACCGAAGGTCTGATTTTCGCCCTGCCATTCAGAGTGGCTCTACAAGTTGGGACAGGGCCTTTCATTTACCCTGCAAGCATCCACACCAAGACTGAAAGCTTCAGCTCCTTGGCCATCCACAGGGGGTTTTATCTTGGCACACTGAAAAGGGCACGACCACAGAAGAAGTGGTCCACCTCCGCCAGTGCCACAGGCAGCACACTGGGGTACTCTATCGAAATCTATGCTAGCTGCAGAGCTGCAAAGTAAAATATCAGGCCAGCAGATCACTACATGTTATCCAGAAGCTGTATATTTAAGCAGAGGGAAACTGGAACGTTTCCATAGCCATGATGTCTAGGGTCAGCGGCCCCACCAGCTAGCTTCTGATGCTGAAGGGACTCAAGGCATTTGGGCACTTGACTGACCAGGAAAACAGAGGTGGGGCTAGTGAGGTGCATTCTGGGAATTATTCAGTGAAAGTCACAGACAGACAGATCAAATGACATACAGGAAGAGAAAATAGGTGAGTTATAATAACAGATAGAGAGACGGGGGAAATATTTACTTAGGAGAGTCAACAGGTGGCGCAGTGTCCAGCTGCTACAGGGGAATTTTACAGGACTGCATAGGATGGAGGAGACAGCCCTGATATTTCATAACATGATCGTGAGCGTGACCAGCCAGTGTCCCTGGAGCAATTCGGGCTTAAGGGCCTTGCTCAAGGGCCCACCGGTGACATCACTCTACCAGACAGGTGATGTGAACCTGTCACACAAACTAACACACACAAACTGATATGACCTGACACACACACACTGACACTGACTGACACACATAAATTGACACTTACTGACACACGCAAACTCAAAGTCACACACACTGGGAGAAATTGACCAGCTGAGTGTGAGCTTGGGAGAGAGACACATTGCTTCACCGTGTGCGAGACACTCCTGCGTGACTGGCGTGCTAACAGCCCCCATGCGCCATCCTCTCCTCGCATTATGCTCCGGGTCTGCTGCAGTGCTGGGCTCTGGGGCGGTCACCCCGAGTCCGGAAGACAGGACACGACCGCACTCAGTGCCGGGCCAGCAGTGCCGGCATCTTGTGCTGAGGACGACGCGGAGCGGCCAAGATCACAGCAAGGAGGGGAAGCGAGGCAGCGACAGTGGGGTGCGAGGTCCACCTACGGCCGCAGACACCGCGTCGCGGCCCGGAAACACAGAGATGTCGGACCTCTACACACCGCAGACAATTTCATTATTCAGGTCACAAACTAGCGCAGAAAGCATTTGATTAAGTGTCTGCTGAGCAAGGCCAGCATGGACAGGCCTGGGGACAGTGGGCTCTCTGCTGTGCTGCCATGTGTATGTATGCACATATATATTATATATACACATACATATATATATATATATATAATTTTTCATTTATATTTTGTAAATTGTAAATGCACAGTATAGTCTGTTTATAGAGTATACACTATATCATGCACAGTACTGTGCAAAATATAGCCAATCAGTATCACATTGACATATTTAAAATAATTAAGTTAATTACGTAAGTGAGCTGGTGGTGAAATTTTATAAATCCAAGGAATGGCTGCGATGCCCTGAGGAGAGGTTTGGGAACGGAAGCGATGTTCATCCAGCTAGATATCAGTAAGTTTTTGGAGACCAGAAGGAATTCTAACTCATTTTTATTTTCATTGTGTTACTTTAAATTTGCATATGCTCTAACGCTAAATATAGGCTGCTTATAGACTTGGAAAGTATGAGACATGCTATTAAATCAAGCTAAACTGTTGCTTCCCCTCTGCTGGGGGTCCAGAACTATCATAAAAACAACTCTTTATAGTCTTTGTAACCCTAACCCTAAAATGGGGGGTTATGGTAACGCTACAGGCCGCTGGAATGTACAAATATGCTATTAAATTGAGTTAAATGTTTTCCCTTCTACTGGGGCCAAAAACTATAATAAAAACACCATTTTATAGGTGAAGAAGTTGTAGTTTGTCTAACTCTTACCCTACCTTCCGTTTGCTAACCCTAATACAGGGACTAGTGTGACAATACAGGCCGTTTCAATATGCTATTAAATCGAGCTAAACTGTGGTTCCTACTTCTGCCGGGACCCAGACCTATCACAGAGACTCTTACTGCCTGACACAGCCATCGCTCTCTAAAACTACCCCTAGCCTCTGTTGCCTAACCCTAATTTCAGCTTTTTATCAAGCTGTTTCAAAGTAGACCTGTGTGTACATGACAAATACAACGGTTGACTTGATTTGACTCTAACCCCACCCTTAACCCGTTCACCCCACTGTTAAGCCAGCTAGTCACTAACCCCACTGCTAACCCGGCTTGTCAGCCCACTGCTAACCCGGCTTGTCACTAACACCACTGCTAACCCGGCTTGTCAGCCCACTGCTAACCGGCTTGTCACTAACACCACTGCTAACCCAGCTTGTCACTAACTCCACTGCTAACTCGGCTTGTATCTAATCAAACTGTTAACTAGACTCTTCATTAAACCCACTGTTATCTCGGCTAGTAACTAACCCCACTGTTCACCAGGTTTGTCACTAACCCTACTCCTAACCCAGCTTGTCACTAACCGTACTGTTAACCAGGTTTGTCACTAACCCTATTCCAAACCAGGCTCATCACTCACCCTACAGTTAACCAAGATTATCAACAACACAACACACCTGGAGTTCCAATGTAATAACAGCATAATAGTGATCAGTGAGTCAGTGGGTGCTAGTCACAGCTGAAAGCACTGACTATATCATAAGAAGTATAGTGAGTGTAATTCATGCTGCCTCAGCTGGTCATACTGGGCTTTGCTTGGACACCAGCACACCGCTGCCAGCGTCGAGACGGGGGGGGGCAGACCCAGCAGAGAGACAGGGAGGGGGCCAAGGTGAATCTCATCTTCCATTAAGATCACAAGACAACAATGCATGAAATGAACCCAGAGTATAACTAGGAGACACAATAAATCTGTGAAAGAGGAGAGCAGCACCACAGCATGTGGGGGGTCAGCAGGGCCGCTGGGGGTGCAGCAAGCATGTCCTCCATCCAGGGGCACGCCAGCGAGCAGCCCGCACAGCCAACAAAGCACAGGGGGCACGTGGGGGGTTTCACTGCAGCGTGGCGCAGGACACGCGCTGTGCTCAGGCACACACACACACACACACACACACGCATACACTCAAGCACACACACACACACAGATACACGCACACACACACATACACGCATACACACAGACTCTCACACACGCAAACACACACACAGATACATGCATACACACAGACTTTCACACACACACACACACACACCACCCCACACAAGTCCTGAACAGCAGCTCCTCCCAGCAGAACCAACAAATCAGCTCACACAGCTTTCCTGAAGTCCTCACCCCCAAACTGTTCCCCCCCACAGCAAAAACAGCACAAAGGAACACGGTGGTGG